>VZTD01002388.1:672480-712679 GCA_013397725.1 Rhagologus leucostigma | reverse complement strand
GGTACCGGGACAGCGGCTCATCGTGGGCGGGGCGGGACCGGGACGGGACAGCGGCTGGTCGGGGGATGCCGGGATCGGACAGGGCTGGTCAGGGTGTCCCAGGAGCGGACAGAGTCAGGGGGTGCGGGGACGGGGCAGCGTCCGGTCGGTAACGGGCAGGGCTGGTCCCGCGGAGGTCGGGGGCTCCGCGCGCGACCAGGCGCCGTTAACGCCGCTTGCTCTCCGCAGGGCTCCTCTCGTGTCCCGGCGCCATGGCCAGCTACTCGGTGAGTGCCGCCCGCCCCGCCGTCCCCGGCAAGGACGGCCCCGCTGCCCTCCGTGCCTCCAGCCAGGCCTCGCGCTGCCGGCGGCCCCTTCCCCAGAGCCGCGGGCCTCACGCTGGGGGTCTGTGCCGGCCCTGGCTCCGGAGCGCCGGCGCTGAGCAGGGGTCTCTCCCCACAGCTGAGGGGCCCGGGAGGCTGCTGGCTCCGCAGCACACAAGCCCCGGCGGTTCCCATCTCTTACCATCTCCGTCTGCATTGCCCTTCATGGGGACTCGCTGTCCGCGTGTCCGGCTGACGCTTAGAGGTCAGAAGGGCTGCGCAGTGGGGCACACATCTGTCCTGGCACCACAGCCGAGCCGTGCCAGGCAGTAGGAGCCAAGCCTCGAGTGATAAATTCCCATAAGAGCATAAAAAAATAATGTGGCACTCTAAAATGCTGTGCCAGCTCCTGTTGGACACCTTTTTTCTGTGCATGCCAGGATTCTTCAGAACCTGAGCAGAAACCTGTTTCAAATGGTGTAACTTTGGCTTCTTTTGTACCCGTCTTCCCCTAGCCTGACTGCGACAGTTACGGTTCGTATACGTGTCCAAGGGACTACCATCCAGTGTGCGGCACGGATGGAGAGACCTACGGAAACGAGTGTGTGCTCTGCCTTGCTAACAGGTAGTCACTTAACTCTGTCCTTCCCTTCCCTATACGCAAGCAGAACATTCACCCTGACATCCCAGGTAACTGATAGATCACTTACTGGCTTTGGATCATTCGCACTGTTGCACTGCAGTTTCAGCAGTGTCCTCTCAGCTGTGAATCCCTTGCAACAGATTTTATAAAATCGTGATGCCTGTAAATAGCTTTGAATGGATTCAGTCAGCTGGATGTACTGAATATTTGTATTAGGAATTCCTGAGAAGGAGCATCTTAGAGGAGGTTGCCTGTCATGTTCATACAATGCCATACTACCAATGAATATAATGCCAGACCCTTCCACACTCTCCATCAGAAAATATGAATGATCCCACCTAAAATTCAGCTTTAAATATAAAATATTTATGTTTAAGATCCAATCTCCTGTACTTCTTTCACAAAGAAGAGTAAGAATGCTAAACGTTAGGAGAAAATACTATTTTGCCTTCAGGTTGTCTAAAAATCAAGAAAAAGACTGCCTGATATTTGAGAGATAGCATTTTATTCTTTAATAATGTAATAATTTAAAAAAAACGGAAAACTCAGAGAATCTAATCTCTCTATCTAATGAGCATTATTACTCCCCATTACAATTGACTGGAAACCTTTATAGAGCAGTCTCTCAGTACAAACTGAGAGGAACCGTTGTGAATAGAATTTTGATGGTAAAAGGCAATTTATGTTAATGAAATAAAAGATCATCTGTTTCCAGCAGAGGGTAGAAGTGAGAGTAGCAGAATAGCGGTGAGAGGAACTTACAAAATTGCGAACAGATAGGTCTCAAGAAAGGGAAGGAAGGAAAATGTGTTTCTGACTTTGGGGCAGAGGAAAGATTAATTCTGACCAGATGATTTACAAGATTCAAATGACCAAGATAGAGGGAACACAGGCCAGAATAAGGAAAGAGACAAAGGTGTCAAAGGACACTCAAGGTAATATTGTAAAGAAAGTGCTGAAGTGTATCATGCAGATCCGCAGAATTTGCTAACACTTTCATCAGAGCACAGCACAAACTACACAAGCAAGTGACAAATTGCAAAGAAAATTGGTAAACCTACAGTGTAGGAAAAAGAAAGAAGTCAAAATTCACACTCAGTAGAATCTGTTAAAAGGGAAGAAAAGAGGTTCTGGCATGTTACATATTAGGAGCCTACCCATCTTTCCTGCCTAGAGTGATGTTGGAGTAAGTTATTAAGTGATTGGCTTTGTACGTAGCCAGAGGTAAAGAGGAAAGTAAGCAAAGCGATACAGATTTGTCAGAAATAATCCCATCAAACTGGCCAAACAGAGTAGGAGGAAGTAGAAGTATTGGTGCATGACATTAATAAGGCATTTTACATTATCTCCACTTGACATTCACATAAGCAGACAAATAGTTATTCAGCTGAAATTGTTAAAGGATGAAGTCACAGAAATGCTATGGTTCAAAAGCAGTGATCAGCATTTTACATTGGAAAGTGCTGTTATATTTTATATAATAAAAATTGCAAAATGGCATGGATATGATGATCTGTGCAGGATATTATAAAAATTACCAGGGATCTGGAGAAATGGAGTGAAATCAGTACAATAAAAGACAAAGAGAAGTGCTAAGTATCGCCCATAGAGAGTGCAAATCCATATTGTGGAGATACAGACAGGAGAGCATCTCATGACCTAAACAGTATCTTTGATCCTTTCAGAGCAGAAGGATGGGCTTTGAGATCCAGCCCTACATTTCTAGGATGCTTCATTTTTTTAGGCATGATCCCTCAGTTCCAGATGCATGCATAGCAGATTCCTGAATACAGCATTGCACACAGAACAAAGGGTTCTCCAGTCAAATCTGTTGCTTATTTCAACTCCTTAAGTAATTCCTTAAATATAATTAGTGATGGGGCTTATGTCTTTTTAGTATAAGCTGTAAAGTACATGTTTTGTGTGATACATGAGATTAAATCCAATTATACACACAAGATAGAATTTTGTCTTAACCATCTTTTTTTGCTGTCTTCTTACATGCTCAGAAACATGTATTTTGGTCTGAAGGGACACAGGATGGTCAGACACTCTCCTGATGGTTTTTCTTTTATAATTCAGTAGTTGGCGTATTTGGGAGCCTTCCAGTTCAGTCTGGAGTTGTTGTTCTAAAGTGTTTGACTTGGCATGAACACAACACAGATAAAACACTTTGCTTTATTGGAGGAATTTCAGCTTTGAAAAACAGTCCATAGTCATAAGCAATGGTCATTCCACTCCAGGTAATCTAAGGTACAGTCTGTCACACTTCTTAGGAGGACAGAACAAAGAGACTTTTCTGCCCTATTTAGCAAGCTGCACGGCCAGCTACTGAAATAGTGTAATGTGGTGATATAGAAACAGATACATGGACGCATCCAATACTAAATTACAAAACAGTCACTTCTCAATTAACTTGGAGTGATGCTCAATGGCCCAATCTGCAGGTGTGTTCTAGCCCATATTTAAGCCCATGAAGGGACTTTTTAAAGGGAGTTGTACTTCCCTGATGGCCAAGACAGTACTGTCCGTGAGCTATTTTAGCCATGCAGGACTGTGTGGGCACCTGGAGAGCCTTGTGTGAATGGAGTGCTGCAAAAGAGGTTGCTGTGGTTGATCCATGATAACATGAGACACCTGGAGCAAAGGTGCAGCACAAAGCCTGCCCATCATGGCTCTGCAGTGAAGTCTCTTAACTGTAAGACCAAAGTTGGTTTTCCTCCCTACTTTTTTTTTTCTTTTAAAGCTTAGATTTAATCCATTCTTAAGTTGGTGATCAAATGCAAATCCGAGGTCTCTTGCACACTCAGTGTCCAGTAGCAATGACAACATCTGATCTTAGTTTAAACCTAGTCCCACAGCAAGACATGCTCTTTGGAAACAGATGCAGCAGCTTGAGCTGTCTCTGCAGGTTTTAGTGTAAGGGCTGTCCTTCAGCCAGAACTCCTCCCTACATCTTTACTGGTGTTTTACATCCCCTGGACTTGATTTTGCCTTTCATATTCCTGATCTGCTCCACTACCTTCTGGTTAAAAAGATCCCTGATAAAACTGTTAGTACAGATTAGTACCCTTCTTTTGGGTAAACATAAGTCTCTTGAATTTCATGAGGAGTAAACCAGCTTGATTCTATTAAGATAAGGAAACAAATTGATGGTCTAGGACAATTTGCATTCTATTGCTTTCTTTTTCTATCTGCACTTGCCTGGTAAATTGAGATTTGTAAATGGAGCACCCCAAAATACTATGTATAGGACTTGCAAAAAAAACCAAACCAGTGTTCCCAAACTAAGGGGTACTTGGCTAAAATTTCCTTAAAGAAGATTCCAGCATTCAGAGAACCACACATTCAAAATTTAGTGAAGCCTCAGATGCAGAGGTGCATCAGGATGCACACCCTTCCCACTGAATTCCCATGTGAAAGGTAGAAATATTGTAAGCATTAGAACTGGTTCGCACCTCAGAGACTGCGAAATTTAACTTGTGTTAGTGCTTTGTAATGGACATGTTAGTCCTCCTGGTGAGATTTGTCATGTGGTTTGATAGTTCTCAGATTTGCAGATGGTTTTACCAGGTTTTTATAGGTAACAAAGCCTGTGGTAAGTTAGTCTGCGTATGTGATTCATAAATTTTTGCATCATGGTTATTTTGTGGTAATGCTTACAGTAAGTAATGCATCACTGCATTTAATTGAACACACAGAAAGACATGAGAGAGTCCACTTTATAAAATGTGTCTGTAAAATTCAAGTAGTGTTCCTCTTCTAATATATTTCTCTTCTGTTTGCAGGGAAGAGCACAAGCATGTAAAAATTATCCGACGGGGAACTTGCTGATATGACAGATGACCACTTTTCAAGAAAATAAGAGGGTCACAGCCAGTCCAAATGGAAACAATGCCTTAAATGTACCTTCTATGTAGCCTGTCTTAATAAACAAGCTTGCATATTTGAAGCATGTTTACTGTATTTAAACCAGTGTTTATAAACATATCCATAGTACAGTTATAACCTGAACCCTGATTCATTTTCTTACGAAAGATGGATCATAACAAAGAGATGTCCTGACTCTATACCAGTAGGTCAGTTGTCCAGAGAAAGGGCTGAGTGTACCAAGGAAAGAAGTGAATGGGTACCAAGTGCCATTCCCACAGCCCCACCTGGGATCAAGGAAGCCCCAGCATCTCTGTCAAAGGCAGTGCTCTTTGTTTCTGGAGTATTCTGAGCCCACAGGTGCTAGCAACCCCTGGAGAGCCACTGGAGGGGTTTCCTGTGGCAGCTACCAAACTGGTGATGGGAACCTGACACATGCCAAGCCTCTGCCCCTGGCTACCGACCTGCAGGTCCTGCTGGTGGAGGGCAGTAACCTGGGCACCCTCTGCTCTTGCTGAGAAAGTAAGGGCTGGTTTGGAATGCTGCAGGCATGGGAAAGGGGCATGCACTGCCCTCCAGGTCTCCGTCGCTCTGGGCTCTGCTCCCTGGGGCAATGATGCCACTGGCCTGGCTGGCACCCAAGAGCCACTTCCTGTGGCAAACACCGAGCAAAACTGAAAAGCTCAAGACTCCTGTGAAGGGGTGCACTCCAGAGAGGCTCTGGTGGGCCTTCCCACAAGGAGGGTGTGCAAGCACTGGAGTTTGGTCCTCTCCTTGTACTCGGCATGGATATGGGCACATATCTTAGGTTTGTTCCTTTCTGTTCCACTGAACACCTGTTTCTTGCATGTCGAATGAAATTAACTGTGGGTTGTCCTACAGTGCTTGGTAATACCCAGGTGGCTTCTACCTTTGATCTAAGCCAAGCAGCACCTGCTCTCCCCTGGCCCTAGACAATGGCTTTGTCAGGCTCTGCTGGGCAGCAGCAGTGCAGGCAGAGATGTACATACTTCATGCCTGAGGAACATTCTCAGGTCAGTGACTTCGGGTTTGAAAAACAATGTTTTTGCCTTGCACTTCCTTTAAAGGGTCAAAACTATCCTTACCTTCCAGCACATGCCTGCTTTCATTTTCTTTGAGCGAAGACTAATCACTGATGGAGGAATGTCATGTGTGGCACAACTGGAGGGCTGGAAGCGAAAAAAAAAAAACCCAAACAGTAATGTACCCCAGTTGGGTGTTTATGAAGCTTTATAGCTCAAAAAGATGGTGAATTTCAGTATGATGGATTTAAATTTTTTGAGTTAAAACTGTACATTACATTTAGGACCATGTTGAGAGCATTATCCAAACACTTCTTGAACTCAGTCTTGGTGCTTCCTGGGGACCCTGTTTCAGTGCCCAACTGCCCTCTGTGTGAAGAACCTTTTCCTAACATCCAACCTAAACCTCCCCTGACACAGCTTCACAACACAACTTATAATAATATTAATATAACATAATAATAAGAGCTTCACAGCATAATTCATGATACAATGTCATAGAAGGATGTTACTGCAATCTTTAGACATCAACAACCCTATGGCAAGCATTCCCATTAGCTTATTACAGGTGTGTGAGGCTAACAAGGAATTATGCTAGCTGAATGGCATGATTGTGAATCAAGAAAGGATCTCTTCTCTGTCTGAGCTCAGGTGGTTGAACAATATTTTGATTGATTAGGATTTTATGATATTTTCTAGCTTCACAGGATCAGCACAGTCCTGATCTCACTGGGAGAAGAATGTGCAGCCATCCACACAGATCGAAGCAAGGTCAGAAGATGTCTTACAGGCTTTTGCTAATGAAATGTGGAGATGAATGGCTTTTTTCCCTGGCTAAGTTACAAGAAGAGCTTCTTTTTAACTGGTTAAAATCCCAACTCTCCCTCCTGTGGAATTTTAATTGTTTTTAAATTTGCTCAGGAAACATGTTTTAAAAAGTTCCCTGAACTCCACGTACTGTTGCTCAGCAGGCAGCGCGTGTGTTTTCTGGGACAGCTGGGCTCCAGCTCCCAGCTTAGCTGTGGGTAGTTTGGAAGCGCTCAGCCCCTTGCTTCAGGCACCCTTTGAAGGGTCTCAGCCAGAGGTGTAACTGGTTAATACTGGCTAACATTGGTATCTAGAGGAAGAGAGAAGTCTCGCCTGGGTGACACAGAACCATGAGCAAGAGCAGAAGGGAAAGCCATCTCTAAATCCTGTGGGAGACAGTCAGAACGAGGAGCTTGGATTTGTGGATTTCCACCTTGCTCTCTAGGCGGCAGCGTTTGCTTTCTTTTAAATCTCATTTTGAGTTCTCAGAAGGGAGTTTAGGAAAGGCTTTTTATTCATCCTTATCGTCTGAATGCATAAACGTTCTGTTAGGAGCTGTTTGTTTTCAACTGCATTATTAGTGTCGTTGATACACGGTCAATCTCATTTGCTTGGCAAAGTTCACTTGCTTTTTCCTGATCATTGGATCTAGGTATATTTGATGAAGGAGACTCCATGGTACAGAATTTGGTAGAAATGTTATTCTGTGGGTAGATGATTCACAGAGGAAGCTGTGGCATTCATTGCCATGTGTAGGATTGCATTGGCTTCTATCTTAGCTTTGTGATTTTCGAGCTGGTCACGTAGCAACTGCTTCCTTTTCTAAACTCTAAACATCTATAGAAGTAGCGTAGGTTTCTGAACAGGGAATTCTTAGCTAGATAACCTCAGAAAAAAACCCCAACTCTTCTCTGTGACAGAGTCTCATCTTTACATTGAGGAAAAAATTAACCCTTTTAAGTGCTTTTTCTGTCAGCTAGTCAGAAATTATGCAAGAATATGGTACATGTGTTTTATTTTGCCTTTTAAGCAGTTCTGAATACTCCTTCCTGACATTAGGTGCAAAAGTTCATCTAAAACTGTTCCTACATAGGCTAGTCTGCTCCAGCTTCCCCAATGAAAAATCCTACTTTGAAGCACTCTGGAGCAGGGAATAAGGCTGGGATTGAGGTCTTTAATTTCTCGAGTAATATCTGGTGTCACTGTAGATTCTGTGGAATATTGCAGCAAGCCCCAAACTGCTGCCCTGGAAAGGCCTGGGTTTCCTGAAGTCCTTTCTTGTCTGCCATTCCCCTTTGAATATTTTGGATATCCAGAAATCTGCAGATGTCTGTAAATGGGCACTTGAAGTGAACCCTCTCTCTTCATTTGAAGAGGATCTGTCAAAGAGAGGAGTGGTTTCTGTAGGAGGCTTTGGGGCTGTTGCACAGTAGCTGCCTGCATGCACGCTCTTACCTTCTGGTAAGCTTTCGGAAACTCCAAGTAGCTTGCTTCGCTCTGAATTTCTGAAAATCAGCTTTGCATTTGCATGGGATTCACAGCTTGCCCCACAATGTTTCTGCCTTCCCTAGGCCTATGGTAGGAGACATAAATACAGCTGGATGCACAAAGCTGTAGTGAAATGGTTGTGAATGGGAGGTCACATCAATGATTAAGTTCATCTACTGAGAATCATAGAATCATTTAAGTTGGAAAAGACCTTTAAGATCATCAACCATAAACCTAACACGGCCAAGTCCCACTAAGCTGTGTTACTAAATGTAAATCCTGACAATCAAGAAAAATGCAAATTTTATCCCTGATAGTCTCCAACTATCAACTTGGCCTCTGCCCAGAGGATGCACTCAGTTCCCTTGGCCAGATCATTGATAAAGACATTAAAGAGAGCTGGCCCCAACACCGAGCCCTGGGGAACCCCACTAGTGACCGTCCACCTACTGGATGTGGCACCACTCACCAACACTCTCTGGGTCCCGTCACACAGCCAGTGTTTTACATGGCAAACAGTGCACCTATCCATGCCATGACCAGCCAGTTTCTCCAGGAGAATTTAGGGATCTGCAACCATAATCAAAGTTTAAAACTTGACTATATGTACTGTTGTCAGTTGAGAGCTAGATAGTATTCATGTCAGAATCAAACAGGACAAAGCAATAAGCAAGTCATCTCCATGGATCAGCCAAAGTAAAGATTTCCTAAACTCTGGGCATAATGGTCTGTAAACTCCTAGTACCACCTGTTGCTATGTAACTGAGTCCAAAGAGAGGGGAAAACCTGCATATTTTAAGAATTTCTTGCACTCCTACACAGAGAAAGAAGGATATCCTTTTAAAAAGTAGTCAGAAGAGGAAAAGGAGATTTTTAACTCTGAAAAGAAAACTGTTTGGGCTCATGAGGAGGGAAAAAACAATTTGTTGTCCCCTGGCAAACATTGCCTTTAGACTCTGCCATGCACCAGTAAGGCAAAAAAACACATATAAGTAATAATGGGCTAGAATAGGGATCTTGTATACATGCAAAAAAATTTATTAAATACCGGCAAAAATTTATTTCCCATGAGGAATACTAGAACAGGAACACATAGAGGTTTTAGGAACAACGTTCTTCAAGATGTTCACAATTCTGGTGCTCACAATCCTAAGATACCTGATCTAGAGGGCTCTGCTTGGAGCAGGAGTTTGGACTAGAGACCTGGAGAGGTCATTTCCACCTCACTTACTCAGTAGTCTGCAATAGCAACAGGCTACTGGTGCATTTGCAACCAGCACCTGCGCTGTCCAAAGTCAGGTGTTATCAGAACCACCAGAACCACCCTGACAGGTCTGACTACTTATGAGAAAGCAACCTCAGTCATCTGGAGTGCTGTGTGTAGGTACACAGCAGAAAAATGCCTCTGAGCCTTCTGCTTAACTCCCCATCTCTTGCATTCAATTTCCTTGGGTGAAAACATCATGAAATGAGTATCTAGGGTCAACAGCCTGCCATTAGGGAGTGATAAGATTACTTTATTCAGAACAGATAAAACACTCTCACAGACTCAAGAAAGCCTCCAGGTCTTCAGAGATGACAGGACTGAAAAACATCTGGCAGAAGCCAGCAGGCTGTGAGCAGTTACACACCAGGTCTCTCCTGTGTGTCCCTACTCTCAGGTCACCAACATTTCCAGTGCAACAGCAGGCTGGGCACAGAGAGCAGAGCTGGCCTCTTGTCTATTTTATTTTTCTCACGGCTCGTATTTGCCATGATCGGGCACAATGGCATTTCTACTGATGCCACTGAGCTCATGACAGCCTTTAGATGTACTGGGAGCCCTGGTCCGTTCTGGCGGTCAGTAAGGCGGGACAAGGTCAGGGGGTTGGGTGGCCAGGCTGAAAGCAGCATGTTCATCCAAAACGGGCTACAAAGAGTAGGTCACCCACCCAAGCTGACACCCCACTGCAGAGCCAGTGATCTAACTCAGCAATTACACCTCACACAGAGGAGGGATAACGCTCTCAGCTCAGTAATGAGCAGACACACACGAGCTCCTTGTACCCATCCTGTTTCTTTAACTTACTGAATTATTCTAACGTCCAGTCCCTATAAAGTAGTTGTGTCTGTACCAGTGGAGTCACTCTGGGACTGTGTTTCTCCGTCCAAAGTCGTCTGTTCTTATCTCAGTTCACAAGTTTTCTACTTTTTTCCAGTTCTCCTCCCCATCCCAGCAGGAGTGGAGGGAGTGAACAAGCAGCTGATGGTATTTAAGTTGCAGACTGGGGTTAAACCATGGCACAGAAAAAGATCAGCAGTACTCAACTGGACAAGTTCCCTTGGGAGGACCCTGGTCATCACAGGGGATGATGATGTGGCACAACTCTTCCTGAAGCATGCAGGCTTGCTCTCTAGCTGTGCAATTAATCTCTGAGTCTGAAGAGGGTTGAGAAGTGTGTTGCTGTGAACACCAGGATGAATGTGGCCAAGCTCCAGAGCTCTGCACCAGGGTGAGATGTACGAGCTGCAGTGAGTGACCTTTGCTGGAACCAAGGGAGGGAGAATGAATTTCAAGTTAAGGACAAGCAGAGTGCAATCCAGGATGGCTGATATGGGGACATAGCCCCTTCTTGCCATCTGCTTCTTCTCTTCCAGACTTCATAGTCCTTCCACCCTGCTAACTGAGGGTCAGCAAAGTGGCATTTTTAGCCAGAGAGAACTCCTTTGGCCATGCTTTCTCATAGGCCAGAGAAGGTCCATAGTAGATGAAAGTTCTCTACAGCACTGCCATGACTGTTTCTTTTGAAGCTGTGCAGAGATCTAGCACAGAGAAGATGATGCAGCACAGAAGGAATATGCCCTGGAGAAATTCTTTCACCCTGGATGGTGCAAGTTTGTTCCTTCTTTGCTGCTGGCAGAGGTTTCCCAGTGACACAACCCAACAGTGGAGGGTGAGGGGGAAGGGAAATCAAGTTGGGAACAATCAAGTCATAAGAACTCAAGGCTACCTTTACAGCCAGATACTTTAAAGCCAGCTCAGCCTCACAAGTCAGCAAACCCATTTCTATGTGCAGAACAGGTGAATGGGCAGCAGAAGCTAGAATTAGTGTCTTGCTAAAATAATATCTGCTAAGTAAAGTGTATTTCAAGGGAAGCAGGCTCTGGAAACCCCTGACGGTCTGTTCCGGTGTTCCCTTGCCATGCAGACAGGCCTGTGCTGGACAGCAGGAGTAGCACAGGGGACACAGCTCTCCAGTGGGCTCCTTTGGCTCAGCCCTGCTGTGCCCACCCCACTGAGCAGGGCTTTCTGCAGCCAGGCCAGAGACCTAAGAAACAGGACATAGGGCCCTACATAAAGCCCTCTGTGGAGAAGATCTTACTAGCCAGGACTAGGCCTAGGATTAGAATCAGCCTTTGAAGAAGGGAGAAAAACCCACCCAGAGACGCCAGACAGGCTGGCTGTATGTAGCACCAGCCAGCCAAGAGACACTTGGAGCAACATGAGAGCAATCCCACGCCAGTGCCAGAAGCCTTCCTTCTGCTTCAAACAGCCTCAGATTGGCAGTGAGCCTCCAGAACCTGCCCTCACCGCTGATGGGAACTGGCCCCCCAGCCTTGGGTGTCCCCCAAACCACTTCCTTTCAGCAGGACAAGGTGCTAAAAGACGTGCTGTGACAAGAGTGTGACTTCCCTAAGCAGTGGTGCAGGTACGGCTTCTTTAGCTCAGGTTTCTTAGGCTGTTTGTGCTTGTTTGAGCCTGCTGGGCTCTCCCATGGGTTGAGCACTCTCCAGCTGCTTGCCTGTGCAGCACTGCACCCTGCTCCCATACTGCTCCCTGGAAAGCACCCCCATCCACCAGCCCAGTCACCATACCCCGAGAGAGATGGCAAGGAGCACCCTCCTCCATCCTGGAGCCTCTCTGCCAGACACACTAGACACAACCGACCCTCTGACAGCGGAGTGCCTGAGCCCCTAGAGGTGGAGCAGGGGGGAGATCCCAGGAGCAGGGGATGTCCCGCTGAGGGTGACCCGCTCCCTTGGGTGATGAGGCTGTCACAGCAATGAGGAAGCCATCTGTGAGGGCCTCTGTTGTGCTCACTCAGCTGTCCCCATGGCCAGCAATGTAGAGAAGACTGTGGGCAGCTAGCATCCTTTGTCAGTGCCAGCTTCCCAGGAGCCCTCTTTAACAACCAGATTGCTAAAGGGAACAAAATTTTTTAAGTTAATTGCTTAGGGCCCTTGAAGCCACTCCCTGACACCCAGGAGGTGGAGCAGAGGGCCAGCCTCCATCACATTCCTTCCCTGTTCATTGTCACTCTACAAGTAATTCTAGTTGTCTGCCAGGGCCACAGGGCACCACAGGTGCCACAGGGACTGTGGTGTGTGTCACACAGAGATGACCCATCCTGCTCATCGCCTGTGTCAATGCCCCAGCAGCTGGTGGCACCAGAGTCACTTCTCTGCAGGTGGCTACCCAAACTGGTCTGACAGAAACCACAGACTGCTGGCTGCATGGCAGCACTGCCATGAGGTGGGCACAAGGGCCGGGTACCCATGGGCTCCCCGGCATGGGACAGCACAGGGGAAAATGAAGTGAGGTCTTCAGGATAGCATTCCTGCTGCAACTGAGAGGGCCATGTTGGTGGCAGGCAAGTGTAGGTCAGCACTTGCAAGTGTTTGGACAGAGCTCATCCCTGCTCTGGGGAGAGATAAAGTCCCTTCACTGACCTTGAAGTATTTGACTTGAAGTATTTGATCACTGAAGTATCTGAGTCAGGACCTCCAAAACCAGGCAGCTTCAGGCTAGAGATTCAGAATAGAACAGATTTCAGCAGACATTTTCCAGCCTCTCGCCTCACTTACTTGCTCCCTAGAAAATGCACAGCCATCTGAGTCTGGGGAAGAACACTCGCCCCCCTGCACACACCCCTGGCACTCCCAGGGCAGAGAGATCTGCAGATCTACTCTGTCCTCCTCCCTGCCTGCCTCTCACCAGTGCCGGAGCCCGTGTTTTCCTGGGCTGGGCACGGCAGCAGCTCCCATCCCACGTGTGATGCCCTGCCGGCTGTCTCTGCGTGCTGCAGCACGTTCTGCCCACAAGCTATGGCAGCGCTGCTGAAAATCCTCCCGGCAAGGAACTGCACGTATCAACTCCCGGTTTAGTCACTTCAAAACAATCCGGTCAGTAAGAGTGAGAGTAGGGAGGAAGACTGTACCCCAGGCAGAGATTGCACATGGAAATACCAATGAGATGACACTGTTCTCTGAGAAGTATTGGAACAACTGGAGGAATAATAAAACACTGCAGTTTCCATCCACACAACTGTATCCCACGGACAAAGTAAAGGCAGGGATCTTACTGGAAGTCACATCTGATTAGTATCTGTCTGGCCTGGATCCGTTCTGCTGCTGAGGAGAGACAGGCTGAACCCTGCCCACTAAAAACAAAGGAAAATGCATGAAGGAGAGTGCAGAAGAGGCAACTGCTGAGCCCAGGCAGCAGCAAGGACCCACCTGTGCCCACCTCCTCTTCCCCCTGCCCAGGGCATGGTCTGGGTAAGCACTGTGTGCGTGCTGCTGGCTCTTGGGCTGCAAACCAGTGTTGCTGCTCTCCTAGGGAAAAAACTGATCAAAAGAACGATGACTCAGTCAAGTTCTTGTGTGTTGGGATGTCCAACAAAGGCAATTGTTAGCTGTACCCTGAAGAACAACCAATCTCTTATGCTGTTATGGGGCAAGTGGGGTATGGAGGTAGAAGTCTCATCTGGTTAGCTGCAAGAGTTGTCCTGTGAGTCAGTACTGGCTGGTTAGAAAACTCTTCTCTAACTGAATGGAAGCCAAAATATTCTGTAAAGCCTTGTTTCCAGCCACATGTTTTTTGGATTAGCAGCCAGAAAACCCCAGCACATCAGGAAAAAAAAAAACCACTGGAAAACTAAACATAAGATGGCTTTTGAGGTTTTCCTTTGCATTGGGGTGTTCAGAGGGAGAAAAGAAGCTTTTGCGCTCTCTCTGACACTTGGGTCGGGGTGGAGTCTGGAAAGCACATATTTTTTAATTCACGTACTCAGAAAAATAAAAAAATCTGTGCTTAATACCCAGGGAAGGGGTGCTGGTGCTAAGCCTCATTTTCAGGAAAGAAAACATGGCAAAATTCAAGACAGACACATACACGAAAAGGAGGAAATACGAACAAGTCAGAAAAGCTAAATTATATCCCATTCTATCCTGATGGCTTGACAAGTTGCTTCCCCCCTCTCCTTTCCATGTTTTTTTTCCATTCTGTCTCCATGCAGTGTTAAAGGCACAACATTTGGGCCAGGCTGGGCATGAGCTGTGTGCCCAGTGCCCACCCCACCTCTCCCCCAGGAGTGACTTCAGCCAGTATCTTGCCATGGAGCAATATGGATGATATTCAAGCCTCTGCAAGAGGGGTCCAGAGGAGTGGGGTGCTGAATACAGGCTGCAGCTGCCAACTCCTTCCTGCAATGCCACAGTATTATGCAAAATTGTCAAATGCACATCACAAGAGCTTCTTCTCAACAGGAAAAAAGTCTCTGTGATGGGCCTGGATGCACCCTGCATTTTTTTTCCTATTTAATCTAATTCTGCTGACAAAGGACATCCTCTGAGGACAGGATCTCTTCATATCAGGTGAGGCATAAATTTCAGCTGTGCTTCGACCCTCTCCCAGGAGGAGAAATGGGGCCTAAAAGACGTCAGAAAAGGTCAGAAAAGCATTAACATGTGCCAGCCAGATGTGAACAGATTTGTGACATGACTTTCACACCGTCACTGCGGGACTCCCAGCACCTCTGAAACCATTTCAGTGGGGTGTCTCAGCCTGAAACACGTCACTGCCAGTGCTCCCAGTGCAAGTCTGGGCTGGGTTCACAGGCTAAAAGAAAAGGGTTTTTCCACATTAAAGGCTTTCTCTCTGTTGACAGTAAGAAACAAGGGAAGAGAGGAGCCCATCCTGTTCCTGAGGGCCAGGTTACTCACATTTTGCAATGCTTGGGGCACATGCATGGAAGTAAAAAAAAAGACGACATACAAACACAGGAAAATCTTTCTGGGCCAGAGTATTTTCCCATCTGTCCTGTCACCAAGGCTGGCCAAGAGCAGATGCCAGAGCAGAGCATAGACATGAGGCAGATAAGTAGCAATACCCCTGAGAGCTCCCCCAAGAACATGTCAGTATGCAGTTAGGGACCTCTGCCTGGACTTTCCCACAATGGGGTTGAAATCCACGGCTGAGTCCCGCTGCAGGGGTCTGCACCAGCCTCCTTGAATGCACCCTGATGCCCCCAGCCACAGCTGCTGGAGCCATCCCACCGGACACAATCTGCTTGTCCGCACCCATTGCTACCCATGCTCCTATTGCTTAGCACCAGTGATAAACAGGACATATTCCTTTGGCCAGGTGCCTGCCCAAGGCATGCAGGATCAAGTCTTGACCCAGAAACCTCCTCTGGCAGCCACTGAAGAGCACCATTGGGTTTATCAGGCAGTGAAGCTATTCCCTGATCTTGCTTGATCAGTGTCATCCTGCTAGGAAAACTGGCACAGGTCTGCCTGTCCTTCGGCACAGATCTCTTTGCAATCCCCTTGCCTTGGCCCATGTTTCCCCCAACATTACAAAACTTCTTCAGGATGGTTTTGGCTCACTGCTAAACATATGGCAGGTTTCTTGCCTGGGTTTGTGCAGCCACTTCTCCCCAGGGTCTGGGCTCCCTGCCTCTGGCTCCAGCCAGCTCCACAGCTTTTTGCATTCTGTGCCAGTTTGAGTTTTGCTCTGGCAGATAATCTCAGCCATTGCAAGCCGTACTCAATTTTTCATGAACCCCTTCTTCAGCCTCTCTGATTTCCAGCATCCCCTTCCAGCTGTCTATAAACTGAGAGAAAAATCAGCCCCTCCCACTGCACCCCACCCCACAAGATGCCTCTTTTTAAGCTGCTGTCTAATGCTTCCAGACCACCCCACTGGGAACCGCAGGCTCCTGGGCACTTTAATCGAGGAGAGGTCTTTGGCAGAGGAGGATGCCCTGCCTGCCTCCCCATCCCCAGCCAGGCTGTGCCTCTGAGGGCACTTGGACTGCAGCAGCAGGACAGATCCAGGACCCAGTCCTGCCCTTGCACCCAGCCTGGCGGGATCACATGGCTGACTAAAGTGACAGCAGACTCAGGAATGTTAAACCTGGACACATCGTTTGCAAGACACTAAAGCGCGATGAGAAGCCAGCCCTGCGCAGCGGCGAGCGCTGCCGGGCTCCACCAGCAAAGGCGGGAGGGAGCGGGGTTCCTTACGGCGGGGGAGCGCGATGCAGCCCGGCGGGAAGGGACAGGCGGGCTCGGCTGGAGCTCCGCTGGCAGAAGCGCGCTTTCCGCCGCACCCCGCTGCACCCTTCCTGNCACACACGCAGATACTTAAGCAGTCACCCGAGGACCTGCGGGGTTCTTGTTTTACACACTTCTGGTCCCTGCCAGCTCCAGGTAAGCACAGGCTTCGGGCTGGGGGTGCTGGGGTGGGTTTGCAGTTGGGGATGGGGGGATGCAGGGGGGAGATGCCCTGTGAGTGCTGATGCTGAGGAGGTCGGAGCTGCAAACAGCAGGGCAGGAAGGCTCATGCCCGGGGCAGGCAGAAGGGCACGCAGGTGGGAGAGACCCCAGGCAGGGGCCACCACGGGGTCCTGCCTCTGCTGCAGCAGCTGCTGCGCTCCTGTCTGCTTTGTTCCCATCCGATATTATCTTCTAAAAGACTGGACGGGTAGTTTACAGGATGCGTGACAGGTGTTTTTTCCTTATTTATGGCAGGGCCCCGTTTATTTTTAAAGCCTCTGTCCCACCTTATCCTGTGCGCCATGCTGGCTGATGTTATCCACAGCCACCCCACAGCAGGCGGCCGAGCAAAGCTCAGGACAGGACATGGCTCTGCAGCACAGCAAGGGAGGGTAAGAGGGCTCGTTTGCATTGAGAACTGCTATTTTGATCCCTGCAGTGGCAGGAAATAGCTGCAAGCTAAAACCAGATGCAGATGCCTCCAGTCACATCCCAGCCCTGACAGTGGGAGCACTGGGAAAGGGGTCAAGAAGCTCAGCAGAGGCTACGGGGCCCCATCAGCTTGGCAGGAGCTACTGCTCAGAGAGATTTCTAGGGGCTTTGGGTGCGGTAAATCGCTAGAAAGCTGCGCAGCCAGCCAGCTATTGTGACTACCGTTCAAAAAAGCAGAGCTGAGCAAACAGAGATCATGTCTTTTCTAGAAAAGCAGCAGATTTCTGCCAGGATAGTAAATGGTGACTGCACTAGCAGTGCTGGGCAGGCATGCTGGGAGACAGAGAGATGTCCTCTCCCGTTTCAGGCCAGAGCTAGGAGTCCTGCTAGTAACCCCAGGGTGTCTCTGGGGAGCTGGGTGCAACCACAGGACATGGGCAGCGTACTATATATTTATAATAAGACTTTCTCTTGCTGCAACTTGTGTCCATCAGCCATTACCTTTTGTCTGCTCACTCCAGAATGGCCCTGAGGTGCATTTTAATGCCCTATCAGTCAAACTAAGAGCACCAGGTGTTGTCATGTACACAGCAATGCTGGCTGGAGCTGCCCATGGCCCAGGCAACCACTGAACCACTTGCAAGCTTCTGCTGTCACATTGCTCCACCTAAAACCAAGACAGTCAGAGCCAAGCGTGAATTCCCCAGGGGTCTTTAGCTTGACACTTAGGACAGAGCAGGTGTGGTAGTTTCACTGTGACAGTGCATCTGGCATTGTCATTTCTGCCTGAGTGAGTAAACCCCAGCTGAATGACAACTGCGGCCCCACAGCTTTTCTGAATGGCTAACATTCCTTGCACTGAAAAAGCCTTTTTTTTTCAATGCTGTCAAAAATTTAAGAGGGAAAAAGCAGTGAGAAGTGGTGCTTTCCAGCAGCTAAGCCAAACAGCTGTCAGTCTCCATATTTCTACCAGGCATAAAGAAATGTGAGACAATCACCTTTCCTGTACAGGGGAGAGACCCTGGACAGCCTGAAGGCCAGGCTGCAGGCCTGGGCTTAAATGAGGCTCCATTTAAGTAGGGGGCAGGTGAGTAGTGGTCTTGATAGGGCCAGTCAAGGCACTGAGGCACTCCTGCTGCCCTCAAGTCATGTCATAGACCCCCAATTTTCAGCACCCAGCAGGTGCCAAGTGCTAGAGGCCATATGCTGCACAGCGGCCACATGGCTCCTGAAAGCCTCCAGGACCTCATGGAGTGATGTGGGGAGACCTGCAAAGCCCTCTAGGAGCCTCAGGGTTTTTGCCTTTTCCTGAAACCCATCTCACAACTCCCAGAGGTAAAAACTGTTCTCCTTCCAGAACAGGGGTAGAGGGGACACAAAGAAAAGCCATCGGGCATCACATCCCGCATGCTGAGGCACCCTGAGCTGCCAGCAGGTAGAAGATGCTGTGTCCTGTAGGGAAACGCCTCAGGAACCTGGAGATAATCAGAAGCAGAAATAGCTGTGCAGGTGAAACATGAAAGTTGAAGCCTGTGTTCCCCATGCAAATCCAGGCACACACATCAAGGTACATTAATGCGGCAGGCTGCAAACAATGATTTATGAACTGCCAAGGCATGTTGCTGCTGGTGGCCTAGGCTAGATGCGTGTTCTGGAGGTGATGAGGAGCCCTTTTTTGGCTGGGCTTTCTATGAGAAGGGCAGGTGGCTCAGTGGTGTGCTGATAAAGGAGGAGAGGCAGGACTTGTGGTCTGAGCTTGGCCTCATCTGCATTATGACCTCATGGAGAGCCTGGCAGCCACAGTGCTGGAGAGCAGCACCTCAAGTCCAGGGGATCTCCTCCTACCCCCGCATCTTTTCCAGAGGTCTCCAAACACCTAAGGTAGGTGAGCAGCATTCAGCAGACTTCTACTCCCTCATATGCATGAGGAACTGAATTATGTCTGCCCCCTTCCTATGTGGATGCTTCTGAATTGAGCTGGAAACCCCAGGAAAACCAGGCAGCTGCAACACTCTGCAGACAAGGCCAGCTTGGCTTGCAGTACCTGGAGTTAAAGATGGTCTTTCCCCAGTCCATGCCGCGCTGGTGGGTGATACTGTCTACCAGCACTCCATCATGCTCAGAGGTGCTCCAGTGTTACGAAACCACTGTGTTACAATCAGTGTTTACCAAGTGACTCAAGAAGAGTGGGCTGTTTCACAACCAGCCCTGGTCTATTTATAAGCCCCTACTCAAACACCAAAGGATTCTTTTATTAGTCAAAGCACTTTCTGCAGAGGAGACTCAGGGGGATCTTTGCTTTATGAGGTAAAGTTCAAAGAAGAGGATCTCTCCAGCCTCTCACTGAGCCTGGCTCTTTGCAAGCTGCAAGACAGTTTTGAAGCTTAGCTCCATCCTAGCAAATCTGTCAGCAAGTGAAAGCTCTGGGGCATTCAATACCCCAGAGTACCTTAAGGTGAGTTATCAGTCAACCAAGAAAGCAGTTGGGTTTAAACCTTTGCAGTAGGAGTGCAGCATGATGGATGTTCTGGGGTTATATCCCAGAGCCAAAGGGAAGGAGAAGCTGGACTGCAGTGTGGAGGCAGGGCAGGTCTGCAGCAGATGGCCCACAGGAGTCCCAAGGTGGGCAAAGGGCTCCTGGCAGCACTGGAGAGCCAGCAACACCAACCAGCCAACCTGACAGAGATGGGCCAGGCAACTGGGGCAGCAGGAGAGCAGATCAAGAAAGGCCACATTTTTGCAACCAGCTCCTCCCCTGCCAGTACCCCACAGCCTGGTTTCGGAAACACCACAGTGATTCAGCATCAAGGGACTTGTGCGTGCTGTGTGGGGGCAGTGCCTCGTGTTTTAGTTGACTGAATTGGCAACCTCGACCCTCTGCCACGTGGAAGCAAACCTGGAGCCCAGCAGAAGAGAGGTACCCAAGATGCACATGTTTTGTTGGTGCTTTTGGGCCAAGTCTTCCAGAGATTGTGCAAAGCACAAGCGGGACAAATGTTACTCTGGAGGAAAACATGGGCTTCTTGCTGCTGCCATTGCTGGGAGCACCTAGCACTGACCACAGTCAGAGGCAGCAAGTGCTTGAGCAACTGACATACACTGGGCACAGTCCTCAAGGACTGACCCTTCACTTATACACCAAAACCCAACCAACCAGCCAGTTCAGTGATGCTCAGGAACAATAGGACTGTGTATGCCCATGTGTGCTAACATTAAATGTTACGTAAAACAACGCAGCTCACCTTCTCATGGCCAGCATTGTATGATGTCCGGCCACACTTCTAAGAGAAGGACCAGGACACTGATCAGGAGGGGAAATAGGGTGGTTGCTGGGTCAAAGACCATGCTCCCA
Organism: Rhagologus leucostigma; assembly: GCA_013397725.1. Classification (NCBI taxonomy): domain Eukaryota; kingdom Metazoa; phylum Chordata; class Aves; order Passeriformes; genus Rhagologus; species Rhagologus leucostigma. Next base: position 692,201 of record VZTD01002388.1, on the reverse strand, counting down.
GAGGATCTTGTATCCTCTGTTTTGTGATTCCTTTGCACAAACTTGCCTGATCACTGGGAAGTAGGGAGAAAGAAACAACAACCCACTAGGCTAGATGCCAGATATTGTCCCTTCACCCAGAGGACAAATATTGTTTTTTAACTAATATCTTTAAATTAACCCCCTGAACATGCCCATTGCTGTGACATCACTCCTAAGTGACGCCCAGGCCTAAATACGGCTGTAAACAGGAATCGTTCCCATGGGAGTCACAGTGGCTATAAATACAGCAACAGGGGAGCGCTGAGCAGCCTGCAGCTTCCTGCCAGCTGAGGATGGTGAGGCAGCTCAGTGCTGGGCACAGCTGGCGTGTGGTCACTGCAGTGAGGAAACTGAGACAGGAGTTGCTGGGGGACTGGTGCTCCCAGCTGAGCTCCCTGGCATGTCTTTGGGAAGGGAGTTGAGCCCTGCTGCAACCAGAGGCCACGGCAGGGGGGGGAGGCTGGTGGGGACACGGATGGCAAATCTGGGGCTCAGCAAGTGTGGCCACACTAGCCACTCCCAGCTTGAGCAATGACACCGGCCCCTCTCTGCAGTTCCTGACCCCATAGCCCTGCCCCAGGAGGAGACGGCCATGGAAAAGCCAGTGATTCCCACCGAGGAGCAGCTGGAGATCTTGGAGTACCACTTCTGCAAGGTGAACAAGCATCCTGACCCCACCACGCTGTGCCTCATCGCGGCTGAGACCGGGCTCTCCGAGGAGCAGACTCTGGTGAGTGTATGCCCCTCATCCCTCCCCTGGCACCAGCCCCGCTCCCCCTGCATGCCTCTGTGCCCCACATCTCCTGCCTGTCCTGGTCTCTCTGTCATACACCTGCACCCGTCTGTCCCCCGCACAGGCTTCCTACAGCAGCCCCTGCCCTTCTCATGCTGCCCCCACACCGCCTGCACTCCTCTGTGCCCCATGTGCTCCTTGCTTGCACTCCCTGCACCACTCTGCACCCTGCGCACTCCTCACTGCACCCACAAGTCTCCTCTGCACGTCTGCAATCCCCAGCCCACCCCTAACCCCACACTGCACCCACAGAGCTCTAATTCAACACAGCACCTCCCTGTACCCCACATCCTTCCTGCACCCTGCATGTTTCTGCTCCTGAATGTACAGCCCATGCATGCTGTTCTTCCAAACCAATTCTGATAGTCCTGGATGCACAAACTATTGCTGGCTTTAAGGTCTGAAGAAACTACTGTCATTTTAAAACAGATAGAGGATAGATGCAATCCCTGCAGGCTGTGCTGGGGGACATGCTCAGGCTGTGCACCCTCTGCCTCAGTGTCCCTAAGCCCAGATGTCAGGCAAGCCTGTCAGCCTCTCCAGCAAACAGAGGCCTCCAAATATCCCTCCACAGAGACAGGCTGCCACTGTCTGGGAATTCCACCAAGCCCTGTGCTCTACCTGGCTACCTGCAGGCTACCATGGGCTTCAGAAGCAAACAGCTTCTTCCCAGTTCCTTCAGGTGGCAGTGCAGCTCATTGTAATGCAGGTGTTTACTAGACCCATAGCAGCATTTGTGGGTATAGAAAAGAAATCCAACCCACTGGAAAGTTAGCAGCAGTTTGCAGAGAGCTGCCAAGCCTGGCTCTCCCTCAGCAAAGCCAAAGGGATATAAAAGCAGAGCAGGCACTGTCAGCATTTAGCCTGTCCCAGGGAAAGGTGCTGGGACAGCATCCATTGCACTGATAGTCCTCAGCCGGAGTGGACTGTGCTTTAGTGACAGGCAAGTATCAGTCACTGCTTGTTTGAGGCAGCAAGGAGGCAGTACCCCTAAAATACCTTTTTCTGCATAGAAATGGCCCTGTTCCTTTTTTTTTCCCTACAGCAAGTTATAAACACAGGCCATATACGCCCAGGGCACCTCTGTAGATGTCTTAAAATCTTCCCTGATAGCCATCTTTTTCCTCTAATCTAGAGTGCTCCTAGAGATCTGGAGATGAAGGTCATGTTAGGGACAGGATCAAGACTGAAGTGGTGAGCTGCAAAGTGCCTGCATTGCGTAGAACACAGGGAGTCATCGCTCCTGACATCTGGAGAGCTTTATCATCTAGAAATAGCAGCCATTTTAATAAAAAATTCAGTAACAATGAGATGCAAAGAGGAGAGGATGGTTTAGGACAGAAAGTGAAATTTTTGGTAGGAGGCTAGGCTGTCAGTCATCTGACTGGATGTGGTCGAAGGCAATGTGAGTGCGAGAGACACTTGTAGAGAGCACCGTGGTTGTATCATTACGGACCATAATAGCTTCAAAAATAGCCATGAACAAATATAGCAACAAAATGAGCTGCAACAAAAGGAATCACAGGCACATTGCCAAACAAAAGGCTGAGCTGTGCTTCCGGCACATGAGTTATATCTCTTTTCTTACTTTTCTTCTTAGGTAGTGTAGCTTTAACCAGATACCAGATTAATTATGTCTGTGTTGAAGTGGCATCAGCAGCTCTCGGAATGGGCTTGCAGATGCTAAATTACTACAGACATAGTGCTAAGTTGCTCCTAACATAGACATGCGTATTGCCCGAAGACTAAGACAATTTTTAAACAATTTTTAAAATATATTTGTTCTTAAATTTGTTGAGAGCCGCTGTGCTGTACCTCTGATGCTTTCTGAAACAGGCGAGCTTTTGATTCCTGTCAGTTTTGGACCTGCAAGTGATTGTTTCACTGCTCCAGTCATTTAAACAGACACCTTCCAGCTCCTTAGCCAATCTCTTACTCTGTTTGCAAGAAAAACCTGGACTCACAGCAATAAAAAAAGGACTCACCCATGCTTGTCAAGGTCTGAAGTGAGCAAGAGAAATGAGTTCGAAAGAGGTGCAGACGTAGGTTACAGGACCGTTCGGTCAGGAGCAACTGTCCTGCTGCCTGTACTGCCTTGGAACAGCACCTTGCTACAAGGCAGCAGCACCATGAGTTCCCCTCACCTGGTCCCACGTGCTGACCACATCTGCACCTTTAGCAAAGTTACTCGGAGGCTTCGCTCAGCCCAGTGCACCCTATCTCTGTTTTGTTCTTTCTCTCCAGAAATGGTTCAAGCAGCGCCTGGCAGAGTGGAGAAAGTCTGAAGGGCTGCCATCAGAAAGCGGGTCTGTCAGGGACTAGAGGATGCTGCTCCAATCCCTTTGCCTCTTATAAATGATGGTGAAGCTCTTCAGAGTGGGTTTCCTTGGGGTTCATCTGTTGCAATAGGTTTTGCGATACAAATACTCTGCTATTTAACATAAGTTTTATTTAACATGTACATAACCAGAAAAAAACCCATTATATATATATATACATGTGTGCGTATACAACTTTTGATGGCTGATAACCTGTCTAGTGATTCCAACCCATTAACAGCAGCTGCACAGGAAAAGGCAATTTCATGCCCTTGTCCCAGGCTTGCAGAAAATTTGCCATGATATCTGTTCAAATATAGAAGGAAGAAATAAAGATGCCTTTTCCTTACAATCCCCGGAGGCAAAGTATGTGTGCTAGCTTTAAGGTAGAGATCATCCAGAGAGTAAGGCATCTGGAAAACCAGGTGTGTTGTTCAGGTGACCTGGTTTGGCTCAGCATGCCTGAATCAGCTCTGGATACTGGCAAACCAAGTGCCTACACCATAATCAGACCAAGCCAAGCACCCCTTGAATGCCTTTTTTACCTTTCTATTAAAGATCACCAAAAAGAAAGAACTTGTGGGTTGTTTTGGGTTTTCTCCCAGTGCAATAATAAAAAACAGTGTTTTTTGATGAGAGGAGCTGTGTTATGACCCTGCTTGTGCTCCCTGCCCCCATGACAGAAGGCAGATTCCTTCCTCTGGAAGGGCAACATTTCTCCCAAGCTGCCTCAGTGGGCACTGTGGGTTTTCCCTTTGCCACAGGGACAGTCGTGGGCAGCCTCATCTCCTAGGGCACCCGTGGGTCCATGCATGGCAGCCCGCACAGCCCCACACACACCCTAATCCCCGGGGTGGCAGAGGCTGGTGGTGCTGGGGTTCCCCCACAGGGTAAGGGCTTTAGAGGGAGACCCCAGTCTCCTCCTGGCCATTCTCAAGCCTGAGAAATGCAGTTGTACTGGGGCTCTTGCACAAAGTCCAAACTCTCAGCCATCCTGGCATGGGACAATGCCTGGTCTAAAAATAACCAGCACCATTGCCCAGTGACCTTACCTTGTTCAAAAAGCTTCAAAAGTCCTCTGCTTAGTGGATTATTGAATCAATTAATGGATCCTCTGATTAATCTCCTTCTGCTTTGTGGTCACCTGCCCTCTACTCCTTTGGAAGGAGAATCAGCTTAAGACAGGGAAGATTAAAATACATCGTCTCTGAAACTGCCATATGCTTTCATTTGTGGCTTTTGTCCCTTACTGGTGAGCATCTCTCTTGCGTCAGTATCTCCAGCCTGTCGCCAGTGGTTGGGCAGCCAGTGCAAAACACACCGACCTTGCAGGAAACAGATAAATGCATTCTCTCTTATGCCATGCCCCATACAGGCTGTGTTGTTCCCCTGCAATCTAGCTGCCAAACTGACTCACCCACAGACCTGACTGGAGCTCAGAATTTGTTCTGCAGACTGTGGCATCAATACACGTTTTCTGCTCAGCCTTTGCAACGTGCCTTCTCTCTTTACTCTGAGGGGAACTCTGCTTTTTTGAGTTAGGCTCCAAAAATCCCAATGCAGAACTCTTATTTCGCCCGGGGTCACACAACTGAGTATCTGAACCACACAGATTTAACCCAGCTATGTAACTGGATCTGCCTGTTCTCCAGGCATTTGAGAAAACGGGCCCCAAATCCAAGCCAACTCAACATACATTGTAGCCTTTTGTATTTCTACTTCTGTCACAAGCACAAAACTTTCGAGTGTCAGTAAGGAGATGTTTAAACTTTAGCAAAAATTTTTAAACCCACATTCAGGAGGTGTGTTGCATCAACTTACTGCATGCTCCTGGGTTTGGTTTGCCACACTTCCCTGCGTGAAAGGACAGGCTGTCTTCCTGTGCTGCCTTCCCCCAGCAATTGTTTCATTACTTCTTAAACTACTACAGCAAAACAATCAAGAGAGAAACTCCAGACATAACCCATCCTAGGGAGAGAGTCTTCCCACATTAGGTCAAATTCTGTTAATTTTCCCTGAAGACTATTCTTAAGGAATGATGACTTTATTTGAATTCCCAGAAAGTGTTACTGCTGAGTGCTGCCTCTGCGCTGTGTTCAAGTAGATTTTCCAGCCACAGCACAGCCCAGAGAGAGTGATGTTCCAAGGGGTGATCGGGCAGCTGGCAGGAGCATTTCTGAGGGAGCTTAGCGCAGAATTGGTTGAGCTAGTTCTTGGAGCCGCTGAGAACAAGCTGCCTTCAAAGCAGCCTCCTTCACTTTGAATGCATCTGGGTTGTATGCAGTCAAGCCCACACGAGGTCTGGAGGAGAGAGGGTAGGGATGGTCAATCCTGACTGGAGCAAGACCAGCTGTCAGCTGCCTGCCAGCTCCCACACCTCCACCTAAGCCTGCCCTTCCCTGTCAAGGGAGGACAAAAGGCATCACACCTCCGCTGCTGTCCTCAGGAGAGGGACATCTCTCACAGGCACTACAGCCAGGCATTCCCTCACCCTCTGTGAAACATCCTCCCCAGCACTTCCTGCAGACTGGGCTCAGGTCAGCTGCAACATGCTGGGCAACGTGAATGTATTACACTCTGCCGTTTGTCAGCTGGTTGCTTTTTATAATTGTAACTAATAAGAAGTCCCAACCAGTAATTCCTGCTGGAATTAGAATGTTCCTGTTTCTTCTCTTTTGACTCTCCATCCAACTCAAAAGGGCTTTTTAAACTGCAATCCATGTAGCATTAACACATCCAGACATATAAAATCCATGCATATCGGCAGAGCGCTTCCTAATCTTGGCCTAATCTCTCTGGCCAAACAGAAATGAACAAGGTGCTATGAGCCACACAAAAATGGACTGGCAGCTGATCACTCCCCTGTGACAGGGAAGCAGTACCTACCTTGTGCTAGGCTGAGCCAGCTCCAGAACTCTTTGTGTAGCCACTGCGCGCTTGGCGGCCTCTGTCACGGGCCACTCAGGATCTCGCGGGTGTGCGTAGTCTGCGTGGAGTTGTTTTGGCTTCGACAGCTCAATGGTCCGAGGGCTCGCAATTACCTTCTGAGACCCGGAATCCTGTGGAAGAATGGGGAGGAAGGTCCTTAGAGGTGCTCCTGGCATTCAAGGCTGCTCAGCCTGCAGCTAACTCAGTGTACCCAGGTTCACAGCCACTGACCACATGCAGATGGGACATGATTCTGTCCTCAGCTGTGTTTGGCACCAGACAAACCATAGAAGGAGAAATCACTGCCTGGCCAGTCCCACAACCTGCCCTCCAGCCATTACTCACAGCCCTTTGCCCAACCCACCCCCACCACTGGAGATCCCAGTTAGGCACTTGTCCACCTCTCCCCATCCCCACAAGTGCAGGCTAGGCACAGCTCTGCCATTCTCTGGGGATATGTGCTGGGAGTCAGTTCACGCTCTGAAAGGAGCACAAGTCCTGCTTTCGAGCTCAGGAAGCAGCTACGCCAGCCTCATGGAGAGCAGCACATCCAGGGCTGAATGAAAAGAGCCACGAGTGACTGAGCTCCTGTGCCCTCTCCTCTGCCAAGAGTGCCGTCCATGTAGGGTCCCGGGTGATACTGCCTTACCGTAGAGATGGCAGGACCAGGATGGGTGTGCCTAGAGCAGCAGGTCATCTCCCTGATCAAGGGCTCTGCGAGTTGCTGGATCCGTGCTGATGCATTGGCCGAGATCGCAAACTTGGAAACCGCTGTTGGCACCTGCATGGGTCCAGAATGGGAGAGGGATGTGCAGACACACGGCTTGTACAGCAGCCCACAGGGACATGCTCCCTCTCCACAAGGATGAGCAGCCCAGCACCCTTCCTCTGCAGACATGGTCACTCTTACTTTTTCAGAAGCCATTATTTTTCTTTCACCTGAACTATTAGGTAATTTTGGTGCTATAGGGATTCCCCAGCTGCTGCCTACTCAGAGCCAGGAGGGGAGCGCCTGTAATGAGAGCCTGTGTAGCCAGGTAAAAGTGCAGAGGAATTTCTTCCATGTTTTTTATATTCATCTTCCTGGCTGAATCAAATAACTTCCCTGCTAAGGAGAGATGCTCAGATTTCAGGGTAAATTTGCTGGTACAGTTAACTGCATTCCTACAGAAAAAAATGATTACTTCTCCAGCAGGGGACTTCTTCCCCTATTTTTCACAGGGTTACTGTTGCCCAGTCCTGCTCCAGCCCAGCCTCCCATTTCCCAGCCCCCGAGGCTGCATCCAGAAAACCTAGCCTTTGCCATGGAAATGAGTGTAATCTGAGATTGCTCCAAGCTCTTTTCCAGCTGCTAAAGCAATGACCCTCCATGACCCACCTGAAAGGAACAAGCTCAGAAGTATGTCTCTAAATTAGGCTTCTAGTAAAACGCAGTTAAAATACACATAATGTTTGCAATCTCATGCCCCCTGTGTACTCAGATAGGAGCACAGCTGCCCAACTACAAACATGACTACTCCCTAAGAGCTAAACACGCCATTTCCATCAGGTTTCTCCACTTTCCCAGGCTGCTTTATCAGAGGATGCAGCCCAGATGCCTCCCTTGGCTTTCCTGCTATACTAGGCTGCTCCAATCTGGCTGGTTTTTGTCTCCCAGCAGGAGATTTGCAAAGACAACATCCTTCTCCGAAAAGGCAGTTTCTCTCAGTGTCATAAACCCCAGCAGAACCAGACAGCTTCTCCCCTCCAGAGCACACACTGGGCACATCCAGGGGTGGGATACTGGGTCTAAAAACTCAGGACAGTTTGCTGCATCCCTGTACACTCCAAATCTCACTCAACCTCCTCCTCACCTCTCTGGCTGGCAGGAAGTCTGGGTGCAGCGGCTTTGGCCGGGCAAGCTCCAGGATCCGCTGGGAGGCATTATAGTTCCGTGCAGCCGGGGACACGGGCCACTCGGGGGACTCACGGGCTCTGGAAGCAGAGAGTCACGGCACCGTCACTCACAGCTGTTCCCCACTCTGGCTGCAGCTGGCATGTCTAAGCCTCACACTTGGCTGCAGTAGAAGGCAGCTTTGTCTTGTGGCCCTTTCCAGTGCAGAACTCATCACACAAGAGAACCCAGAAGTTCTAATCCCAGCAGAGACCCTGCTCTGCATTTTGCTCTCTGTTTACCCATTCTCTGTTCCTGCATTTATTACTTTGAAGATGCACTGATGCTACAAGGCCCAAGGCCCTACCTATAGCACCCTATAGGCTTTCTAGCCTCTCACCTTTGCTCCAGGTAGGCAGGGAGGTATTTTTTAGGTTCAGCCAACCTCAGCAGCCGTTCAGAAGGGTAGCCAAACTTCGCTAGCGGGGGACGCCCACCGATCACTGGTCTGCATCTGTACAGAAAGAAAGATTTTGAGGAACAGCACAGAAGAGTTAGCAAAAGGCAACTGACAGAGAACGTGATCCTAGCAGATGGTAACCTAGGTCTGGTTAAATATCCATGCCTGCTGCATGTACAAAAGCTGGCACTGGTGCACATGGAAAAGCCATGAACAAATACGCATTTACACCTGAGATTTCCTCACTTTAAATGCCGTTTGCATCTGAAGAGTCCTCTTTTATGCACCCTCAGTGCATTGCTTTCAAAGTCTAGGCTTTTCCTGGACCATTTCAAGAAGCCGCCCCACAACACCCAGCAGCATTTATGTTGGTCAGCTCTGCCAATTTAGAAACCTCTTTGTTACAATGGCTTGATAGCACCTTGTGCCCTTGTAGCTCCTCTCATCTTGGTACCTCCCCTAGTGCCTTGTTCACCCAGCTTTTCAATCAAGCATAACTGTTGGAATATGCCTGTCATCACCAGGGAGGAAGCAAGCAGAGGTAAGCAGAAAGGCAGGAAGGGCTCTCATATGGACACCTTTAGCAAGGGGCAGAAGCTCTCAGAGGGATGAGAGCCCATAACTGGTGACAGTGGCAGAGGGGAGAAAACTACAGACATGCATGTCTTGACATCCTTCCAGGCAGAGGAAAGCCAGGAGTGCAACACAGTTTCAACTCCATTCTCATTGCTAGGACTTCTTACAAACTACCAACCACCATCCTGACTCCAAGAGAGCTTAATCTCCTCCAACAGAGCCACAGATTACTTGCTTCAAGTAATGCAGCATCACCCAGCACCACTGTAATTTATACTTTTTACATCATTTTTCATTCCAATTCCAAAACATGGTCTAGTTTTTCACCATGCAGTGACAGCAGAGGTTTAACTCAAGGCAAGAGACCTGGATTCCCTCCAGCAGCAGAAGATTGCAAGATTTCTCTGTTCCTAACCTTATCTTAAAGATTTAGGTGAGACTCCAAGAGGATGCAGGGGATCATTAACTGTGTCCAGGTGCCTGGCTGGGCTGCATCAGCCCCAGTAGGACAGGGAACACTCTAGGGACAGTACCTCTCTACTCACAGGGGCAACACACACATTCCGTAAGGAATGCATGCATGCACATGATGTCTGCTTCAAACCAAAGCAGAGCTGTTGGATGGGTATTTTTGTTACAGCAGAGGAACATGCTCCCTTGTGCCTGGAGACTGAGATCAAGACAAGCTCCTATGGCAGCTGATGGGAACCCAGAGTTCTAATCAGACCAGCAACTACGTGTTGCAGAAGTCCTTCTCACAGCTGGGAAGCAGGTATGAGGAAATAAAAGGGCATCAAAATTTAGCACTCCCCAGTTCCTCCCCATTTTGGAAATCAAGTACTCAGGGTGACTATGCTCCCATAGCACTTTCCTCTCTGCTTCAGACAGCCCCTGTTCCAAGCACAAAACAGCCTGGTGAGTTTCAGTGCCATGGAACTACCTGCAGGGCAGCCTTTTCAGGAGAGGACATGGCATCTCCCCTTTCCCTGGGAGCCAGTATGCCCTGCTAGAGAACACGCCCTGAGCTGCCTCCTTCCCCAGGATGTGCTACCACGTTACTGACCTGCACTGGTACTCGCTGTAATCTTTCTTGGGCTTTGACAGGTACAATATTCTTGCAGATGGTCGAGCTGTCATAGCACCCCATGAGGGCGTCCATATCATCTGCTGGGTTCCCCATACGAGCCTAGCAAGAACAGCAAGGTTGTGAAATTTTAGTAACATGCACAAGTGTGAAATGTGTTTGCTGCGGCTATCCTTCCCTGCCTGGGATGGAACATACGCACACACACACATGCCCTATGGCTCCCCACACCTGCAAAGTGCCACTACCACCCCCTGAGCATTCACCTTCTGTGGCACTGAATTTCCCAACACTCTCCTGCTGGTTGTTGTCAACTGAAAAAGAAAGGAGTCTTAAAGTGATAGGTCTGGTTTTAGTTACCAGTGGATGTGCAGAAAGGGTCATTTCATTACATCTCTGGAACCCCTGGAGGAGTTTCATCACTGCATTTCTTTTGCCTCACCATTACCACCTAACTATACCACAGGTATGACAGTAAAAATAGTAATAATGTTACAGGGTGTGCCATGGAAAGTGGGTGAGGTTTTAGAGCAGGTTAGTGGTTACTCTCCTGTGCCCAGGGCAAATTTGGAGTTGCTCATCCCTCACTGAGAGGCCATGTGGGAGAGGGTACTGGGGTAGTCAGGACAAGGAACAGCAGGGCAATGGGTTTGTGGAGCCTTTTTCGAGACCCATAGAGATAACAGAGAAGAGATGTTATCAAGAGACTGTTGCCCTGGCTTGTCAAGCTGAGTTTGATCACATCATGCAGACAGCAACTCTTCCTACTGGACAGTATCCTCCAGGACAGAGCAGCCTGTGGCTCCCATGAGTCCGGTCACCTTGCACCACACACACCATCCTACCCCACAATATCTCAGTTGGGCAGCTCAGATCAGATGGGGCAACAAAGGCAAGGCTCGAGTCAAGCCCAGTTTTCTGACTGAAAACTTGAAAGAGCAAATTGGAGGGAGCCCTTCAGGCGTGGAACATATCAGACTGCTTTTCTGGAGACAGAGGGGAAAGCAGTAGCAAGACAATGGCCAAGGGTCTGCTCTGGTTGAGCCTCATCAGTCCCCAGCCCTCGAGCAAGCGCTGTTTGAGCACTTACTTACCTGGGACTGCTTTCACAAAAATATCGCTTGGGTTCTGCAAGTACATGTATCCTGTCAAAATTGCAGAAAAGGACAAACAAGCCATTAAACATACAGTTAAACCAACAAAACATGAAGAAGCTACTGCTGTACTCAAAGCCATATAAACACTCTCAAACCCCTGTGCTTTTGCCTCCATTCCCTTGAGAGAGTGTTTAAGGACCTCTCTCTTCAAGTACTTTCCATCCATTTAATCTGGCAAACTCACCAGCCCATGAATTTTTGTGTTTTCTCTTGGACTGCAGAGACACAAATTTGCAATTCTGCCTCTACTGGAAGGTCCCTCTGGGAAATGGCTAGGAGAGCAGGAAGGAACTTTTCTGGTCAATAACATACCATGAAACCTCTCCAGGTACGAGAGGGATGCTCTCCCAGCCTATGGGAGCCCAGATGAACAAACACCTGTTAGCACCACCGTTGTGGTTTACTAAAAGGCACCATGGGAACAGCACTGTGCTCCCACATGGCTTTAGGAGCACATTTTATTTCAGTCCATTTAGCACAGAGGTCCTAGATGCTATAGAGACACAGGAATATACACGGTCTGAGCCCTAGGAGCAGTTCTGGAAATGTTTTTACTGAATATACAACAGACCAAAACCTTTCAGGAAGATCAGATATCACTGCTGAGGCCTGAAATCCTAGTGACTGGGAAGTGCTTGAAATTTATGAGCCTTGGTACAGAGAGAAGAACAAGATGATCCAGTGCCACAAGTGTGTTACACAACTCCTTGATGTCACAGACCAAGCCCATACCCACCCACTGGGGCTACAGGTGCCTACCCACAGCCAGCTGGTGAACAACCACACTGTGCAGGCAGCTGTGGAAGTGCCCCACCATGGAAAAAGCACAGAAGGTGGAAGCCTGGGGCATTGCTTTCCTGCTCGATATCACCTGGCAATGAGGCCTAGCATAGCCCTAGAAAAGAGCAAGGACACCAGTAGAGAGAGATACTTGCCAACAGAAATCTGTGCTTTGGGGACACACCTGTAGTTTCTCTGATGGGGCTAATACTGCTAGTAAGATGCCAAGCCCTGGCAAATGCTTGTCAGAGAGCTCAGCACCACAGGGATCCCTGAAATGGCAGGCTGCTGTTACAGCATCTTCCCTGCACACTCCCTCCGAGATGCCTGTCACGCCTAACTTGGGCCACAGTGCTGCAAACACAGCTCCTGCTGAGATCCCGCAGAGGCAACTGCCTGTAGGACTTTGGCCCCCTGCCACCAGTTCAAGACAGGACACAGTCAGGAAGGCAGACGTCATTTCAGGAGCCAAAACTTAGTTTCAGTTCTTTATTCCCAAGCGGCTCCCCAGAGCGTTTTCCTTGCAAAGATGCAAGGGGATGAAGGATTTAGCACACAGAGGTCCCTCCAGCCTAACTGTGCTGCAGAGCTGGCACTATCTCTGCAAGCAGGTTCATTGCTTTTCCTCAGCCTCTGGCACAGACCCAGCACACAGCCACAGCCAAATCTAGCACAACGTGCACATGGCCCTAGTGCCCCACACTGCTGTGCAAAGCTTGCATCATGATCTGGCCAAGGAACGAGTCACACGTACACTCAGATCACGTCTCTCAACTCACTTGACAATTTTTTTTTGGTTTTTTTGCCAATTACAAAAAAAGAGATTAGTTTTATCACAGCAAAAGCTCTAGATAGACAGGCATGCTCACACAGGATACACCTACAGCAGCTCTGCAACTTCAAGGAGTTAAACCACCTCACTGACAAGACAGCCCTGGTGGAGCCTTTGTTGTTTGGACCTGCTCATGCTTCCCAGCAAGGAAAACGAGGCCTTGCTTCAGCCAGACACAGAAACACCTCCCCTTCACTGTCTGAGCATTCACAGACTCACTGCTTAAGGGGGATCAACTCTTTTTGAGATCAATTCCTTGTAAAGCAGTCACAGATTCCATTTTGAAGAGGCAGGATGGTCGGATGTTTGTCAGAAACTGAGGTAAGGGCAAAACTGGGCACAATTTCCTGTCAACTCTTTATCACAGTGTCATCCAGTATATTGACTCACTGCTTGGTGTAAATCCCTGACTGAGCCCTCTCAAGAGACATGGGGCATGGCCTGAACACCCAGCCAGGAGGCTGAGGCTGGGAGGGCTTCTTACCTGCTGCGTGGGCCATGTACACATGTGTAAGATGTATAAGATGAAACTGCAAAAACAAGAACAGGTGAATTTAAAAGCCTGGTAACATCTGGAGCCTGGGCTGCGTGCTCTTCAGCGTGCAATAATCATGTAGCAGATGAAGTTTGTGCATCTCCTTAGGATAGTTGCTCAGCAGATGTTTGTATTGTTTTTCCCTAGTACCTGCCTCTTCAGTGGTTGTTGCTCACGGGGGGATGCTGGCAGCCCCCACGGCTGCAGGATAGAGCAGCCCCAGCACCACAGCCTCCTCCTGGCACAAGCACCAGTGGTCACAAGCCTGCGGACTCCCACCCGACTCAGTGTAGCCACCCCTTATGACTGCCTTCAGTAGCTTCCAGGGGAGGTTTTCAGAGCCTCGGGGGAATAGCAACCGTGTTAAACTGGGACTCGGCGCCAGTACAAAACAACCTGCCATGTTTTAAGGCGGGGGTGGAGGATACGGGATGACAGGAAAACCAGCGGCACGTGCAGCCAGGCGCTCTGACGGCAGCGATGGCCATGAAACGGGGCCGGCATCCCGCACTCCCCGCCGCGGTGCCCGGGGCCTGCCGGCGCCAGCCAGCCCACCGTGCCCCGGAGCCCTCCCTGCCCGAGCGCACCGCGGCCGGGTGNCAGCCCGAGCCCGGGCCACGGCTGCAGCCGCACGGCCCCGGCCCCTACCCACGGGTGACAAGGCCCCCTGTCATGGTGGCCGTCCCAGAGAGGCCTCGGGACCCTCCCGCACCCCAACATCTTGTTCCCCAACCGGAAAAGAGCAGCCCGGACCAGTGGTTAGGGTGGAATTTTCTGCTTTATGCATCTGTTACAAAGGACAAAACTATAAAAGCCTCGTACAATAGATGCGGGTGTAAAACAGGTCCTTCCCAGGACTGCCCCGGGGTCATGTCCTTCGAGTATGATTAGGAGGACACTGGGAGAGTGACACTCCTCAGCAGCTTGTCACCTTCCTCACCTGCTGTGCTAACAGAAACCACTGTCAAGAAACAACAGGGTTTTCGCAAGGAAGACTGCTTGCTCGAGGACATCTCGGACTAAGCTTAAATAAGCTGCTCAACCCGATGGACGAGTCTCCCACCTTTGCTGCCAATGTATCTTAAATGCATTCAGTCACTACCTCAAATTACACCATTTTGGTTTTTTGCCTGTAGGCAAAGAAACACTTAATATATTACTGCTTTCATTTTCTTGTTCTTACCCACTAAAGAAGCAGTAACCAACCCAATTTCCAGAGATTACCAATTTGCCACTCCCTTAACAACTGGGTCCAACACAGCAACAAGAATTGTCACTGTCAAAAATACTAGCTGCAGCACTTTAAATTTCTGACACTGTCAAAAAGTGAGGTCTCATTTTTAACAGAACACCACTGTTCAAAGGGTTCTGTAAAATCTGTGAAGTAAACATATCTCACTTTAACCTGAGACATCAAGCCATGTTAAATTCACTGGATGCAACTTTCTTCCACGGAAGTCAGTGCTTGATTCCCACCTGACATGAAGCTATCTAGCCCATCTAAGCTATATTTCCACTTAAATCTGCTGCCTGGGAGACAGACTATTTTTCTCCTACAAATATGCTAAAAATAGACTACTTCTTAAATGTATTTTCAAACCACTATAAATCAGATTTTCTTACCAACTAGATATCACTTTCAGAGGAATTCCACACCCACCAGGAAAGCGTATCTGTACATTTCAGCTGCCACACAGTAAACTGACCATATGCTAACACCTGCTCTCCCTCAGCTGCAAACACCATGTTGTAAGAAAAGAGCTGTCACTGTGTTTCCAAAACCAGCGTCCCTATCAGCTCCTTGGCATCCTTCATGCTGGAGGAGATCTCAGAGCCATCTTCTGCCACGTGGGTACCAATCAAGAACATCTTCCTCTCGTCCCCAATATCAGACAGAGCCAGAGCATCGTGAATATCAGTGATGCAATATGCACCTTCAAGGTCCTGTTACACAAAAATAAAACAACCCTGTTAGTTGCAAGAGGTGGTGGCACCATTCCTACTTTAAGCCACTGCTTTTGTCCAGGGAGGGAAAGCGTCTCAAAGGCTCTAGGGCGCCATTCTTATATACCTTCTATGAGGTCAACTTCCCATGTCCTAAAATGCTTTGAGGAAAAGAGTCAATCTCTAACCTAATTTCTTCCCAAAGAAATATGGGTACAGTTCTGTTTCTATTTCTACACCAATTCCAGTGTTTCTGAAAACTATGTAAGACCACCTGTACAAGGCAGACAAAAGCACTGCTGGCCCAAGACCCCAGGCACCCAGCAAAGGGTTATAAGAATAGGGCAAAAATAACACAGTCATGCCCTGCCTACCTTCTTAGCCACCAGTGTTTCTGATGCATTTGAGTCTGATCAAGTTCAAGGGTGCACTTGTGTTCAAGAGTAACATAAATGACTACTAGTAACGGGTCTCAGTTACTACAAATTTAGGAGGTAACAATGTAGAGCAAACTGAGCACACAACCTTGATAAAAGAGAACCTGTGATTAAAACCCTTGGGCTCTTCTGTCATCTGATTGTACCAGAGGCCCAATTCTATTCCAGGTACAGCACTAATCATTGAGACTTTCACAAAGATCTTAGGAGGACGCACTGCCTTGTAAGGAAGGCTGCTCTTTCTCTCAGGTTTCAGCAGCAGTCTTAGGAGCAACCAACCGGACAGTCTGAAGGCAAACAACAGTGCTTCACTTTTTAGCTGCTGCTAGGTAAAGTGGTACTTCTAGGCAGATACTCAGAACAGAAACCTAACTTCATATCCAACTGTGGTCTCCCTTGAAGCTCCCAAACCTTGCAACTGTACAGCAGTTTCCACCCACAGCTCTGATTGCATCTTCACCAAGCACAGGACCTGCATCTTGCAGATCCAAAACAACCTCAGATTATTTTGTTTTGTGGTCAAAAGGTGTGTCAGAAAGACTCCCAGCTGTGTGCTCTCCTTAAAGGCATGAAGCCTCTTTTGAAAGGCTTTGTTGCTGTTTCCAAAGCTGCTGCCAGCCCAAGCTGTGCTAGCAGCAAAGAACTCTTACCTGCTTGTTGGCCAGAACCACCACAGGCAGGGTGGAGTTGTTCTGGATTAGTTGATGAAGCAGCTGTTTCGCCATAGGCAGTCGGGCATGATCAGCCGAGTCCACAACATAGACCAGCAACAGCACTTTGGGCAAGTACATCCTCCAGTATGAACGCAGAGATTCACTGCCCCCGACTGGAAGAGAAGACAGCAGCACAGGATTCACCAAATAATTCAAGCAGCACTGCTCCCAGAGGTGCAGACAGCAGGCTCTGGGCTGAAAACCCAAGGTATTTGGGTTACCAAAGACTCCAAATATTTGAGCTACTGCACACGAGACTGAAAATAGCTTTATTTTCCCCAGTCAAGTCCCATGAAGGCATATCTGTATATTCTGGGGGGAAAAAAAGAATCTTTCCATTTTAAGCTCTTATTTTGAGAGGATTTTGGGTTCAGTATCTTTATGGTTGCTTTCTGCCTTGTTGGTTCTTGCTCTCAAGTAAGGAGAGTAGAAAATGGTTCAGTGTCCCTAAACACCAAACGTCCCCATATAACCTATTTTCGCAGGCCCATCTCTAGTAAGACAAAGCAGGTCTACAATTATTAGGGGAGAAATTTAGCTCTGAGGTGTGGAGGCTTCTCATCGTATTTGTATGACACTAAGAACTACCTCAAAACTCCCACAGTTTTGTCAATAACCAGAGGTGCTTAGGAAGAGAGAAAAATCAAGTCCCAGCAGACTCTTCAGGCAACCCTTAGGAGTAATCTTTTCACAGCATACATTTCTACATAAGCTCTTCTCTGCCAGATACAGAGGAAAGCTGTCCACCTTCAAAACTAGGTCTTAAAGCAATTCTCTGGTGAAACCACAGACAGCAAGTTGTTTGAGACTGTTGTTCCCATCTGGGGACAAAGAATTCAGTAGTTTGATGAGTTTAATAGCAGAAGGAATAACTATCAGTATATTAGGTATTTCAGATATGTTTTCAGGTCCCTAGGTCTTCTCCAGGCACACTGCAGGAACACTTGCTCAAAGAGGTGCTCAAAAGGCATGTGCGAGTCTCTCAAAAGTAGCATGTTTTCAAAGCAATACTCCTGGGATTCCCTATAACTGTCTCCTGCCTTACACAGGAGCTCTTTTCAAAACTGTCTTACTAAACAGCCGTCTTTTATTGCCCTCTTTGACTGTTCTGTTCCAAAGCAATTTTGCTTTCACTTAAGTCAAAAGGATTCAGTAGTTTCAAGAATACAGAAAGGGAAGTAACATTTCCCACTAGAGCATGCCGGCCTCTTCAAGTGGCCCAGCGTACCTGGAGGCAGAACTGCAAGTCTGTCACTGTGAAAAGGAGCCAAAGGGCTGTGACTGACAGGTAACGCTTGGGACAGAAGCCTGATTCTGTACTGTGACACTGCAGGGGCTCAGCACTGCTCCTTTTGTTAAGCGTATTCATGCATAGCATAACCCAGGGGTCAGCAACCTCAGAGAAAACATTTTTTTTCCCCAAACCTGTAGGAACTCAGCAGAAGCCAGGAGTTCCTACCCCCTGCAGAGGGCAAGATACCACCCAGTTATCTATATGCTGGTACAAAGAAAAAGAACTATTTTCCACCTAAGCCAGCAAAATAAAACCCCTGCTGTTTGCTGATCACCTCATGCCATGGGATCACAGCATAGGCTGCTAACCCCTGGACTAGGCGATGGTACAGACTGGATAAGTAACCAGATTAGAGAGCCATGCACGGATTTACCTGGCTGAAACTGGCCTGAGACATTGCATTTCCCATGGGTCAGATCGCAGCCATCACATCTCAGTCACTACCAACCTGGACCAGAGAGGGAAGGACGACTCAGAAACAACAGGTTCTGCTGTGGTGTGCACAGTGCTGGGCCCAGACCGTCCCCAGGCAGGAGCAGAGACACTGTGGATTTTTCTGGGCTCAGATAGGCAAAGCACATCTCAGTAGGAAATGCCCTCTTATCTACCAGGCAAGGGGCACAGACTACAAGCATCTCTCTAAAGATGATTTCCCCAAGCCACTGCAAAGACTCCTATAGTAGTAAGACTGGGAATGAAACTCTGCCTAAGCGGCCTCATCCTCACAGCCCAAAAACTTACCTGGGAACAGCACAATTCCTTTAGGCCTGCTAAAGGTACAGAGGCATCTGTGGGCTAGCTGCCAACTGAGCCAGTCAAGCACTGGTACAGCACAGTGCAGAAACAGCAGAAAGCAACGGGCAGCTCCTGCCTCCACAGAAGGCAGGCACTGATGAGGCTGGGATGTCAGCCTCTCTGCACCAGGGACTGACCTGACCCCAGGGCCTCCACCTTTCCCATCAGCTAGCTGCACCTCGAACAGCTGTGACGCCCCAAAGGCATCACAGGAGATGCCATCTGCAGGCACGGACAATACCCAAAAATCAGAGCTAAGGATGGTACAAAATTTTAACAAAATGCTATGGACATTCAAAAGCTGTTAAAGACTAGAAAACACCACTTACAAGGCTTTTGAATAGCAAGGGTTTTCTCTTCCCTTCTCTTCTTTCACTTATTATTTATTCCTCTGTCGCTCTTGCCCTTTGCCAGGCATGAGCACCAAAGAGAAGCAGTGCAACAGCTATGAACCACAACACAGGCCTTATTGGGGAAATCTCTGCTGGTTTCACCCAATCAGGCTTATTATCCTTCTCTCCCTGGGAGCAGAATTCCCAGGATGTGAGGGCTGAATGAAAACTGATCTCTAACACCATTGTGTCCTCTCCTTCAAATAGGCTGGGTAGGAAAGCAGAATCCCCAGGGAGAAAATAATTACAACTTCACGTTATTGAGCAGGCATGTGGGGATACTGAGCTTTTAAAATATGTGCCTGATTCCTAGGGCACAAGACAGGAACTTATTTTATGTTCAATACTAAAACAGGTTCACTCACTCTCCAGAAACTCCATCTGGGACTCTTCAGTGTTGATGCAGATAGCATTGAAGCCCTCGGTGGGAGCCACGCTGCGCTTGACGTGGTTAGTTGCCAGGGAGTGGAGAATGCTAGTCTTGCCAGCCCCATCCAGGCCCAGCACCAGGATCTGCTTACCGTGTCCTTTACCCTGTAAAGCGAGGGGCAGCACACTTACCCAGGCAGCCGGGGCAAGAGCAAAGCTTAGCAGGGCTGGGGGAAAGAAGGAGGCAGGACAAGGGGCCTGGAGGGCACAGCAAAAGCCACTTGGCGGTGAAGAGGCCGAAGACGCCCGCTGGGCTCCTGCGGCACAAGCGCACGGCCGCAGCGATGGGGGATCCCTGGGACACCAGCCGGCCCCGAGCACTGCGGGGCAGGAAAGCGGGGAGAGCGGCCCCGGCCGGGC
>VZTD01002388.1:650649-672280 GCA_013397725.1 Rhagologus leucostigma | reverse complement strand
CAGCCCCGAACGCGGCTCCCGCCGCCAGCCGGGCTCCCAGTGCCAGGCTGGGAACACGCGAGTGGCAGTGAAACAGAGAGCGAGCCGTGCCGCGGGCGGCTTGTCGCTGGTACAGGGAGGCCACGGTTTCCGCACACCTGCTGCTGCCCCCGCCTGCTCCCACCCCGGCGGGATTTATTCCCAGCTTGCCTCTGCCTGCGCGCCCAGCTCCGGCGCAGCAGTCAGGACACTGTGCAGGTACCCGGGACGGGGCTCCAGCAGTGCCACAAGTCAGCGTTTCCATCAGGCCAGAGCTTATGCTAGGTTTGACCAGAGAAGACGCCTGAAGAACAGAGCTGCGTTCTCCTCCAGTATCTCTCCTCCAAACGCTGGACTGCTGCAGGGCAGTGCTCTCTCTCCTGCAGTCACCAGCTGCTGCCAAACTGGGGGCGCAGGGCCCAGGGAAGTAATTTAAAACAACTCTCTTTGTTCAGCACTCGGCAGCAAGTGCCTGCCAGCCATTCATACAACTGTTTTCTTTCTCTATGCTGTTCCTTTGCCTCTCTCAGACAACACACTTTCAGCCTCCTTCCCAGATACTCCCACTGTACAGTCAAGGTAAAAAAAAATGGATTCTGCTTAGCAGATTTTTACTCCCTGGCAACTCAGGAGTTGTTTTTTTCTTAAGCCACGGTAACATGTCCCTTGCTCCCTGCCTTTTCAGGCCTTTGCTTTAAACTCTGAAAGAGACAGAAGCCTTTGCCTTTTGGGCTGACATCTGACAACCCTCTCCAAGGTGCCAATTTCTACCCACTGACAGTCCATGTCTGGAAAAATGTTTTGGCTACATTCAGATCAAACCAGAAGTTTCAAGACTGGCATTGAGAGAGAGTAGTTGTTCAGCATGAATAAGTTTTCAGCAGAATGAGTTATAATTCTGTATGATTTAGTATGCTGTTTGCTTAGCTTTACTTGCTCAGGATGAGTAGCTGGATTTGCTGAAGCCTCAGGCTGCAAACCATGAACTTACACCTCCATACCTGAAATTAGTTTGCTTAGTAATTTTCCTAGTAGTTGGTACATTGCTGTGTTTTGTCTTTAGCAGAGGAAGAATACTGATAACACACTGTTGTTTTCATTGTTGATAAATATGTTTATCCTAACTCTTGGGCTCTTTTAGTTTCCCATACTCTGCCAGCGAGCAGGTACACCAGAAGATAAGGAGGCAACCATCAGCAAAGCTGCAACTTCACAAGAATCATTAACAGCCTTCCTGCATGGACACAGAGAAACCCAAGCCACAGTGGGGGCAAATGTGAGGAAGGGAAGTTGGTGAGCAGGCACATCATGGCACCTATACCAGCCCATCTCCCCCCAGACCATTCACAGGCAGGACAGAGATCCGGATGCCAAGAGTCTTTTGCCAGCACTTGCTTTTGATCTTTATTCTGCAACCAGGATCACCTATTGAAGGAGGGAGGTTACACATCTCGCTTTTTACCACCCTCCTTTAGCCCCTTTCTTCTTTTTCTGCTGCTGTTTCTTCTTGGTGGCTGGAGCACCCGCGGGTTTTTGGTGCCTGGGAGGGATGACGTTACTTGTAGCCGATACAGCTGCCCCGCTGCCTGGCCGAGGGGAGGTAGGTGGGCTGCTGGCAGTTCTACTGGCATCCCTGCAGGAAGGCAAGAGAAGAAGACACCGTGTGAGTTTGCAACCACCTGCAAGATGTGGTACTAATGCAGAGAGCTGACAGTGAAAAACAGCAGCTGCCCCATTAGGTAGCATTATGTATCGGAGGGCACTCATGCAAGATTTAAATAAGCTTCAACATACAGAATGAGCTGATGGAGGATGGGAACATGTCTCAAATGGCAGCAACCACCTAACTGATGTTCTCTAGATAGTGTAAGTCCCTGACAATGAAAGCAAGGCTAACTTTTGAATAGCCATGTGACAGCTCATGCAACGCACAAGAAGCCTTTCGGGTCCCACTCTTAGGCAGTGCAAACCCAGCATCCTTCCTCTCAGATGCTAGTAAGTCATCACCTTGCTGTCAGGCTTCTTACATAATGGTAATTCTTGATTCCAGTTCAAATGATCAGTGTCAGCTTAGAAGGAAGTACAGTGTTTTCTCAAACCATGGCTAATGGTTCTGCAGCTGCCAAAAGACTTGAAAGCAAATTGCTCAAGAGAAGGCATGCAAAATTCATCTCACTGCCAAAGCTAGGAAAAGCACATTAAAAGACTACGGGAATTTTATTTGCACCTTGGCACCTTCAAGCATGCCTATACTATCACACTGGATTTCAGGAACCTATAGGGATCTCCAGAGAGAGCAGCTGGTAGCAGGTTCAAGCAATGTCACTTGTGCTACCCGCAGCTGGTGTGGTGACAGAGCTGCAGCAGAGCAGCACAAACACAGCCCTCCCAGCTGCCCAGGAGTGAATCCCTGCATCAATCTTTGCAAAATGGGTACTTACAGTTCAGATGAGCCAGTTGTGGTTGAACCCTGAGTCCCCTTGCCAACCTGATCCTTCTTCTTGCCCTTCTTCCGTCCACGATAGTAGGACCGTTCCCGCATTGGAAGCCACCGCTCAGGGTCAGGAGTCACCTTGGGGTCGTAGTTCTTCGGCAGCTTTCCTGCAGAACATGCAGTGCCAGGAAATGAGATTGGGGTCAACACACTAGAGGCATCACCAAGGGACATGCATGGGATGTTAAGAGCCAGGCAGCACAAAGAGACCAGCAAATTACATCATCCTGTCAGGGTGTTGCTCTCACTTCTGCAGAAAAATGCCCCAATCAAACAAGCTATCATGAAGATCTGGGTTCCCAGAGACCCAGTCCTAGCAAAGGGCTCTAGCTCCTAGGGACCTGGAGGCTGGCTATTTGAAGAAGCAATCTGGCGAGCTCTCTGGAGCTGTGCTGTGTCAACAGCTAGGAAATACAACTTACCCTTCTTTTTTTTCTTCTTTTTCTTCACTTCCCCTTGTCTGAAAGGGAAACAAGACACTGTGACACAGCAGAGTCAGAGCAGACATGTCAACTAAAAACTAGCTCTGGCATTCTCATCTCTCTAAGAACTTGGTCTGCTTGCAGTTAAACAACAGGCTCCTTGCAGTTAAACAACAGGCTCCCTTTCCACCAGCCTGCCTTCTTACAGCAATGCTTTCACCACACCGGGTGTGGATCTTGAACCACCCCAAAGGATGCACCAGAACAACAGCAATAAAATGAAATAAACAATATAGCAGCCTGCTTTACCCTTGTTCCTTCTGCTGGTTGTCTCCAGTGAGCTTCGCAGCTTTCTTCCGAACATAGGTTGCTCCATGGGAGTTCTCCAGCGCATCAACATCTACTTTCAATGACATGGTGTCTGAGGAAGGCAAGTGTTTGCTAAGACTGCAAGGGAAGAGTTCAGGGATGCAAACCAGCAAGGACAAACACCCATGTTCTTCCAGACAGCAAGAGACAACCTCAGCTTGAATAAATTCTGTCTGTTAGCAATGCAGACACCAGACAGGCCTATTTCCATCTCTCTCACTAGCTTCTTACACAAGTTGGGATGAGCTGCTTAATCGCCATCTGCCTCATTTTTCCCTCTTTAATGCAGGGACACAGGGAGCAACTTCCTGTGAAAGCGGCTCAGCTGACAAAAGCAGAATGTGAACCGTATTTTGGGTGAGCAAGAGCTTAGCCATATTTTATCAATCCTGCATTACTACCACAGGTTTAAGATTCCGGAAAAAATGGAGGTGCTTTTATTTTTGGTTCTACCTTGTCTTATTAATTCTCAAAGAGAAGGAGGCCAAAGATAAAAGAGCCCTGAGATATCACAGTAATGAAGCCAATTAGAGAAATAAAGTAGCTCCAGACAAGTTGACCTGGATATATAGCTGTTCTGGAGAGGTTCTTTGCCTTTCTTCGGGTAAGAGTGGCTCTGAAGTCCCCACACAGCTGAAAATCCAAGGAAGCAATGCCCAAACACCTCTTTCACCACCATTAAAAGGATACACTTTAGCTTTTTCAGGGTCAACCAGGGAATAGGCAGAGATGAGCTGTGCCAGAGTATGCACATCTTTTGGGTTTTGCCTTTGTACAGAAAAGAAAAAAACAAAACAAACAAGAAAAGGACCAAGTTACCAATGTTACTCATCCCAGAGACTGGTAACACCACGCCGTGCTTGCCGCTGCAGCACAGTTGCTATCTGTGAGGACAGGCTTATTAGTATGTGGTCTCCTCCACAGCACACCAGCATCATCGCCGGTGTGGACAAAGGGAGGTGCAGACAACTTCACAGTATCATGAAGGAGGCAATAAAAGATGAAAAACTCAGTAGCAAAGGCAAGTTAACACTCCCTCCCAATAAAAGATCCCATTAAGTACACAACAGAAACTAAAACCTAGACATCCATGTTTATGTAGCACAAGAAAAAACTGCATTCCAGTCCCCAAAGCAATGTTCACTGCACACAAGAGCCCTCTGGGACAAGTCTACCAGGTTTTCAAGTGAACACCAACTGTAGATCAAATTAATTCTCTCTCCTTCTTCCAAAATACGGCCTTGTATTGAAGCCCCTGTGCAAAAGCAACTCCAGAGGACAGCTACTAGTCAATCAAAATTGTCAGACACTGCCTGCCACCAGACAGCTTGCAGAGGACTCTGGGTGGAGACCTGCTGCTCAGCAACCACCCAACTCACTTCCAGAGCTCCTCCAAGTCGCTGATTGCTTCCTTCTTCCTGCCATGCTTTAGTTTGAAGTTGGCAGCTTCCCTTATCAGTGACAAATGGACAGGAGACTTTGGCTGAAAGACACAGCAGCCATGATTAGTTCCTTAATATCACAGCATGGAGTCCAGCTCTAGCTGGCTTTAATGCCCCTGAGGCCTGGCCAAGGAGAACTGAGGTAACATGCTGTCATGCAGAAAGTAGACCACCTTTGTACTCTGGGAAGTGAGGCAGAACTGCATGGGACAAAGCAGCTTGCTGCTCCACCATGTTTTCCCATTAGGGAGAAGTCCTGATTGCTACATTTGGGCATCCATTAATGCCACTCTCCTAATCTGACAGGAACTGCTGCTCCCTATTTGCAACACATCTAAAATAATATATTATTGATAATCGCTCACAAAACAGGAGCTCACGTGTCTCCAAACCCCCAACTGGATAATTGCTGGGGCTATGCATCAACAGGAAAAGCTGAATTGGACTAGCTAGAAAACACCAGGACAGATTCTTGCACATTAGCTCCTCTGGTCTGACTTGCCTGGTATTGCTGATACCACTGGATAGCCTGTGTGAAGACCTCAATTGCACTGTCGATATCCTCTTCATGACTGTACATTGTCACCAACGCAGACACCTGCAAACATTCAAGAGCAGTATATAGCAGATCTTCATGCAAATTGTCTATAGCCAGTGTCAGCAGTTAAATAATGGTTTCTCCCAAAAGCAGAGTCAGTGTGAGCTTTCTGCTCTGTCCCTAAAAAACAGTTGTGGTAACAGGCAGGATACCCAGGCCAGATATTCCTACACGAGTCCCTCCCAAAGAAACATCCCCAACATCTTTTTCCTACGGTACAAGCCTAAGATTGCATTCACAGAAGGAATCTTCTTGTCTTGGCACTTTATTTGCTTATCATAGGACTCAGTTTCATTAGAAAACCTTTTTCATCCCCCATTCTCTACCCTCAGAGCTATGAAGAAAGAAATCAGCACTGAAGAGATGATAAGGATACCATCCATTTGCTGACATCCCAGTCACAAGTAGAGGTGACCCAGGGCAAGGAGCTGTTGTTGTTAACTGCCCCTGTAAATTACTTTGATCATTCACACTTACAATTGGAACAGATCCACAACTATCAGCCCCTGTTCAAGATGCTTATGCTGAACATTTGAGCATTTACAAGGTCATCAAGCTTTTCTGAATACCAGGTTTAGTAAGTATGCAGACCAGGGTGATGCTGCAAGATGGAACACATAGCACTTTCCCCCTAAGGCTCGTTGTCCTAAAGCTGCTTCTAAAAGGCCCCAACAGTACATACCAGCAACCAGCAGTTGCTTCAGTCATGTTATGCAAGTAAATCCAGGCAACACGCAGGACTGAGAGATTACCAGGGAGTGGGAACACTGGCAGAGAGCATTCCTCTGACAGACAGAGTACTTCTGTGGCTACGTTCAGGCTACCTGAAGCAAGTTATAGTACCACCTTTGTCCAAGACAAGGAAGATCAGGGCTCAGAATCCCTGCAGACACTCAAGTCAAGTGGAAACCAAGGGGAAGAGGCAAAAAGGAGCAGGCAGTGCAAAGCTCACCTACAAGGGAAAAACCTCACACGGTTCAGACTGAGTTTTGCTTACCATACCAGGCTTGTGCTGCAGTTCTTCTATGCTCCTCAGGATCATGCAGGCTTTGGTAACACTGCCTAGAAGAGAGACAAGGAAGAACACACTCTGAATGGCATCACAACACCTAATCCCACCAGTGAACTTCGAGCCAAAGGTAAACAATGGGGACAGAACAATTCCCCTTTTCACATCTCCCCCATTCCAGGAATTAAGGAGAGGCCTCCACACAATGGACCTTTCTGCCCTTGCCACATCCTGCAAGGGTTCAGGAGCAAGCTTTGGCTACCAGGGAGCTCTCTGCAGGCTCAAGTCTGTGCTGCCTGACTGCATACATCAATGGTACCATTATGGAGCCCCACACTGCTCCCAAGATTATCCTGCCCCAGAACAGATTCAGCCCTATTATTCACAGAGACTGAGGGCATTTCTGCCAGCAATCTGTGGAGCCTGTGTATCCAGACATTAAGCTATATAGCTATAGCATTGAGCTATAAGCTATACACATCCTGCCATAGCTAAATATATGCATTACCTGACTGAAAGTATCTCTGCTCTGCACCCCTGTCACAACAGTGACTGCAGCAAAGATTGCCCTGAAGTCTGATTTTCTTACCCCTTGTACCATTATCATGTGCAGACATTTCCCAACAAAAGAGGACACTAGATACCTTGAGCAATTTTTAGTTGGGCCATCGTCAGTTTGATCTCAGCTGCATTGGCAGGGTGCTGGTCTGCAAAGTCCTGAGAGTCAGAAGAAACAACAATTCAACTTGTGTGTGGGCACCAGGCTGCTGCTTTGGTGAATCATATGTCATGCTCAGTCACAGCAAGCTGGCAAGAGCCAAAGGAAGCTTTCCAGCACAGACAGGCTTCAGCACACAGCAGAGGAGGACCCCCAAGTGTGCCCTTTCAGATTTCTGTCCCAGGCCACTCATTCTCTGCAAAGAAGGGTGTTGCAAACTGCTTGTAAGCAGAGCAGCAAAGCCTACTGCTTACCCTAGAAGTCTACTACAGCTTCCTAAGCATAAAAATCAGAGGTGTAAGAGAACTATTTCCCTTTAAAAGCAGAATTGTTCAGTTGGGTGTGAAGACTTTCCAGCAGCATTACACCAAACCAAAATAAGGAGTCAGATACCCCTGGAAATTTAAACCAAACAAAACAAACAAAGGGAAAACAGCACAGGAGAACACAAAGCACAAGTTTAAATGCAGCTTGGACAACTTTCTCTTAACCTACCTGCAGAAGCCCTACAGCCTTTGCATGCTGCTTCTCACGACACAGCTGGGCTGCCTGGATAAGCACAGGGAGCAGGTGCTCAGGGCTCTGGGACTGCAGGCTTGCTGAAAGCTTGCGGCACTGATCTGCCTGAGGAGTGGAAAGAGAGAATACATTTTTCTCAACCTCAGTCAGCACCTTACACAGGGCTAAGAAACCAACAGTATCTAAGAAGAGATACTAGTGATGACTCCCCTGAAATGAGTACACAGAACCAAGAAGGCCTCTTAGTGGCACTTCAGACACATCTAAGAACCCCCACATCCCTTCCCTACAGCAATACCCAAGTCACTAAACAGACAGTTGTGTTTTTAGGGATCATTTTATTTTTCTGCTCACTTATGTGCCTCAACCAATTGGTCTTATCTTCTGACATAGAACAGCTGCATCTCCATTTTTGCCCAGTCAAACTCCCATGGATTTAATCTGTAGCTACTTACTGCAGATCAGTTTCCCCTACCTGGTTAGTGTACATTGCAAGCAAAGCTTTGTTGAATTCAATTGCCTGGAGCTGCTTCTTGGAGAGTTTATGCTCAACACCTTCTGCATTGGTCAGCTTCACCTTTTTCTTTGAATCAAAGACATTTTGGTCCTGGGGAAATTGCACATCATGTGAATCGCACATCACTACATTCCTTAAAGAAGAAAAGGTCTCTGGGTTTGCAATTTAACTACTGTTTAAGAAAACGTCTTTACTGATTATGTCCCTTCTCCCCACAGAAGCAGAGAAGCAACCTGAGTAACTGCAATGAAATTCTTTACCTTGTTAATTGTGATGATATTATTTGCAATGACAGCAAGGAGTCCTACATCTGTTGGCCTGCAGATAAGAAAAGCAGAAAGCATACTGTTACTGAACAGCGGTCTCTCACAGATGGAAGGCTGAGCATTTGTTGAAAAAAACCCCCCCTTACTTCAACTTGATTATTTGATTGTAGAGCTGTAGAGCATCCTCTGTACGCCCCTGCAGTTGCATGATATAAGCCATCTGACCATGAATAATAGCCAGTTCAGCCTCAATGTCTTCCTCTGTCACATCCTGAAGGAAAATCAAAGCAAAAAGTAAAAAGCTGCTATCTCACCTCTCTGCCCCGGGCTTCAGCATTCTGCTGGCAAACGTCTGTGAGCAGTCCTGGGCAGTATTAGCGGCAAAGTACCCCAGCTACCACAGGTAGAGGTTGTAGCCACAGCACAAACAGAAGCATATCTGAGCTTAACTGGGAGAAAAGAAAGCTTCACCTGCTCCAGCTGGAATCTGAAGATTATGTTAACTTGTATATTGAATCTGCCCCTCTGCAATGACTGGTTACAAATTCCCTGTTTGTCACCACCCACTCAACATGTTCATCCCTAGCAGAGGTAGGTCACTGAGGGAGGGAGGTTTCAGACAACCTGTACCCTTCTACCTGCACCAGAACAGGCAACTACACAAGGAGCACAGCAGCAAACAGCTTGCAGTGTCAGCTGCCCTCCTGCAACAGCCATGATGGCTGCCCCAGCCTCACAAGCTGGTACCAGCAGAGCAGCACTGGCTCTCCTCCGGCTCTCCGCACTTTGTGACTGCACCCTTGCTCCCGCTGCTGCAACACAAACTCTCCAGAACAACATCAAGAACTTACAGAGTCTTCTGACAGCGACTGGCGGCACAGCTCTACAAGGAAAAACAAATTGAAAAACACAATTTAGAAGGCTTTAGGGGGAAAGAAACAGGCAAGAAGCATGGGGGAACATAGAACTTTTTCACGTATCCCTGAAAATCCTGCAGCACTACAAAGGCACAGCAGACTACAAGTCTGATGATGGATGGGACTGAGTATGAGAGAGCAGACTAAATGATGCAGAAGAAATATCAAAGGCACAGAAGATACTGTCCCTCCCAGACACTCAATTTCTCTCCTCAGCAAATTTCCTTAGATGTAGCTCCTGATCTTTCTCATAAGGATCACTCAGCTGCAACTGTCTTGTGAGTTAAGTGCTGCAAGCCTGCAATATTCAGCTTACACCACCCTTTATGGGGCAGCAATTCTATTAGTTTTCAGTACTCATACGAGTCAGTTCTTAACTTTCTCATACTTCACCAGAACATCACTTGTTTGCTCTCCAAAGGACTACTATCAAAGGACATAGGCTCAAATTACACATGCTTATCAGTTGCATGGGACAGCTGTTATTCTTCATCAAAACTGGGACAGAACTGACCTACTTATCTGCAAGAGCAATTAGATCAAACAGAACTAGTCCTTCCTAGTTCTCTTCCCAGTCTACTTTTTAAACAGACAAAATCCCCCTTTCACCCCACAGAAAAAAAATCCTCTTTGCTAAAAAGCTCATTTACAGGCTTATACTAATTTCACACCATGAAGTATTTTGCACTTTTATAGCAGGTATTTAAATACATGCTCATACTAACAAAATCAGGAGATAGAATAGATGAGACATCTCATGCTTATGAGAAGAGATTACACTCACATCTACTTCCTGCTTAAAAAAACTGCACAAAGCTATTGAACACAAATCAGGGGGCTGTAGGAGAGCCAGGAGATGGTACATGCTGCATGGCTCTGGAAAAGAGTTGCAGAGGAACACTTCTACAAAAACACCAGCTTTGCAACAAATCCTGCTGCTGGTCAGCTTTTAAATTCTCAAAACCTCTTTTCCTCTGATTTGCGTCTACAGAGACCAAATAACTACTTCCATCACACAAAGCTTCCCTCTCACCTCACCAGGCTTTTACCTTCTGCTTTTTGTAGTTTTTTCATTGCTTCACTCAGCTTTCCTTGCCCAATCAACGCACATGCACTGTTATAACACAGCTCGTAGGTAGCTTCTCGAAGGCCTAAATCCTCCTAGCATGAAAAACAAATATAACACTGCATAAACACCAACTGATCTGTACAGATGTGACAGGCAAAAGACACAAACTAGAGTTTTCATGTACACTCAAACTAATCCTTGCAAAATAAATTTAAGAGGCAATTTTAACAGGGCACGCACCTGGCAAGTAAGTTGCAGCACAAAGGATCTTTTCTTACACTGCACAAAGTCAGAGGCAACCGACAAGGCAGCGAGCGAACTCCAGCCTGAACCTGGGGACTACTTAGGCTGGTGCAAGAGGGCAGGTAAGAACTGCTGCTCTAGAGAATTAGAAAGTGGATCCACAGCACTGAACAGAAATCTGAGCATGCTGTGCACACCTCCAAGGACAAGGATTTCTAAACAAATGTGAACATTACAATCTGCACTGTTCTTAACAAAAATATTCCCAAGCATGGCTGGATGATCAGAGCAATTAGCTTTAACCCTGGGCAAGAGGGTAATGAGAGAGGAAATTGCTAGTCACCACTAGCAGGTGTTCTGCTAATGCAGGTTCAGGAAGATCTAGTCCCTGCTCTGCTATGACATCTAATAGTACAAGCTTTCTAGAGATCAAAGGTGAAGTGTAATTCATGAACAGTAACAGCATTTACTCCTCCATACAGGGAAAACCACTAGGTGGTCTCCAACACACTCAGAAATCTTTAAGAGACAGGAACACATTTCTGTCCTGTTCAATATCTACAATTCCAATACAGTTTGTATCCGTTATTCCTTGGCTCTCACTCTTACACCCATAGACACACATACTCACTTACTGGCACCACCTTCTCCCATGTGCTTTGTGCTGCCACAACAGCAGAGAGGTTGGTTTTTCTCTCCTCCTCATACTCATCCTGGGAGTTGCGGATGAGATCCCTGTATGCAGCCAGACAATCATCGTAACGCTCCAGTCTGTACAACTGAGAAAGGAAAGGGATTAGCCTTCAGAACAGTATTCTTCTATGCATGCTGGTAACTACAGCCTCCTTCCTCCCTCCCCATGGACTGGGGGCAGTAGAGCATCATATGTTTTAAGCTGAACATTACTAACATTTGCATCTACCTTTAAGGGCAAACTATACAGACTGCACTTGCAAAGACTCAAGCAATGACGCCAGATACCTGCACAAAAATGACACAGCTCTTACTCCTAAAACAGCTTCTTTAAAAGCAGCAGTTTACTCAGTTTTGTCCTCAAACAGCCTTCTTCCAAATTAGATCGCCTCTCTAAGAAAGAAATTAAATGAATGGTCTTTCATGCAGCTGAGAGAAGATAGCAAATTCTTCAAAAAACTGTTCCGATCAACCAGGAAAATGAGAGGAAAAAGCCTAACTTCTTTTCTGCATCACTTTTAATGCCTGAGATGTCAGGTCCCACAAACCATTCATGAACAGGTATCTAATGCAAACAGATGGCTGAAACACAAACAAATCCCATCAGATCTCTTTCTTCCTCAACCAGATGACTAATACCAAGCCAGACCCAGGAAGGGAGTGGAAGTCACAAACGTATTGCTTTGGTTCAGTGGGAATAAGATGATGACTCTGCCTCCAGAAACAGGCAACTGAAGCTCCACAGAAGTTTGAGCAGTTGGAACAGTACCTGTCCTTACCTTCAAGCCAGAGAAGGAAATTCTGTCCCCATACTTGCCCCCCAATAAAGGAGGGACAAGGCATCCAGCATATGAAACTCCCACCAGGAAGAAAAGCTTGTAATTACCACTTGTCCATAAAGCTCCTTCAGTTTGTCTGTCTGCTGACTGGCACTCTGAATGGTCTTGAGAGCACTTTCAATACGGTTCAACCTGTATTCACAGTAGGCCTTCTCAAAGGCAATAATGTCACTGCAAGGACAAGACAAAGGCTGACAGCATGCACTAGAGTTTCCATTCAACAGCATTCACCCACATATAACCAGCCCTGATTAGTAAGACTGCTATATAACCAAAAATCCAAACACATGATCCCAGATTACTGCATTATGTATCTGTTGAGCACTGAAAGTATCTTCTATCTACTTGGTGTTCAAAAGAGAAAGCATATCAAAACTTCATCCAAAAAAAAGGTTCCTTTTTAATGGCATTTCCACACACATAGCATTCCAAATCCTCTCTGCTCCAGGCCGCCTACTGATTATGCTAATCAAATGCTTAAAAGGTAAAACAATAGCAAACTTCATTCTGTGACATTTTCTTAAGGAGAAGGCATCACACGGCAATGAAATACTGTTACAGCACACTTTTAAAGACAATCGACTCACAGAGAGAGAGAGAAAGGAAAAGGTATAAAACACAGTCCCACTTACAGGCCGATACCAAGACAAAGGTAACATTAACCTATCGCAGCAGAACTGCAGCAAAAAGGTTTGCTTTTGCCAACATAAAATTGGCTTCAAAGCAAGCTCACACCAACAGAGAAGCATTCTCAAAGAAGCAGAGCCTTGAATGCTATGTTCCACCTACCCCCTGAGTTACCAGTTAAGCCAAAGGAAAATTAATCAGCAATTCCTTTAGTTCATGCCTGGGGCCACTTATAATCAGCTTTTCTTTGCCTATTTAAAATTATCTTGACTCAACTGAGTATTAAGGAAGTTTGAAAATTAATGGCATTTGGAATTAAAGCAAAGCAGGCTCAGTGCAGGATAGGAAAACTTCAAGACAGACCAAGAACCACCACTTTCCTTGCTCTGCAGGACACAGAAACAGACACACAGCAGAGTGAGCCTGAAGAAGTTATAAGAAGAACTCTGAAACCAGTTGAATATTAAAAAAAATATTCCTCCTCCTTACCATATAATAAAATAATAAGCTAAAAAACTTGAATTAAACCCTTTTATCCCAGGAAAGAAGGAATTGGTGAACAAGGTAATTATGTGTTATTCAGATGCAAACAAAAACAAGGGTATGTTTCATCCCACTAATAACTTCAACACACTTTTCTGGGAAGTTCCTTAATAAGAACAGTAACTGAAATACAAAAATTTTGCTGCCAGCCAGTTCTTGGGTAGCACTTTTCATCCTTGTCATTGCACAAAGAGCATCCTTATGAGGAACAAAATTAGAATCTTAATGACACAAATGTGAAGCTTGACTTGTTCTCAAACACAGTTTGTCTCCAAGGTTCTGATCTTGAGAGGATGCACAAGGGGCTTGCACCACCTCAAAAGCTGAGGCAGTTCTTTCAGGCTGGCAAAGAAAAGGACCCCAAGCAGCCATATGGTGAGACAGCCAAGCAAAGCCAACAGCTCGCTGCCACCAACAAGGCTTCTCACTTCTCTTCCCAAGAGATCTGTCTCCTTCCCTTGTACCAGCCATGCTACCCAGCCACATCTACAAGCAGAATCAGCACATGAAAGTGGCTGAAAACTATGTCAGGGACAACCCCTTCAACAGTAACAGCAAGATGTTAAGACTGCCTCAAACTCAACCAGACCCCATCTCACCCCCTCCCATAAATCAGTGTGTCACTGAGAAGACCAACCCCAGTTGAGCATATCCTGCTCTTTATTTTGCTGCCTTATTAGTCCCCTCCACTGAAGCTGCAGCAGCTTCTCAAGGACTTAGGAGTTTTGTATTTTGCAGAGCACAGCAAGACACAACTCACCTGGTTAACACTTTAGCGTGGGTATTGATTACACCAAGGGCTTCCTTGAAGTTCCCATTCTGGATAAGACACACTACTTTACACTGAAGTGCAGTCACATCGTCTTTGTTGATCTGCAGTACTGGAGACGAAACCAGTTTCAACACAACGATCCAACTCAGTATCACACACACTCAAGCTCTGTAAGAGCCTCACACTGTAAGAGCTGCAGAAACCCATCCTGGAGAGTGGTCACGTCAACTTAAAGCATCCTGGCATGGCTCGCTTCGGCTCAGATCATGAAACAAACCCCATCAGGATAAAAGAATCCAGCATAAATCCTGAACTTATCCGAAACATCCACTGTGCTAACATGTCCGGAAGAGAGCTGCAACAAAGGGGTTGTACACACCTGGGCAAACCTTTCACTGGCATTTCACTTCCAGGCAGAGAACACAGTGCCAAGGCCCCAGTGCCACGTAAAGCATACTCAGAAAGAAAACCAGCTGGTACACAAGAACAGTGTGGCTCTCGTCAGGGAATCACTTTACACACTAAAACTTTCTGCCAGTGGATGACAGTGAGGGAGAACTAGAAGAGAGACATGGGATTTGCTTTTTTTTGATTTTTTTTCATGGATGTCAGCTTTTCTAGGAGAGGAGATGAATCCCTACTGCCTACAAGCAGCAAAGACAGAACTTTCAACCACAATGTGGTTATACTGCAATCCCGTTTTGGATGCCAAACTACCAAAACAATACATCTGAACACGGACTCTCCGTTCCGAGCGAGTTATTGCTCCCAAGTCAGTTGGTCCATATGCACATCACCACTCCTCCAGTTCCCGGGGGAAAAGCCCTCCTTCCTCCCATGATCAAAAGGGAAGGAAAACCCACGAGTATCTCCGAAGGCTTGACCCACAGCAAGGGATGCGTGATGCAACACAAGCAAGCGATGGCTGTGGTACAGCAGCGGAGCCTGGGCCCCGGCTGCCCCTCTTCCCTCTACCCCAACGCAGTAAGACCCCCGGAGCCTCTGCCCGCAGCCCTGCTCCCGGCACGAAGCCTACGGACGGACACCACCCGCTCCCCGCCACACGGCAGCGCTCCTCCACAAGGCCAACGCGCCCGGGCACAGACCACAGACCCGCGGGGCGGGGGCCGGCACTGCCGCCGCACTCACTCTTATTGACGGACTTGAGTGCGCGGGCGAAGTCGCCGTTCTGGCCGCAGCGGTTCACCTCGCTCCACAGCCCCGCCGCCGCCGCCGCCCCCGCGGCCGCCGCCATCTCGGCACCGGGACCAGACACACGTCGCGGGGGCGGCGCTGCGCCGGAAGCGGAAGTGCCGAGCGGGGCCCCGCCCCCCGCCGGTGCTCGTGCCCTTCCGGCAGCCCCGCCCCTCCCGGCGCCTCCTCCCGCCCTGCGCCGAGCCGCGGGCCCGCCCATGGCCCGGTGCTCTGCGGTTGTCTCAGTGCGCTACGACTTCTAACTCCTGCGGGCAGCCCTGCGAGTATGAGGTGTGACAGGGGCAAGTGTGGGTTCTGCACCTNGACTGTCCCGCTCTGCTCTGCACTGGGGCGGCTTCACCTCGAGTGCTGGGGCCAGGTCTGGGTGCCACAGTATAAAAAAAACATTAAGTTGTTAGAGAGTGTCCAGAAGAGGGCCATGAGGATGGTGAAGGGCCT
Organism: Rhagologus leucostigma; assembly: GCA_013397725.1. NCBI lineage: Eukaryota > Metazoa > Chordata > Aves > Passeriformes > Rhagologus > Rhagologus leucostigma. The sequence continues at coordinate 656,552 of VZTD01002388.1, read as the reverse complement.
TGAGAGGAAGCTGTGTGAGGAGACTGAGGTCACTTGGTCTGTTCAGCCTGGAGGAGAGAGGAGAGACCTCATTGTGATCTTCAACATCCTCACGAGAGGAAGAGGAAGGGTAAGTACGACCTCTTCACTCTGGTGACCTGTGACAGGACTCAAGGAACCGGAATGGAGCTCAGTCAGGGAAGGTCTAGGCTACATATGAGGAAGGTGATCAGGCACTGGAACAGGCTCCCCAGAGAAGTGGGCACAGCACCAAGCCTGAGAGAGTTCAAGAGGCTTTTGGACAATGCTCTCAGGCACATGGTGTGACTCAGGGTAAAGGTGGCCATCACTTTGCATAACAACACCAAATATCAGGATTTGGCTTTCAAACAGAAACTGCAGCAAAAAACTGCCATGTGAGATATGACCAAAGAAGTCAGCTCAGTGCAACTTGGACACTGGAGCCTCTCTTGATAGAGCAGTCTCAGGTAAACAACACAAATACTCTGAAGGACTAGTGAGCAATCTGGAGTCATCTCTTCCAAAGGAATGACAACCACATTAAACAAAGGAAAAAGAACAATTAATACTTTAAACAAAATACTCTTTTTATTAGAGTATTTTTGATTAAACATACAGAACTCAAGATTGCTATTTAAAATTTGTATCGCTCAAAGTTTTTCCCTCTAGAAGGATGGTAGCACAATCTCAGTGCATATTATATGGAAGAATCATACCTCTCAAGTGTCCCGCTCATAAATCAGAGCAATACTGCACGTACTTGGTGTGCAAGCAAGGAGGGAGTGCTGTAATGCAATTAAGAAACAAAAAATGCACCACCAATACATCACAGTCAGTTCCACGACCAGTGATCTGGAGAGTAGCATCACGTGGCTTCAGGAACGAAGGAGAAAACAGTTCCTGACCATGAAAAAGAAATAGGTAACAGATTCATATTTGTGCAAGTCCTAGGCCTTCTTCCTTCCTAAGGACTGCAGAGGACTGCAACTTTAGCCACGGGTTTGGAAGATTTTCTGAAGCCTTCATTGTACTGGGGGCGTGGGTGCAGAAATCGTGCTGAAAAAGGGGAAGAAACACGTAATCCTACAGCCCTCGTGCAGCTCCAAATGCCACCATCACAAGTAGCCTGGTGAAGCACTTGTCTATGCTTGAAATACCATCTGCTTTGGACTGGCTTCTGCACTGGAGCCTTGGCACCTGCTTCTTCCTCTGTTTCATACACAGGACATTAACAAAGCAGCGTGTGTAGGTGCCCACCCTCCTGCTGCCCCCACCTGCCAGTACCGGTTCCTGGAGCACACCCCATTACTATCAGACTTTGTATATATTCATATACATTTATGAACACACACACACATATATATATACATATATATATATATGCGAGCTTTATAATTTGTTTGCATCCACGCACAAATACTACAGCCAAGACCTGCAGTTCTGTGCCTTCTCATGTTAAGCAAAACCTAAGCAACTGTCAGGTTTTAATTCCACATGGTTAAGTTTCATAGACTTATTTTTAAAGAATTGGAAAATACAGTTTAGAAGTAAGTTTGGTCAAGGTCATCACTGCACATGGTACAGGCAAACCTGGTTAAGTGGTCAACTGTGTTGTGATGGAATGTCTAATGGCAGATTTCTTCAAATGAAAAATCCGGACAATTGAGAGGTATGCAGAAAACTTGTCTTAAATACTTGAAGCTACATGTGCAATCTTACAGAACACAAGCTACAGTTACAGACATAACAGTAAATCTTATTAACCAATAGTGCATAACAGTCAGTGAAATCAGTTCAGCCAGTGACTTCCAAAAAAGTCGTGCCTCAGATGCATTGAGGGGGGAAAAAAAGAAAAAAAAAAGGGGGGAGAAAAACTCAGGCAAGTTTAACACAAAGTTTTAATCTACATTTTAAAAGCTGTTTTATTATATATATTTTTTATATATATGCTATGTATAAAATAAATTAAAAAGGGGGAGGAGGAAATAGCTTTGTATATGCTTCAAATTAACACAGACCAGTAGTTCCATAAATGAACATTTTACCATCTCTGTGGTAAAAAGTTGACATAAAACTTCAAAACCATACAATACTTATAAATACAAAGAGTTCAAAAGATACTTCTTTTAAAAATGGAATTTAAACATCATTTTCTCTTCCCCTACAATACGCTTCAGTTTTGTATGTCAGCATCAATACATTTACAGAGTATTTGAATGTCACATCCACAGAATTGGTAACAAAGCAGGTAAAAGAGCTAGTGGTGTTAAAATTTAGGACTTTTCTCCCAAATAACTCTACCTGCTCCTCAGCCTTCTCCTGAAATGAAGGCTATCAACATTCATCACCCAGTCTGAGGTATGGGCAGAAGAAAATCTGCAACTGGTACTCTCCAACCCACCTTGCCTCTGGTAAAATATAGCAACAATCTATTGCTCTGGTAATTGGCAATGGTGGTGGACAATCTCTTACCTCCATTCAGCTTGTATATAATTTAATCCTGGTATTAAAAAAAAATTGAAAAAGTATTAATGCTTAACTTAAAAACCAAAGAAAACACAACAAAAAAACCCCACCAACAAAGAATAACCCCACCAAAACCTCCCAACTTTAAATCTTTGAAACTGTGTTTAAATGTTGTTCCTGGCTTAAAGCTTCACATAAAACATTGGACAGAAGGATGACAATTTTAAACCAAGAGAGCACCTAAAAACATACCATAGGTAAAAATGAAATCAGTCATCTCTCCACTTCATAAAAACGTAGAAACCCTGTCAGCAACAGTAGTACACTCAGAACGAACAACGTCAAAAGGAGCATCTAGAATACTCAAGAGGCTTGCTATGCTACTTCTCTTTATTGCCCATTCTCTCATTTGTATGGATGGCCACTGCATGACAAGATGCCTGTGGATAGTTCTCTTATCTTCCTTTCACCACTGCTGCCAGCTGAAGTCGTCATTGCTGCCAAAGACCAAGAAAAATCCTAGGATTGTGGCAAAGATGACTGTATTCCCAGTAAGAACGAGTGCACATGCGCCCCAGTAAATCTGTGAAGAGAGGGAATTCAGTTAGACATGTTTGGAGCTGAACACTAGCAAGACAAAAGATAACATCTTACTGTCCCATTCTCAACAAAGTTCAGTAACATGTCCATGATGCAAGAGGCGATGTCTCTTTATTTGTGGTTACACCAAGCAGGCTCAGTTTACCCAAAATTACTTGACAAATTCATAGCCAGCCAAGCGGCACTGCAAGTTTCTTCCAGCTGTACTCAAAGCGTTGGCTAGCAGGCACAACTGGTTTGGTATGTAAAGGCTAAACAACAGCATCAAACACATCTGCAGCCCAGCTATGCTGTAAGACTGTTTAAAAGAGATATTTAAGGTCTTCAAAACGCCAGCAGATATCCCAGCAACAAAAGGAGGTGGATGTTTTCACAGGAGAGTAAGTGGATTACTCAAAGGGTGTGAGGTATTCAAACTGCCCATTTGAGCTGTTCTTGCCTAAAGACATTTACGTAAGCGCACTCCATGTTTTTTGACTTGGTAGTGCTTTCTGACATTCACACAAAGTGAACTTTTAAAGTATTTTAGTGAAAAGCTCTGTACCAGGAAATACGTAATGAGAACCTGAAAGTTTTAAAAAATTACACCGGTATAATTTACGGTGAATACAAAAATGCATTTTGTTTGTTTATTCATGTTTCTTTAGCCCAACAATTCCACAAATTGTCTTCAAAGTATTCTTTACACTTCTATATTTGGTTACTTTCCTATTAAGTTTTCACAGTATTTTCTGTCTCATTTTCTCTGCATTGCATTGTTAGGCTTTATTCCACGACTGTGTGAAGCAACTGGCAATCACAGTGTTCTGCCGTGCTCTCGTTTCTGTAATGATTTTCTTGCCAAAAGAACTCTTACTCTGGTTCCAAAAGTACGTAATGATAAGAGTTATTTAGTGCATGAAAGCTTTACCTGCAATAAAAAACCGCAAACAAACACAAAGAACGAAGTTTTCTAGAAAGAAAAAAAGCAACCCCAGGCTGAAATATTACTAACCAGTTCTGCTCTTGCAAACACTATGGGCAGCCCAAATGCTGAGACCACAATGCCTGTTGTAAGGAATATCGCTAGCTCCTTGCAGGCATTACTCGTAGCATCCGTGTCATCTACCAATCTTCTTGCTATGCAGTACGGGATAGGAGAAAGGATGTAAAAAAACAGAACAAACAGTGGCCAGTACTGGCTGAAAAAGAAAGGAGAAGAAAAGTTTTAGTTAACTGGATTTACTTCCTGCTCCTCCTAAAATCAATGCAATTTTCCCCATCCAGCATCTGCATTTAGGAAAGACAGACAAGTCCAGAGAAGGCAAATCCTCTGCCTTGGAATGAGCTGACATTAATCCAACAGCCTGTTTGTGAGTGGCTACGGCTGACCTCAACAGCAGCAGAGTTCACTAACAGGATATTCATAAAGCAAGATTTCACTAAGCAAGCCTACATCTAATGCCACCCCCACAAGGTGAGCTTAACTCCAAGTTTATCCTGTCAGCTGTGCTTAAGAATTGCAGAGATACCTTTGCGGGGCCCTTACATCATTTTGTCGATAAGCTTTCAGTGCACGCATGGAGCAGAGTATTGTTCTCGGCCCATACTCAGCCACTGTAGGGAACCAAGACTTTCGATTTTTTGTAAATCTGAGTGCAACTGGCAGAAACCTACAAGAAGTACACCACCGTATTTGGCAACACTTTGGTTTATTGCTTGCAGCACCCCAGACTAGATTTCTCAGGCACACAAACACAAGTGCACATTGTTTCAATAAAACTTTAAGGCACTGTTTGAAGGGCAACCACGTAAGGGTATCCTTCCCAAGGGTTTGTGTCACTAGCACTGGTTTTATAACAAAACAAAGCTGGCATAAGAATTCTAGTCATATATCTAGAAAACTGCAATTCACAACCAATAACAGGCCTATCAACAGGATGTTTGGTATTTATTCAACACTGAATAGGTCAATTTAAAATATTTTCTGTAAAATCAGCATTCACTTGCAAAAAGTCAAAGCCATAGGCGTTACTATCTGAACACTTGTTCTCCTACTTTGTATCTCCGGAAAACTAAGAGATAGGAATCAATGTAGGGAAAGTACAGATAGCAGCTGCAATTACTCGAGATGCTACATTACCAGTGCGGGACACAGCCAAGGATCCACCTGATAGTCACCGACAGCCCAGCTATCACTGGGCCGCCACAGATAATGCAAGTGCTTCCCTGGATAACACACACACTTGCCGCCCACCTCAGGAGATGCTGCTGTCTGCTTGTCAGCCACAGCAGGACACCAGTCGAGACAGTCAGGGCAGTGCATCCTTTCAGTTTGCAGCCAGGCCTGGTAGTTTAACTTTTGCTGCCATTACTTTATAGTGTTAATTAAATCCCGGATGGTCTTTTTTTCCCACCCCAATCTTTTGACGTAAAAGCCACAAAAACCCAATCAACCAAAAAAAACCCCCTCAAAACCCCACCCAAAAAACGTAAGGCCTCTCCTACACAGTTCACATTAAGAACTTATCAATCCACCATAATGGAAGCTGGACTACTGTGAAGTTAGAGGCACACAAAAAAGAAATGAAGAGTAGAAAGAGAGTGCACGATACTTGTATTGGGGAAGGGCACATCCGAGCATCAAGAACATCAGTCCGACCGCTCCCCCAAAGGACAGGCTGATCAGGGCTACAACGAGAACAGATCGAACCAGTATGAAGGGTACAACGCACCGTGTCAAACACCGACCGCAGCCCGCACACAAACGCGGGGCTCAGCGCAGCCCCGGCCGCCCGGCGGAGCGGGAGCGCTCGGGCTCCCGCGGCGGCTCCCGGCCCCTCCCGCCCGAGGGCCCG
>VZTD01002388.1:628475-649672 GCA_013397725.1 Rhagologus leucostigma | reverse complement strand
CACTGCTCGTCGTGCTGCTCTGCGCCGCCGCGGGACCCGTGCTGGGCTGGGACCGACCGGGTGAGACCCGCGGGATAAGGGGGGCTTAGCGCGGCCTCAGCCGCTCCTGCCGCCTCTCCCGGCGTGTTGGCGGCTCCTCGCGGCCCGGCACTGCGCAGTGCTGCCGGGTTAGCGGCGGCCGTCACGAGGAAAGAAGGGCTTGTGCTGGAGTCCGCGCTAGGAAAGCGTTTGGGTTTGGGCTCCCTCTCTATCGGCTTATGTCGCAGCCGTAATCCCGCACTGCGGTCAGTGGTGGCTGTCTGTCTGTCTGCGAGGAATAGCCCAGAGCCGCCTCGGAAGGAAATGGGGAACTCTGCCATGGTCTCTTCTGGGCATCTGATGCTTCCTAGGGGTTGTTCTCGTAAAGATGTAGGCTCACTGTTTCGGCCTCTGTATCGACAGCCTTTTCCTAAGGGGAGGCCCTTGTAGACAAGAGGAGTGCACCTGCACAAGCGCTGACAAGCAGTAGGAAGAATTTTTTCACAGAAGGGTAATTAAATATTCGAAAGGGCTGCCCAGGATAGTGGTGGAGTCACCGTCCCTGGAGTGTTTAGGGAAGGACTGGACGTGGCACTCAGTGCCATGGTGTGGTTGCCATGGTGGGCTTCGTTCATCGAGGTTGGACTCAGTGATCGCAGAGCTCTATTCCAGCCTAATGGATTCTGTGATTCTTTGTGCTGCCTGTTTCAGGGAAGGTTCTGCTGCGGGATGTTCAGGTGCTCACTCTCCACAGAGGGCAATACACGACATCCAGGCGGACAGCTGCGCTCCCTCAGCTGCAGTGCACAGGAGGCTCTGCGGGCTGTTCCCGTGTCCCTGAGGTTGTTCAGTGTTACAACAAAGGATGGGATGGCTATGATGTACAGGTAACTGTTTAAAATTTGTTAAATTGTTTATGAAATCATCTTCCCCCAAGCTGGTAGGTTCTGAAGGTTGTCAGTTCAGGTGCTTTTTGTTAGTTGAACTCTTGCAAATAAAACTTAACCTAAATATTTTTAGGTTTGGATTTTCCAGAACTGCTATAGTTATATGTTTGAAGTATCTATAAAGGATCTCACGTAAAAGCACGGCATTGCAAACCTTTGTTGGTTTTAAATAAAATGGTGCTCGAGTTTATAAAATCGAACTCTTGCAAACCCCAAAGGATGCTCCTGAATTGTTATTGCTGTGTGGATTTCCATTTTTTATTAGCGTGGAAAGGGCTTCTGAATATTTGCTTCACTTCAGGTCTGCCTTTTAAAAACTAAATTTCAGACTTGCCTGACTTTTTCTTGCACTGTAGAATGTGAGTGCTAGTCAGTAAACAGTCATGACCCTCTGTTTTGTTAGCTGTTACCGAGGCTCCTGTCAATAGATAACCAGGAATCAAGGCTGAAAGTAATTGTTAAAACCGATACAGTATTGTGAAAGAACAGTCAAATATGAATTGACAGTTGGTACTGCTGTCCTGAATTACTAATTTAGAAACAACTGCTTTTTTATTTCCTCTCCAAAATACATGTCACAAGCCATTAGAGATCCTTATGTTTGGCTACCTCAAGGAGATGTGAGGCTGAGGATCCAACTGTATTCAACCAGAGAATCCCCAGTATAATTGTTAGGTGTTGCATATGGATGCCTAATGATGTCTGTCCCAGTTTCTTTTGATTTCTGCACAGACACAAATGGAATAGGGTGCACTGGATTTCAGGCTCATGCGTTGTTTTTTGGAGCTACCATCGAGTTTGCACAGGGCAGACATTTATTAAGTAGCTGTTGCACAGGGCACAGCACATTTTTAGAAATATTGTTATATCTAAAGAAGGAATATTTGAAAAACCTGTTCAGTGAAGAAAAACAAAATCTTCCAGAGTTGTAGTTCTTCAGTGTTCTGAAAGATAAAGTTGTTGTTTTTTTTAAGTTTTAGGATTTAAAATTCATTTAAACATCAAATTCCTACTCCTTTTCAAAACAGGAGTGCACAGAGATTTCTTACCCTATGCCTCTTAGATTATTTGTTAGCAGTTACAGCTTTATTTCCGGGCGTATTTGGGGAAACAGATGGGTGTTTTCATCTTTGGGGCAGTGTGTTTTACTTTGTACTGTGTTTATTTTTTCAGTGGCAGTGCAAAGCAGACTTGGAAGAAGCTTACCGTTTTGGACAAATAGAAGTGAGCTGTGAAGGCTACGATTACCCAGATGATCCTTACATCCTAAGAGGCTCCTGTAGTTTGCTGTTCAGGCTAGAGCTGACTGAGGAAGGTGAAAGGAAAGTGAAGAACTCTGGAAGCTTTGGCTCTAGCTATTACCAGTCAAGGAAAGATTATTCTGATTCTGGTTCTGGAGCAATTGTTGTAATTGTTCTTCTCGTTCTTGCTTTTGGAGTATACAAGTTCTTCCTCAGCAACAACCAGCAGGCTCAGCAGAGTTCTGGGGACAGTGATGGGTTCTCTCGGCCCTTCTGGCAGAGTCAGCAGGCACCTCCTCCTCCTGGTTTTAAATCCACCTTCACAGGTAGGGCTCTGAGCCATTTACGGTATTCAAAAGAGCAAGCAGGATTGTTCTGTTATATCTGTGGTAAGGGCAGGTGGGATAGAGTTAAAACCACAGCATTTGCAGGTGACTGCTGAATTGGCTGCAGAGCCTACAGCCAGCTTTGCATTCTGCTCTTTGTTCAAAAGGGGAAATAAGGGCTTGGTTTTCCACAGGCTTTCAGGGCAGGCTGCCCTTTGAACCTTTGAAAAGCCATCTCCCCGTGCTCTGCAAGCATTCTTTTCATCACCTGTGAAATAGCAGGATTGTGACAAGGAGAATAATTGCCTTGGGTAATCTGGAAAAGAGAATGGTCTTACACAGCCAGAAACAACCCTATGCCAAAGGAGCACTTTGAAACTTTACAGAACAGTCTTTCAGCCCCGATTTCATTCACAAAGCAGTTGATGGAGTTGAGTATCATGTACCAGTCCTCTGTTTAACAGGACTTCAGTGTACTCCCAGCAGCTGAAAGATTTGGTTCCCAGAGCAGAGAACAGTGTCTGTGAACTATCCTTAGAGGGTACGGCATCTGAATCTCATGTGTGACCTTTCATCTGAAGTTGAAAATTACAAAAGCAGTGACAAGGCTGCTGCTGGGAAAACAGGCAGTTTTTCTTTTCCCAGAAAACTGGTGACTTCTGTCACATAATAAATGGTCTTCCTTAGGCAGTCATAGTCTCAGGGAAATAAACATTACTCATCTGGTGTCCGACTAACTCATTTAACCCTGTAAACATGCAAGCTGCTCACAGCACTGCAACTTAAATTCCATTTTCACAAGTCACATAATTTCTTTTTTTTTTTTTTAATAGAGAAGGGGTTTTGGCGAGAAAATACATAGCAAGGATTAAGTTTAGTTAGTCAAAATTTTATATTTTAATAATGCTTATTAATGCTTTCTCCAAGTTTTGTTCAAGCAGCTTGGCCAACAGAGGGTGCGGTGTAATTCTTTTGGATACCCTTGTGCAGGGCGTGCCCAGCAGAAACTTTCAGCTGTACCTGCACCAGAAAATTAAAGGGAATCTGCTTCTGTATTACTGTTGGCTTTGCAAATTGGTTTGCTTGTAGTTACGTCAGACAGTCTGTCTGTGCTGTGTGTGCATCAGTGGCCGTGTGTGGGCATGGCACTGGCTGTACTGTGGTGGTCAACAAGAGCCCTGGCCAGGACACACGGCTCTGTCACACTGGGCACGGGTGAAACAGTGAAGAGTTACTTTATTTTTTTCTGTCCAGTCCCTTGTCAATTAATTGCCCCAGTGCATTTTTCTTTGCAGGAGTCTCAAATCTAGTAAGGGCAGGGCCTTGAGAGAATGTTTTCTTGATGATTGGTGAAAACTGAGACACTTAAAATACACGTTGGGAGCCATATAATGCTTAACTTGTGATGTTTTTAGTAAGGCGTCTCAATGATGTCTCTTTAGATTTCAGACAAAGTAAGGAGGAAAACTCTGAAATGTGGAGCGAGATTAAAAATACTAAGTGTTGGGCTACTTCATGCATTTAGTGTCTGTCTTACATTGCGGGAGCAGAGCAAAAGCACATCTCTGAGTGTGTATGTCCATGTGTTCCAGGAATGTATTAGTCTTTTGAAACCTGGACAGTAATGAAAAGCAATGTTGTTCACATATTGCTGTTAATATTTAATTTACCTCATTTTAAATCCCCTTAACATGCACAATGTGTCCTGTGAAACTTGTTTAGCTAGACTATCTTAATTAAATTCTGCTTTCTCTTAGTGGTTTGACACGGTTCTTAATGTTTGCTCTAGATATTTCAACAAAAAATTACTGTTTTCTGAGTCAGTGTTTGGTCATGGTGCTTTTGAACAAATGAGTTGGTTCATCTCTGATTAACATTGTTTTTGCAGCAAATTAAGCAATTTTTTGTTGTTGTTCCAAATCAGCATAATTTAATGGTCTGTCATCCCAGTGAGAGTTTATCTTTCTCCCCACGCATTCAAAATGAAATTCAACATCAAATCCAGCATAGACTGAAACAGATTATTTCATTATTGTTTTATCTCCTATGACTTCAAGTAGCCCATACCAGTTTGAAGACAAACCAGGCCCTTTGTAATTTTTACCTACGTCATGTCTGGCCCACTTGTTCAGGTGGGCATGTTTCAGGGAGACCCTAGTATTATCTTCAGTCCTTTTTGTACTTCCTTATGTGTTAAGCCTGGGGTTGAGCTTATTCTTGCATCCATGATTTTTGCTAGACCAGAAAATTGTTCTAGTTTGGGTTTGTATTTTCTCTTTTCATTTCTAAATGGAAGACATTTGTTCTGACTCAGAACCTCATGTTACGCAGGTCACATGTAAAAAAAATTGGTGACTCTTTCACCCACAACCTACTTGATATGATTGCAGTTTCATCAAGGTATTTGTCAAGCTTGGTGACTCATGCATAATAAAAACTTTGCAATGTGACTGCAGTGAGCTTGGCTTTTGATAACAAGAGCCAGACTAGGATTACCAGGAACAATACCAGTAATGTTAGCGTTACACTGAGCCACTGTGACTCAAATTGTGCAGCTGTGCTCAGTGAGATTAGGAGCCCTGTGTCTGTGTGGTTTGCTCGCTGCACAGTGTTGCCTACTTGATTTGTGTTCCTGCATCTGCTTCTGGCCTGCTCTGTGACCTTCAGCAGATTATTCTTTCTTCGTTTCCTTTTCTATTTTTAATCTAACTTGTCTGTTTATAGATCAGCAGGCAGGGACTCTTTTCGTGTTTTGCAAATGTCAGGGCTGTGAGATGAAGTGAGCAGATTTTTAACATAAAACTCTTTATACGTGTGTTCGTTTATGTGGGTTTTCCTGCTTTCTGAAATGTGAGGCCTTTCAAGTAAAGCTTGATCAAGAATCTGCTGAAATCAGGAGCAGTTTGTTGTCTAATTTTCCGTTATCTTTAGCAGGGGAGAATCTTGTTGCAACAACTGGCCTGAGGATTAGGCTATTGCTAACTGATGCTTCCTATTTTCATTTTGTTTAAGATGACAGCAGCTTTGGAACTCATTCCCATCATGGAACCAGTTCAGGACCGGGATTTTGGACTGGATTAGGAACAGGAGGCTTGCTAGGCTACTTGGCAGGCAGTTACAGGTAAAATAGGCGTACTACCAGATTTTAAGCATTTAAGCTTTCAGGGAGTATGCCATATACTATGTTGACATTGTTTCTAAGATTTCAGGCCTGTGTCATTCAAGCTATAAAATCCTACTGCTAGAAGAATTTTCAGCAGCTATTTGTACCTACAGGACCAGAGACATTTCAAATATGTTTCTGAGGAAGAATTGGAAAGACCGGGGTGCTTAATTCTGCTTCCTCTGACCTGGCATGATTGCCTGCAAATTTAAATTGAGCATTTAAAGAATTTATCTGCAGAATGCCTTAAAACACACATAGTCATATTAAGTGTATAATCATCTGTAGATGGGTCTCTTGTATCAGTGTCATCTTTCCTAAAATAAGTCTGGATGACCATATTTGCTGTAGGCTTTTAGACATTTAGAATGCATCATTTTTAGATTAACAGTTTAAAGAGAGCAATTACTGCCATTCTAGGCTTCACTGGAGAAAATAGGAGATTCCTGCAGGGAATCTTCAGAGCCTGAGCAGTTTTCTCTATTTATCAAATAAGTTACGTATGTATCAAGTCTATTCCTGTAGTAACGTAACAGATTAGAGAGTAAGATTTATGGACAGGAGTGTGCTGAGCATCTTCATTGTGAAGTTGGGGCTATTTTTAATAACAGAAGCCTTATATTAGTTCTGCTAAGAATTTTTCTAAGGTATAATGTGTTGAAGTTTTTATTGACCCGGCATTTCTTAAGTCTTAAATCCATGAGGCATTATATTTATGTAGTGTCTACATACAGGTTAGTTCCCTGATTGCTACACACACCCCCATTTCAGTAGCCACAAATTATTGTTCAGGATTAGAGATGTAACTGAGTAAGTCCAAATACATGAACAAGCTTCCTAACTTCGGCTTCTTTTTGTTTAAAACAGTCTTTGGGCCACTATTATTTAATTTGGTTTTCTGGGCTTTTGAAATTATGTGACTCAAAATGCTGGTGCCAGGAAGTATGAGAGAGCTATTTGTAAATTTCAACAGCAGGAAATTCCATATCCATGGAAGCAAGTAATTTTAAGTCAGTGAGTCAAAGACCATGAAATGTTAGTGTTACTGATATGACCTTTTCAAAACAGTTAGCAGAAGGATGTTTTATGTTGCTGGGATGTAGGTGATGCCAAAATGCATTTAAACTTCAGATTTCAAACTTCTTTCTTGTCTGACAGAATCTAAGGTCAAAATTTCAGAGAGAAAAATTGCCTCATTTGCAATTGTTAGAATTGCTTATTCTGAAGAACAAAGGTTAATTTCCTTTTGCAAGTCTACAAGTTATGATATCACAGCACTGGTTATCCTTTCTCTCAACATGTTAAATATATTAAATAGGAACATTTCCAGCTTTGAAATAACTGCTTACAGTTTTCCCTCGGAGGTGCAGTCAGTTCTCTTGTTTGGAATGGTATCTTCTTAATTTTTCTTGAGGCCGCTAATGAAGCCTTTCTTCTACTTCGTTTCATGCCAGAGCACAGCCGCGTTCCCCATATCACAGTATGTGGACAGATCCCACAGCTGCACCTCCTATGAATGGGTACTCAAGGAATTCCACAGAAGGCAGCAGTTCAGGAACAAGAACGGCTTCTGGTAAGACAAAACACCTTTTAATTTCCTGAAGCTCAAGAAAGTTTGACCTATCAAAAACATGCAGATGTTAGTTGAGGTTCAATAAGCCTCTTGTTTTATTTTACCAGCTGGTGTAGGTGGCATGTAACAATGTCCTTTCCTTCCATTCTCTATGGAAGTAGGGCACCATTGCGGGGCATGAAATTCCCCACAGGCCTACGGTGGGCATGACACCACCAGCATTGGGCTTGTCTTCACTGGCAAGGTGCATTAGTTTAAGGCTTTCCCTTCTGATGTGCACTACGCATGCCCTTCTCTAGCAAACATGCACAGACATGTTCTCTGTAGAATGCAGGTTGTCTAATCTGCAAGAACAGAATAGTTTGCAGGCCAGTCAGCCCGCAGTTGCTTGCTGTTCCACTTCATGTGAATATGTTTACCTCATCTCCCTTGCCACCTTTAGCCTTTTTAGAACTGGAGAGTTCAGTGGAAAGGCCATGGTGGAGCTGACATTTTTCTTTCTTTGCAGGCTTTGGGGGCACAAAACGAAGATGAAATCCTTGACATTGTTACATCAGTGATTGAACGAAATCTTGTTGTGTACTTGTACTTCTTTTAATAGTAGTATACTTCAGAAGTGAATATGAGGTATGAAGGACTAGGCAAAGAACTCCTCACTTTCTCTGTGGACTCTCACTGCTGTTAAGGGTATCACAGATGCTGGAACATCCACTGTTTCAAATCAGCAGCATCTCGTACAGAAAAAGCTCATCCAAGTTAAGAAGAATGATGTTACAGTGACCGTATATCTGTCTGTACTTGAGGGATTGTGGCAATGATAGCCTTACCAGATTTTAAAAGCATGTATCTTACTACTCCTGTTCTGGTTGTAATTTCATTTGATCCAGAATTTCTGATATTTTTTTCCTCTTTCCTGGTAGTCCAGCATCTACCTGATACGTAAGGAGTGCTGTTCTTTGAAGCCACTTTTGTTTGCCTTTGCAGAATTAATGTGAACTTTACTGTAAATGCAGTCAGCTACTCAGATGAGTGCTGTAGTTCTCCCGCAGTGGACAAGAGCAAAACTGTATATAAAGAGACTAACATTAATATGTTTGTATCTGTGCTATGTGACTGTTGGAGCCAAAACGTGCAGATTCATGGATTCTCGATGTTTTAGAGCTTATCCAAGGTGACTATGCAAACCTCTGGGATTTTGTCTATAAATTATTTATCTATAAATTTTGTCTATAAGTTAAATAAGTAACCTGGAAATTTTGGACCTATTTCTGGAAGACTGAGGTAATTTAAATTCAGGTGATTACAGACATTTTGCCTGCATTGAGGCTACAGGCTTTCCTTTTAATGGTGAACATTGGCAGTGCTGTGAAGACTTGTGATGTGAATGGTCTGTCCTGCTAGATGACCTGTCCAGGGCACAGTAAACCAAAGGTGCTCATTGCAAAAGGGAAGGGAATGTTCTTAATGCAAAGATGGTAGAATCTCTGGGACACAGCAGGCCTTGATACTAAGCAAAGAAAGGAACTTGAATAATGGGTTGTAAACTTCCCCAGTTGTGGTTTTTAAAAACAAAGTGCTGTCGAAGAGTGGGAAGCAGAGAGGCCTTGCTTTGTTCTGTGATTATATTTTGGGGCCTCTCTGAAGTGTCATACAGTTCTTGGGTGACTTACCCTCTCCTGGGAGAGGCATTGCTGGATAAAAAGCAAAGAAATTTCTCAGGGTTGTGGGGAGAGGGGAAGAGTGAAAAATGGGCTGCTTGATCACCAGTTCTTCTCCAGAGCCCACCCTAACAGAGTGTAGAAGCGTTTGTGTGCACAGCTCGTGTATGCTGGCAGCAGCCAGAGAAGCGTTATCTTTCAGCCTGGTGAAAATACTGTGTCTGGGAATTGATATCCGCTATTACAGCAAAAGCAAAGCACTGTTTAGCTGATACAAGGTGCATTTGCACAAGAAGATTCAGTAGGTCTGGTTAGTCTTAGAAAGTGGCTTCAGCAAACCTCACCGAAAAGCAACCGTATCCATTCAGGAGTACGGAAGGAATTAGCTCGTATGGTAACACCCAGGTTCAGTGTATGGCTTAAGCAACCAAAAGAAAGAAAACAACGACAAAAAAATACAAGCAAACCAAACCAGCAAATCCCAGAAATCTTTATGAAGTTGACAGACAGAAAAAGTGCTTCATGAAAAAGTGCTAGTACTAAAAGTTATTTTGAAAGTATCAAATGAAATGGATAACTTGAGGGTAAAAAGCTTCTCAGCGCTACCTGAGGGTTGGGGGAAAATAACTGCATTAATAGCCTGCACTATGAACCTAAAAAGGGAAGCCTCTACTTTTTATGAGAAGTCGTCCATGGTAAATCTGTTATCTTTGTGACAAAGTGTAATGTAAAAGAATGTGTTTTAAATATGGAGTTTTTACTTAGAAATAAGTGTATTCAGGTTAAGCTTTTCACAGTCAAGATTTGCTTTGCCAACTAATTGCATAACAATGAAACTGGATTTTTTTCTAACTGGGTAGCTTGAAGCCAAAGTTTGCTCTCAAATTACGATATGCTATGAAATGTTTTAGACAATGTTTTCATTTTTATTTAGGTGTTTATAGTTTCTGCGTGAAATGTGATTTGATACATAAATCTGATAGATAAATCTACCGTAGCTTCTGAATCTGTTTGGATAGTTTTGCCATTCCCTTTGATAAAGGAATGAAATAAGTGAGCAAGGAGTATTTTTGTCTTTAAATCACTGTCGTGAGGCTTGCAGGGATGGCGTTGTTTGTTTTCTCAGAGTTGTCTGTCTCATCATCCACTTCCTGGGTTGTGTAATATCCTCCTTTAGCCTCAGATGCAGAGTGGGTAAGCTGTGTGTTGGTTCAATAAAATAAAACAATACTGGGAATAGAGTTATTGTATTGATTAAGTTTTCAATAACAGAACGCTGAACCCTATAAGGAGTTGAAGGCTTTCTTGTAAATCAAGGTTTGGTATCTGAGTCTGCAGAAAAGCTCTGTTACGTCAGCAAGTTCCTGCTTTTACAAGGTGGTGAGCTGAACCCTTCGAAAGAATTTATGATCACTGCTGCTGTTCCTGGTTGTGAACAGAGCAGATCTCTGCACAGGGATAGCCTAAGCTGATGTACTGGCTTCTTACACAGAGGATGTGTCACTGATGAACAGAGACGTGATCTACACACAGAGTTCAACGTCTTGGCAGTTGTAAGCTGGGGTTAAATGGAGGCCTGCAAATTCCGTTGTCACTGTTTCCTTCATCAAATGTTGCTGATGCTCCTGAGTGAAAAGAACTTGTGGAAGGCAGCTTAGAGCTCATATTTGTGAGAGACTTTGAGCTTCCTTCCTGAACATCAGATCTGGAAGGTCCTAGTCTCCCTTCTGCTCCTGGGTGGGGTTTTGGCAGCAGCTTCATAGTGGCAAGGCATATGTAAATGTCTGAACTGTTAAATGCTGTTGTAGATAGTTGCAATTCTGTTTGGCACCTGGAACCAGAACTGCTCGTACTCTGACAAGGCTTACATCCTCACACTAAGCTAAAGCTAAAACTCATTACAGAAACGAAACTCCTGGTTTTACAGCTGATTTCCCATGAAGCATGTGATGAAAGAAAAAAAAGATGGACAGAGATAAGCTTTCTCTGTGCTGCTCTGTCTTGTGACTCAGCTGCCAGGTCAGATCTTGGCTAGTTCTGCAGACTCTCACGCTGTGCACCTTGCTCTTTTCCCTGGGTGCCATGTGTGTGTTTGACTTAGCACCAAGGCAAGACGGTAGGTGGTTGGTTTTAAAAATAAAATCATTCCGTGGTCATCACTTTACATCACTAAGTTCTGAAAGGGGAATTTAGCTAGGTGGCACAATTTCCAGCACTGGGAGTTGTTGCACAGAGAAGTTGCTGAAGTAAAGTAGCAAGCAATACCTACCTGCCTGCACAGCTGTCTAAAAGCTGAAGATGCAGCACTTGCACATAGACTGGTGTGCACTTAGCACCAATTACAAGTGCTGTATTTTTTCTTCCTTACTAAAGCAAACTAGTATTCTCAATATTTTCGGAACACCTATCAACCAGTGATTGTGGTACAGAAATAGCCCAGCTGCCTGTGCACTAAGGTATATGAGCAAACCCACAAAAGTTAAAAAAATTTCACAGCACTGCAATGAATACCAGCAGACAATGCTGTTGTCTTATGTTGTGTCTAATGAAACATAGTGTCAGGTCCCTTGTTTTCCTTCTGTACCTATTGGGACAGCTCAGGGTTGAGTGCTGTGTGGGAGAGGCTCCTTATCACTTGGTATATTTTGCTGAAACCTTCCTCTGCAGCCAGTTCTTTTGCTTTCCTAATATTGTTTGTAGCTGCAGTAGCCTTCACTTTCTGACACCTCTTTTTCTATTGCAGCTGTGATTTGCCAATACTAATGAAAATAATCAGCAGACTCCCTTTATGTGGCCTGTATATCTTATGTCCCACTGTCTTCCATCTTACAGTTCCCTCTGTTCCTGCTGGGGGTCGATTTTTCTTTAGCGAGGAAAGGACAAGCAGTTGTAAAAAGTGCATTGAGCTGGGAATGGATGGAGTAGATAGGGATGAAGTCACAGGAGCCAACTGTCGGGCTGTGAATTGACCTTTGTGGGCAGTATGACTGTGGAAAGACTTTTTTAGCTTTCTGTCAGAGAAGCATTTTTGTCAAAGGTACAGTATGGCAGCTGGGGATTGGAGCACATTAAGGGCTGGTGAACTGGCAGCAAGGAGACCTGAAAACATCCTTTCCATCTGAACTTAGGAATGACTAAGACTTGTATTACCAGGAAGCTGGCCTAGGATGTGCTAGCTCAGCCACTCCACAATCATGCTGTTGCAAATCCTGTAGGTAGGTGTATGTTTAAAGATACCAGCTGCTTCTGAAAATGCCAAGCAGAAGAAAACTGACTTGGCCCTGCATCCATGTTTCTTTCCTGCTGCAGTGTGAGTTGGAAGGAACAGAGAAGGCCAAACATGGAAAGAGCAGCAAGCAACTATAACAAAGGGTAGCAAGTTTACATCTACAGTAGGCCAAAGCCAGGCTTGCAGGTGAAGTCTGTGTCCTAGTATGTCCTGCCTGCTCACTCTTCTCACACAACAGCAGGACATAGTAGGCAGTTCTAATAGCTGTTGTATCAGGATTATTTTACTGGATTTAAAAGTTTATCCTGCCTCCCTTAAGTCCTACAGACAATTAGCAGTAATATGGATTGACAGCTTTTGCTCTGAGGGCCATCTGAGCTATACCATAATTCAGACTTCAAGCTACCCACTGTGAAATTTGGGGGAGACAAAACACTGCCTGCTTAAAGACCAGATTCTCTGAAGTATTGCACGGGGAACTTTTCCTCATTTACTGCGTTTGCCTTGACTTCCCTGACATCAGGACTTATGCAGTCTTTGCTGTGCAACTTTATTTAGATGTCATTGTGCAGGATCCTCTGAGACTTGATCTTGAGATCACAGCCCTGAGATCGTTGTTCCTGTAAGCCTTCTGCTGTATGCCTCCTGCGTCCTTATAATCAGCATGTGCAGATGTCTTTATTGAGGCAGCACTGGAATTACCAGCAATCCAAAATATCTTTCGCTGCTGCTGCTGCCTAATGCAAGTTATTCATCTCCCAGTCAGCTCCTGTGGTCATTTTCATGCCGTTTAGCAGCTGTAAACATGTCACATCTGCTTTAATGGACAGACAACAATTACAGTTGGGGGAAAAGGAAAAAAAGTGCAAGGAATGTAGATAAAATGTTGAGTTGGAACAATTTTGCAGAGCTAACCTTCATGCTGGGATTACTTTATCAACATTCTTCTCCAGGAACTGGATGAGTACTTTATTGATGTGGATTTAAATAATGCCATCAATGTCTTCTGCACTGCAAGAGTGGAAGACTTAGAACTGTAACAGGTTTGATGTTCAACAAAGTCAGACCTGTTCGGGGCTCTTTGTAGTTTGATACACAGCTTGCAAAGAACTGGTACCAGTAAAAAGTGAGGTTAGATCAGAGCAGAAATTCACGTGTTTGCAGCATAGACACAAACTGATCTGTGCTGTTTCTGAAACTGAGGTGAAAACAAGCTCTAATCAGGCTGAAACGGCTCAGAAAGTTGTTCCTGTCTTTGCTTTGAGCTAAGGAGATCCTGTTCAGCACAAATTGTCATCTGCTGCTGACAACTACTGTCAGCACTGAAGTCTTTTTTCCTTAGGTGGGCAAACCCTGTGTCCTCATCCAGACTGTTAGAAAATCAGCCAGGCCCCCTGGGTCATAGTCCAGTGTGATTGTGAATTTGGCAGGCTTGGGTGGTTAATTCTACATTGACAGGTGGAACGATTTATTTCCTTTATAACAAGGAGCTGGGGATTAGGCTGTAACTAAGTGAATGTGTAAAGAGCTGAAACAGTGCAAACCTAAGTGAGGAGAGGAAGACCATACTTGACTCAGGTAATCCAGTTTTACCTAAGATAATAATACATTCCCTTTAGCCCAGTTGATGCAGCTGCCAAAGAGAAGATAGGGTTTGGGCAGATACTGACTTTTAAATTGCAAAGCTGCTTTGGACATAACTGAGAAACAGAACTTTCTGCATCAGCTGAGAGAGAAACACAGCGTGAACCATCCTCCAAGGGCATTCAGCCTGAAAAGAGGAGGGGAGAACAGGAAGTCCCACACAGAAACCAGTGAGTGTTTCTAGCCTGAACCTGCTACCGAGGCATCTGTTCCTTTCCAGTCTTTGTTTGCTTAAGCACCTGAGAGGCCTCATGGAGCCACGAGTGCTACCACTTAGCCTCAGCTTGGCAGACCTCCAAGCCAAGAGGCTGTGGGTGAGGGAATATTGTATTTAATGACCTTTGGACAGTATGTCAGGAGAGGCCCAGGAAGACAGCTGAGCTACAGGAATGTTTCATGCCCTGGAATGACAAATAAATCAAGGCTATGGAACAGCAGCAGAGACCATTTTAAAGAGATGTAGCATGCTCTGGTGGAGCCAGTCGGCACACTGGAGGGTGTTCTTGTACACTGTGGCTGCAGCAGGCTGGAGGAGCTGCATCCCATGGTCTGCATGTGGCTTATGAAGACTCTGTATTGGTTCAGCTGCTGGGTCAGTGCTGGCCGTTCCCTTGCTCTCCTCCCAAATGCACCATACATTTTCACAATCTTGCCAGCTCAGAGGTCACGTGAACCTTGAAACACAGGCAATCTGGTTTATGAAACTTTGTACGACAGCATAGTCTAAAGGCCGAAACTAAAGTTGAGAAGGAAAGGATTGGGTGATTTCATGTAAAAACAATACATTAGTGACTGAGCCATTACATGACTTCTGGCTGAAAAATCCCTAGAACTTGAATTCCAGAAGCAGAAGGTGTTAACAGCCTCCATCAGAGTTGGCATACTGGGGTGGGCAGAGCTTTCCTCCGAGGCAGTATGAGAGCTCTTACATCATTATCTATGAGGATGAGGACCTACTTATCCTAGGCACAGCCTCCTAGCACAGAAGGGTAATGCAGACTGAAAAACGCTTTGCCCACACTGGAAAAGGAAAAGGATGGATCATACTGGGCAGGGTTTCACCGCCAGTAAGACACAATCCCCTTCCTGCAAGTCCCCCAGACAAAAGACTAGGGGGAAGGATCACCCTGCAAGGATGGATGGGAGGTGGGTTTTCTGGTTCCTTTCTTAACTTGTGGGCAGAGGTTTATTAGCTCAAGATGAGCTGCAGAGATACTTGAAGGAAAAGAGTGAAAAGGGAGACATTAATACTGGGGGTTTGAGACTTACCTGTGTGTCAAAGGTGAAGGGCAGCTGTTAATTACAGCTTCTGTTTTGTTTGTTTGGGTTTTTTCTGGCTTCCCGTTAAGAAAAAAATGAGGACAATAGAAAAGTCATTTTCTCAGCGTAGAGCACTGCATTTTCCATATTTAAACAAAATGTTAGGCCTTGCTTAAACCTGGGCTTTAGCCAGTGTTGTACTGGCTACACTGTACTTGAGTGATGCATCAGTGAAACCTCTCTTGAAACCGTGCTGCAACCCCATAACTTACCCTGAGAATAGAAGGGTGAGAAACACACTTGGGTGCTTTGTTCCTGATAGGAAAGATGTGTGCTAACGTCTTTACAAACAGTTTGATGGGTGAAGGTATGGGTGTTAACGTCTTTGAAATGGGTCTTCATGTCTCTACTAACTTTGGGCAGCAGGTTTGCTGCAGAGCCCAGACAGCTTGGCTCCTGAAATAGACAAGGGTCTGCACAAGCCTGAACTTCTGAATTTTGGGGTAAAATAGTAGGTTCAAGTGGGAAATATGTGGTAGGAGGTTCGGGAAGGCTGTACCTTCCCTGTACCTCAGCCAATGGGGAAAGGAAGAGGGCAACGTGCGGCCGGGAGTTTGGGATACAAGGAGACTGCGCCCTCCGAAACCCCGAGAGAGAAAACCCAGTGGGCGTGTGCCCCAGTGGTCTTTCTTCCTTTATTCGAATAAAGTTGCAGGACTCCTCTGTCTCCTTTTTGGACAAAAACCTCTGGCGTTTGTAGATTTTCCTGACATTCAGACAGTAAGTGGATGTTTTGTGTGGTGCAGCTTTCCTAGCGTGGAAAGCCACGGCATGGCCAAGTGTTGAGCAGTTGAAAAAGCCCGTACAGTTCCAGGGGAGTGCACAGAGAGTGTGCTCAGGAAAATGCTCATACACTTCACTGATTCTTAGGGATTATTTCAGCCTAGTGAAACGATGCTTCTGTTGACTGAACAATTACTGGAGGTGAAGTGGAAAGGTTTATATGTTTATTTAGGCAATGTTTTCAGCTTTTCCCCTCAGAACAGTTGGGCTAGTGAAAACAGCAAAGACTGGAGAGCTGGGCTGGAGTGAATGCTGGAAGTTTTTTAGTCTCTTTTTTGTCTTATCACATGATTTAAAGTACCCTCCCCTTGCTACTGTACAGTCTTGAACCCCTTCTCCAGTCCCTGGTACTGCAAAGGTACAGCTCTTCCAGAGAGTCAAACGGGTTAAATACCGCCTGGTTGTCAGAGGGCAAGCTGGTGCTTGCAGCAGGTAGGAGAACAGGCAGTGGCTGCTGTTCAAGGAAAGATAGGGCAAAGACTCAATGAAGGAGGGAACAGAGGAAGAAAGGGCTTAATTAAAGAAGGGGTGAACATCCCACATGGGTTTGGCTGAGTGACACTTCCAAGCCAGTGGACATAGGAAGCCTGGTGAGAAGCAGGAGCAAGATGCAGAGGTGTTTAGCAAAGTTAGGTGGAATTTCTGAACCTGAAGTAAGACAGACTCTTCCCAGCAGGACTTACTGAGAGCGGACATGCAGCATGGAGTTTGACTTGCTGGGAACAAAGGGGAAACCAAGGGACAGGACTGTGGTCAGAACAGCTGAGCCCCACCACACAACCACATGTTCTTTCTAAAGGGGTCCTTCCTCCTCCCTTGCTCTTCCTCTCACCCAGCAATTGTACATTACATCTTCTCTCCTCCGCACGTAATCCCTGTTGTTGTCAATTAGCCAGTGGCAAAGAGCAGAGGGCTGTTGCTTAAGGAACTTAAGGAACAGTCGCTCCTCCAGGGAACTGCTGTCGAACACCAGGCACACCATTCCCAATCCTGCCATCACCCGAGACAAAAGATGTACGGCTCCAAATCCAGTTACGCCAGTGCTCCCATATGAGAAAGGCTTTTAAAAACAGTTTTACGAGTTGTTGCAGCTGCACGTCTGTTTAGGCTGTGGCACTGTAATTCCAGGCACAACATTACCCTCCCCTTCCAAACAGTTACTCAGGCAACTTTAGTTTTAGAAGCCAGGAATTGCTGCAGAGGATTAGGTGCTGTGTGCCTAGCCCTAACACCCAGCTGCACAGCAGCTTTCAGCTGCAAACTTGAGAGCACGTTTTCCACAGCTCTTGGTACCTACTGCCTCTCCATTCCATGGACTGAAATCATGTGGAACCAACCACATAAATGGGAACTCTGTAAAGTCTGGTGCCACAAAATTAACCGTTCAGAGCATCTTGAAACAAACAGGACTTGACAGGATGTGTTTCGTGCCAGGTTCGTGCTTTGAGTCAGATGGCTGTGGTGGATTAGATCTGGCAGTGGCAGCCTGAACACTGGGTTTACTGCTTGGTAAAATCACAGCCACAGCAGTTGGAAACAGTCTTATGTTAGAAGCTGAAAGACGTTTTGAAAAGGCTATGTTAAAATAGGTACAAATATTAAGCCTGATTGCTTGTAGAGAAACACCCTCTGAGTAAATGGGTAACTTTCAGTAAATACCTTTTTGAAGAGTCTTAGCCTTATTTGTGCGTGATATTTTGTAGTGTATGAAATGATGGCTTTGCCGAAGTTTGCCCCTTCACAGTATCAACTGCTATCCAAGAAGGCAGCAAAACCATAACAAATGCAATCTATTCCGTGTGCTTTTCTGAAAGAGCAAAGAGCAAAGAGCTAAGTGTGGATAATCCTCTGGAAACTTGTATTCCCTCAAACTGACCCCTATTACATCCACTTCTAGGCAGAAGTGAGAACACGGCATTTCCACTGACCTTGTAAGGTAGGACAAACCAGTGCTGCTCACAGATGAGGAGCTTTTCGGAGAGGTAGTTTTAGTATGTGTTGTTCTACTGATCCTGTTCACCACACAGATGTGGAAACCTTCATGCTAAAAGGAGGGAGGAAGTGCCACAGTGGAATGGCTATGAGTCAGAGAATTTTACTGACTCTTTAAAAAACAAAATACATTAGATTCTTCTCATCATGAGACCTGTGTCTACTGAAAGCTGTAGAACAAACTTGTTCAAAAGGATTAAGGCCAGAATTTCTGAGATGCAAATGATGCTGCATAGAGCTTGAAATTTTGGCCCATTCTGACCTTCAAACATGACGTGTCTTGTAAGTAGCAAATGAGGCAAAACAAAACAGATGGAGACCTTTTTTAAACGAGACAGCAATGCTTTTTCTCCGCTAGCACCAAAAGGGATTCCTCTCAGAGCACAATACTGCAAAGTGTATATATGGTGTGAGGCTCTGAATAGTGTTTGCATTGTTAAAGCGAGTGCTTGTAGGATCTATTCCTGGCAGTGAAGCAATTAATATTTAATTTTTTCAGAACACTGGAACCATAAACACGTTTTTACAACATTAACATAGACAGTTACGGCACATCGGTGTACTTGCAGAGTACAAAAGTTGAGAAATCTGGTCAGACTGGTTTCTGAAAGGTGAAAGAGATCTCTGTTGAAGTGATAAACATTAAAATACTATTAAGATAACATTAATAGTGGTGCTTTCAGAGAAGCCTAAGCAATCTGGTCACTAGAAAAAAAATATGAGGAAAAACAGACGGTACGAAAAACCTGCTTCCAGGCAATGAACCTAAAAGGGCGCTTATGTCAAATCCAGTTGTGAAATTATACACAAAGGAAAGAACCAAAATTCCCTCAGGAACCTCAAGTCATCTAAAATGCTTTAACAATTCTAAATGCAGTGCCTTTATTATAACAGATGGATGTTAATATTTAAGTATGCGTTCTATTAGAAACACAGTTTCAGCTCCTTGCTCCCCAGCTGATGCAGGATGGAAACAATCCATCCGAGTGTTAATGTCAAGTTTCTTGTTTTGGCAGAAGTTTTTATTTACGATTGCATTTTTTGCAGACATTACAGGCTTTGATGTGGAACATTTCTTTCATGATACATATTCACTGCAGGACTATCTATATTCAAGCTGCTCGAAAGCATCCTGACCACGAAATAATTGGTGTAGCCACTTCCGTGTGCTGCTAAGATTTCTTGGGGTGCACATGTGGGATTTTTTTGGAAAGCACTGGAGGACTAACTGCA
The DNA here is from genome assembly GCA_013397725.1 of Rhagologus leucostigma. Lineage (NCBI taxonomy): Eukaryota > Metazoa > Chordata > Aves > Passeriformes > Rhagologus > Rhagologus leucostigma. The sequence continues at coordinate 630,545 of VZTD01002388.1, read as the reverse complement.
CTTGACTGCTGGCATAGCTTAGGAGTGGTGTAACTCGGGTTTTAACCTATAAATCTGATGGGGCAGCCCTAGAGTTAAGAGGGTTTGTGAATGGCTCAGACTTGACACAGAGCTCAAAGGAGCTTTTCACCTGGGAACACATCTTTTGTGTTCGCCTGGCATAAGGAGAGTGTTGAGCAAAGAAAGAGCTGTCTGCAAATAAGGTAAGTTCTACAGGAAGAGGGATAGGCAATGGCAATGTCAAAACTGCTTACAGAAGTTGGACTGAAGTTGGGTTAGATTTTTTGGAGCCAAGTAGTCTGAGCCAGTAGCATCCATGTATTTTGTAAAAGCAAAGCTTTGATGTGAGTCTGTCCCCCCATGTGCTCAAGTTTCTCTGCCAGAGTAGCTGCTCAGAGCTGTAGCCTTTATTAATACCAGAGCACGGCTGTGGTCCAAGCACCCTGCTCCAAACTGTGCATGTCCTGAGAGCAGTGAAGAAGGAGGAAAGGTACATGGAGTTTGCAAGGATGTGGTGCCTAGGCAAGGGACCTCAGGTTAAGGTTTTACAGCAACCTCTCTCAAATAAATCCCTAACATAATATATATAAACATATACAAATTTGTAATACAACATACGTGTATTACAGAGTTTCTCTTCTGGATGACGAAAATGACAGGCAGGTGTATATGGAGGCTGGAGAAAGGAGCTTGCCTTTGGGAAACAGAAATAGCTAAGCAGAAATAGGGCCAGTTGTCAAGATTGGCCAGCGTACACACACACATCTCCGGGTCTAGGCCAGGAATGCTGTTACTCACAGGAACAGATCAGGGATACTTTTTAGATTCTCAGTTTAAGTATCTAACAAAGTATCTTTTTGCTCCTTCAACAACTCCTGACGTAGTTTGCATTCTCCAGTTGTTTTTGTACCTAGGAAAAACCCATTTGCTTTCCCCAGTTTCAGAGACATTTCTGCTTTGCCAGCTGGGGTGGCTGGCCCTGCCTGCACCCACTGCCAGGCAGTGCAGCACAGCTTGCTTTGAAGTTGGCCAGATGACACAGAGAGAGGGGTTTTTGCAGCCTCTTGGTGTTGTCAGCTCAATAGGTACTCGTCTCCTGCTGAAAGTTTTGAGATTTATAAATCAGCTCAATCTGAGGAATTTCAGGGCCAAGGAAATTTTTCAGATATTCATGGTGAAGAGCCACATGAGTGCCCAAGAGAAGAAAGAACCACTAAGAAATTTAAGTTCCTCATTTAGGATCGGGATTGTCACCTAAGCAGGACTGGATGCTGTTCTTGAGCTCTCCATTGCAGCCAGTGAGTGCATGGCTGGGCTCCACAAGAGCAACTTTTTGGGGTTTTCCCTAGTTTTAGAACAATGAGGACAAACTATGGAGGTTTTGAGTTCCATGATTGCATAAAGCATTTTATGTTTCAAGAGCAATTTGAGTAGTTTAGTGGCCTAGACCATGCCATGGTGGAGCAGGGTGAATCACAGAATCAGTTAGGTTGGAAAAGTCCTCTGGGGCCATTGAATCCAACCTTTGACCGAACACCACCATGTCAGCTAGACCACGGCAAGAAGTGCCACATCCAGTCTTTCCTTAAATACCTCCAGAGATGATGACCACCACTCCGGGCAGCCCATTCCAGTGTCTAACCACCCCTTCTGTGGCTAATATCTAACCTAAACCTCCTCTGGTGCAGCTTAAGACTGTCCTCTCGTCACTAGTTGCCTGGGGGAAAAGACCGACCCCCACCTGGCTACCACCTTCTTTCGGGTGCTCGTAGAGCGATAAGGTCACCCCGAGCCTTCGTTCCACCAGGCTAAACACACCCAGTTCTCTCAGCTACTCCTCATTAGACACGTGCTCCAAACCCTTCACCAGCTTCACCGCCCTTCTCTGGACTCGCCTCGTGAAGACGATGCCGTGGGCACCGCCTCGAAGCTGGGCAGATCAGCGTTATCATCCCTGAACGGGACAAAGGAGCCCACGGCAGCGGGGCCGGGCACGGACAAACCCTGCGGCCGCCAGCTCTACCCGTGCGCACGAACCCTCCCCTCGGGAGGGTGCCCCTTCCCCCTCGC
>VZTD01002388.1:266646-627698 GCA_013397725.1 Rhagologus leucostigma | reverse complement strand
CGGCCCGGGGTCACTGGCCTGCCCGGAGACTCGCCTGGGCCCTGGGACCCCGTTGTCAGCGCCTCCCACCCGTCTTCCAGACGGTGGGATCCTGCACCACACGTAGGCAAGAGCCCAACAGCCCCTTCGGGCTAGGAACGAGACCCCCCCAGCTCCAGGTTCTGCTTCCCGCTGCCCCAGCACGTCAGCAAAGACCTTTAGTTTTCTGGTGTTCCCTGGAGGGCTGCTTCGGCAGTACACAGCAGAGGAGGCTTTTCCACACTCGGGTGCTTACAGGTGTTCCTTTTCTCTTCCAACAGAATTACTGCCATGGCAACTCAAGTGCTGGGACAGTCTGGTGGGAACAGCCTCTTTCCCGGCAGTTCTAATATCGGCATGGCATTGTCCAATGACATGTATGACTTACAGGACCTTTCTAAAGCTGAGCTGGCAGCTCCTCAGCTTATTATGTTGGCAAATGTGGCCTTGACGGGAGAAGTTAGTGGCAACTGCTGTGATTACCTGGTTGGAGAAGAGAGACAAATGGCAGAACTGACAACGGTGGGGGACAGCAACTTCTCAGATAGTGATGGAGAGGGTATGGAAGATACCCAGGCTGTGGAAAGTGACCGTGAGGCACCTGAAAATGTGGAATTAGGCTCCCTTGAGGTTCCTAGTGTGGAAACTCAAGGTCCAGCTGCTTGTTCCCCTCCTAAGACTCCCAGCGTGGACAAAGATGTCTCATTGGAAGCACTGGGTACTCCAGAAACCACAGAGGACAAGTGTAAGAGCTTGAAGAGCAAACCATTTCGTTGTAAGCCTTGCCAGTACGAGGCAGAGTCTGAAGAGGAGTTTGTGCATCATATCAGGGTTCACAGTGCTAAGAAATTCTTTGTGGAAGAAAACGCAGAAAAGCAAGCACAGGTGAAGGAGTCTGATTCCTGCACTGCAGAAGAGGTGGATTTCTCTAAGGGCCCAATCCGTTGTGATCGCTGTGGCTATAACACTAACAGATATGATCACTATCTGGCTCACTTGAAGCACCACAACAAAGCAGGGGAAAATGAGAGAGTCTACAAGTGTACCATATGCACTTACACTACTGTCAGTGAATATCACTGGAAAAAACACCTAAGAAATCATTTTCCCAGGAAAGTATATACCTGCTCAGAGTGCTCCTATTTTTCAGACAGGAAGAACAATTATATTCAGCATATTCGAACTCACACAGGTAAGTTTTTAATCTTTTTTTGACTGAAGTGCAGTAAAACTACTGAGAATCTGTGATGAATGAAACAAGCAGAGTCCTCTTTTTGCAAAGTTTGTTCTATCCTGATAAAGCTTTGTGCTCTCTTCTCTTGGTTCTACCAGGTTATAGCCTCATGAAATTTGGTTTGAGCTCCAGTCTACAGTCCTAGAGGACTGAGGAAATGTCAGATGCCCAAGAGAAGATGAAGGGCATCCTGTTTAGTAATTTTAAGCCAGTTTTCTGAAGAGAGCATGACAAAGTGTGCCTGTGATAATTGTCAGGGTCTATAGTGCCAAAACCTGATGTACTCTGACACCAAAACAAGCAGGTTGACAAAAGGTGCCTGAATCCCACAGGTAGTTTTGAAAATGGTACCTTCGGACTGATCTGAAACTTGACTAAGAGGTAATTACAGAGAAGAAAGAGCTGATATATACATGTAGAGGAGTCCTCCAGCATCCACAGAGTCAGAATAAGAGTTGAACAGTGAATTAATTCCTTTTAATGCTCAGAGGCTTCGTTTTTTCTAGGGCCTGCATCACTGCAGCAGCCAGAAGTAGACACATACTATTGCCCTACAGGAAGTGTTCGAGTGAGTCTGGCCTGATTTCCTAACTTCTAACCTTGGTTTGTAATTGGAAGGGACAGTGTGAGGCCCCTTTTTTCCCTGGTGTATACCAAGTGGAATCTGAAGACCTGCAGTGCTGCTGCTGTCCTGTGAGCTGGGACCACAGGTGACTTAGGAAATACCTTGCTTTTCATCAGAGAGCCTCACCAGCCTCTCACATGGGGAGTTCTGATGAACCAAAACTCCTTTCAATGAGGGGTTATCATATCCATCTCACCTCTCTGAGCCATGGGGTACGGTTACTGTGCCTCCTAATCCCTTTTGTGGAAGTGAGAGGGCAATTCAGAGCTTCCTTGCTCCTTCTTAGAAGCTTCTATTTCCACCGTGTCAGGGCTTTTCTGTGGAGAGGGTTGACTTGCTAACCATCTTCTAGTGTGCTCACCTGACTTGGTTCCCCTTTATTGTAGACTATGCTGGCTGAGCAAAACACCGGGGAATTTCTCCTTTAAAGTCGTGTTTTGTCACAGCAGTGGCGTGAATGGTTTGGAGGTTTCAGTTCAGTTGGCTGCAGCTGTCTGGAAGGGGTGGGTGCTCCAGAGGCCTTGGGGCTGGGCTTGAGCTTAAGTGTGCAGGAGTTTATGTTCGTCAGCTCGCTTTAGTATCTGCCTTGTTGGGGCTGGGAGGGTCTGCTGGGAATTTTAGTACTTTAAGACATATTATTCTCCTATGAATAGCTGTGTGCTGTTGTTCGGAGGATACCATCGGTTTCAAAATCAGTCCTGTCTGAATATTTTTTTTCTGAACAAGTAAACAAAGTTTATTGTGAGAGATACTAGAAAAATGGTGTGGTTTGTCCTCCAGATCATTTTCTTTGTGCGTTTTGTAGGAGATAACAGGAAAGAGACCAGGTAAAAATGGCAAAATAGTAAGAAAAAACCTAAATGAATCATGTGGGGAGCTCATGGCGAAATGTGAGCCAGTGCTGTAGTTCCTGTCTAGTTTACATTTGTTTCAACTTTAAATTCATCTCTGCGTGTGTTTGTGGATGACATTAGGTCCTGCTTTCTGATTTCTGAAAGCACTTGTTGAGTTTTACGGGAACTAACCATGAAAGCATGTTTGCTGAGGAAGCGCTCTGTTATGACTGCATTTGACCAATTTACCAATGAACTGTGTTAAACTTTAAAAAAATCAAGCATATCCAGATCCTCCTTTGAAGACAGTGGTGCAGTCAAGGTTTCTGATTCTTTCCATTACTGTAATTAAGCTGGAATGAGCCATTACTAGATTTTGGCCAAACCGGCACACTTGTCTCCAGTAACATTGATTTTGTGGAGGAGAGTGTTAAAGCTAGAGTATTAGAAGAATGAATAAGCTCCTGGCAGGTATATTTTATACACCGGGCTAAAAGTCTCTGCCAATATTAGTGTGTAATAAGTTGCCTTAAAAAACACAAGCAAAACCAGAATGCACAAAAAAACCCCCCAAACAACCCCTACCCAAAAAAAACCCTGAAAAAACACCCACAGATATTGTATAGTCAAACATATTTGCAGACTGTTTACATAACGGTATTGAATTTAGTAAAAACTGCTGAATGATACTAAAATAGCTTTGGATTGTAGTTTTCATTTAAAACTAGAGAAACATATTTGTTGTGAAAAATGAATGGCATACATCCATACATAATTTTCTTCCTATTTTATGGGTTCAGAATATTAAAGAAGAAAGTTGGAATTGTTCATTTCTTTGGTTTCCTGATTGCTAATAGGTTAAATAATTTTGGATAGATACTTTTCTTTCTCTCCTGTTTTTCGTTCTTCACCAGACTTTTTTTGTGGGGGAAAATGCCTCTTTGCAGTTAATTTGATTCTGTTGTGTTAGAACCGTGCAGTTTTCTGAAACACTGACTGTACAGAGTGGAGTTTCACAGGATAAATGTGCTGCTGCTGCTGCTGGAGAAAGACAGTCTCAGTTTTCTACCCGTATCCTGGAACTAGTTGATTCAGCTCACAAAAATTGAGTAAAGGAGTAAAAATACTCCTTTCCACTTCTCCAGGCTGGTTCTCTGCTGGTTGGTGAACTTAGTTGCCTTACTCAGGGCACATGCAAACATTAGAGCATATGGCCAGGAGCAGGGAAGGGCGCTGCATGCTAGTGCTTTGCATGATTGGGAAAAATACCTTTTCTCTGCATTTTTGGGGACCACAGGAAGGCAGGCAGAGGTTATCTGCCTGCCCGTTGCTCGCAGGCGTGTTGAAAAGCAGGTGTTCCAGAACCCACCCTGTACTGAAGATACCTTGCAGCTTGTGACAGTGCTTGTGTGACAGGCTGCTGACAAATGTGGGGGACCTTGGCCAGAAGAGTGTTTCAAGGACTCTACAGATGGTCATAGGCTTGCCGCCTGGGAAAGCTACATCTGGAGGAGCCTGTCTGCTGCCCAGTAGTGGGTGGCTGGAGGTGTTCAGGGCAATCCCTTCCTCTGCTGCTGGGGCAGAAAGGACTCTTTGTGTCAGGGACAGATCTACCTGGGCTCGTTTGTGCTTGTTAGACCTTTTAGACCAAGTTTTGACTTGATTTACCTGCTGATCCTGAAGCTGTACTACGTGCAAGACAGTGCAGCATTGTTCTTTCTTTTTTCCTTATTTTGCTTGTTAGAAGAAATTTCTAAAAAACTTCATTGAAAATAATCTGAAGGGCTATATAGCTAAGACATCTGCTTCAGGCAGTTACAATGTTCTGTGTCTAGTTTTGGACTGGTTTTGGTTTGGTTTGGTTTTTTTTTCCCTTTGTGTTTTTGGGGGTTTTTTTAGCTTTTGGTTGTGATAAGGGATCTTTCTTACTTGCCACTGTGTTGGAAGTTTGATGGAAGCAGATTTGTTTCAAGCAGACGGGACTTCTAATGGCATTATAAAAAAAGGCTTTATCAAGAGATTGTTGAGGAATAACTTTGGTGCAGGTAGCCCAGTGTGCAAGCTGCAGTTCGAGATGCAGCTTTTGCTCAGGGTGAGAGCGCAGAGAGGCCATGAATTGCCAACCCTCCTGTACTGGTGGTGCCAGCCAGGTGAATGGACACTGAGAGACACAGCAGGAGCCATGGACTGCCCACCTTTTGGATAACAAAGCAGATGAAGACTGGTGATGCCAGCAAGGTAGATGGACATAGAGAGGCTCATCAGCAGGAGCAGAAGACTGCAGAGGAAGAGCGAGACTTGCATGTGGGTAGACTGTGAGGATATAACAGCCCAGGGGTTCCATAGTTGGGGGATCCTCTTTGGAGGCACCAGCTCCAGGTGTTTCTGTGTTACTGTGCCGTGAGTAAATGGCTTTATGGAATGAGACATCTGAGACTCTGCTGTGGGAAACCTGGGGTCAAACTAGTAAGGAAACCTGGTCTGACACTGTGTGAGTGGGGTGTGCAGGGAGTCAAGTGGGGCACCTGTTGGGTCACTGGAGCCACATGCCGTGAAGGGGCTTTGGTCCCAGCAGTCTGGCCTTGGGAGTGTGGCTGCCAGAGGGTCTCCTGAATGGTCAGACTGGGAACTTTCCTTAACAAGATGGTCTTAAATTTGTATGCCGATGTCAGTCTGCCTGTTCATTTGCATAGAGTTAAGTCCTTGCTTAAGCTTTTGCTAGATTGGGGCTTATTCTGTAAGTGTCTTCTGGAGAGGTTTTTTTGGTAGCTTGTTTGCATATAATGAACGAGCTTGTAAAATTACAGTACATATCCTTTGGGGAATAGTATTTGACAGAACAGCCTGTACAATGCATTTAATTCTCAAGTGGCAACAACACATTTTAAATTAGTTGTGTTCATTATACCTAAATCTAGTATGTTTTGTGGCTGTGCCCTATGTAAAAAAGGGCACGAAAGAAAGCCTGTTTCACATTCCTAATGTTGTAGGTAACTTTACAGATATGAAATTTCAGGTAATGGGAAGAAGATATGACTGAATATTCCATGACCTTTGGCCACATATTTTTTAATTGTGAGGCATCATTTAAAACCAAAGCCATTTCTTTGTAACAAAAGGACTACCCCTTACTTGTACATGACTTAATCGTACTGTGTGTGTTGCACCAATCTCCTACCTTGTTTTAATTGGAAAAGGGGGCGGAGTTGTGGTTGTTAGGGTGAATTTACCTTTAGACTGCTGATCTAATCAAGAAGGATAGTCTAAATGTTTGATGGAAGGAAGAAATGTGGAATTAATCTGCATTACAAAGGCTGCTTCTACTGCTGTTTTGGCACAGGCCAGCAGTGGAGCCACACATCACATACTGGCAGATGCAGGTCTTTGCTGCTGCAGATAGATCTGTGCCTCTGAAAGTGAACACACAGCCCGTGTGCAGGGCTTTTGCTGATGTCCAGGTCTCTGTGATTTGGAGAGCACCTTGGTTGTATGCTTCATATGTAGCACATTTATCAAAATGCTGTAGTGTAGTTCTGGCTATGATTTGGATACATACTACGACTGACTAACTTCTTTTTCCTTTTCAGCTTCACTCCTCTCTTCTCTTGTGGATGTCCACCCAAGACTAAAAGGTGTTTGTAGTAGAGACAGTGTGCTAGCAGTTTTGGGCAAACACTCCTGGTACTTATCTGGACCTGCCTAACATGTTAATTATAAAACTGTCTGCCTGTGTTTGGAGCTTGTCTTCACTTGAAAAAGATTTTCAAGTATCGTTGTACTGATACAATTTTTAGCTACAATTACAAGCTTACTGTCCTCAGTGGACATGTAATTTATGATAGGTTAGTTTCCATTAGTTCTCCAGAACCAATAGTTCTTCAGGCATGGGGTTTTGAGTCTTCAAAATAAATGTTTATGCTACCCTTAAGCTTTTGCTAGCAGCATAATTTCACTGAGCAGGGCATCATGCTTTTCCATGCTGCAAGCTATTTTCACTCTGCCAGTAAAACTTTGGAAGTAAAGACGTGGTCTATCCACACTTGTGTTCTGGTAAATACAAGTCCATGTGGAATGGATTGTCATACCCCATCTTAATCCAAATTAAACAAGGAGGTTTCAGGTAAGGTGTTATGCAAAGCAAAAACATACCTAGTTTCTTACAGGATGTTTTGTGCATCTTCTGAGTGTTGGGAGAAAATCCTGTAGGAAAGTCAAGTCTGGTGGATTAAGGCTTCCTAAAGTTGTCTGTCCTCATCGCCTTTTGGCTGAGGTTATTGTTGATCCCAGGTGGACGTTAGGATGTGTCTCTGTCATATCCTGCCCTTTTACTACCCTCGTTCATAAGGCATGACACACTGCAGTCATCCAGCTCAGGCATATGCTTCTCACTGTCCCTTTGCTGAGAGACAACATGCCCTCAAATACAATGTGAGGATCTGTGACAGCCTCCCCTGTGTGCCTTGGTAACCAAGTTTGGGAATCTCCTGTGTTTCAGTAACTACTTTGCTGTTTGTTTTTGCAGGGGAGCGACCCTATCAGTGTGCGATGTGTCCTTATTCCAGCTCTCAGAAGACCCATTTAACCAGGCACATGCGCACCCACTCAGGTTGGTACAGAGTGGCAGCAGCGTGACTGAGGAAAAGGGGGTGGGTCACAGTATCACAGCATGGTTGCAGTTGGAAGGGACTTCTGGAGGTCCCCTGGGCCAGACCCTGGCTCCAGAAGGGCCAGCTAAAGCAGTCTGCCCAGTTCTGTGTGAGATGCCATCTTAGCCAGTATGGCCTGAGCTTTAGCTCCTTTTATAATGGGGAAGGTTGTCTTGCTAAGGAATGCTAAGTGTCATGAATAAAACTGATAATGGGAATATATCTTTTTCTTTTTACTTTTCAAGATCTATTCTGATATTCATAGGGCTGCTCTAGTAGTCCTAGTAATCTAGTAATAAATACAACGTTGTGATGATATAGGAACAAATCCTTGCACTCTGTCTGCTGTCATAGCTAAGTTCAATTCAGTGAAGCTGGGAAAATTTTGAGTAGCTGAAAGTCTCCTCTGTGATATCTGGGATTGAACCTCCTCTGGGGGTTCTGAGGGAACCCTTAGCTTTTGTTTAGCATGACACAGGGATGTAAATTAGTGTTTGCATATGGCAAGGAGACACAGGAGAAAAAGCAAACTCAGAGGATGTTCACAAGTGACTCAGTCCTGTGGCACTAAAAGCCAAATTAACAATTTTCACTAGCCTTTATTTCCAATTACTGGTCATGAGCTGTGGTGTTACAAACATCTGCTCTTGTGCTCTTGTGAATCTCTCTTTGAATGAATTAACAACATTTTTGGGAGCTGTAACGCCATAGACACAAACATAGTTGTCCTTTATGACTCTCATAGAGGAGTTCAGGTAGACCTGAGCCTGTGCTTTTGATTTGTTTTTGTAAAATCTGAATTGACCAGCCCTAGGTGAATTCCTAATGCTGGCAAACAGGAGTTGAACTCTCCTGAACAGTAATTGTCTCAATTTAATTGACGAGGCTTTTAATTGAAAGCAGGAGTCAGTCAGTTTTAACTGTAGTGGAGGGGGGCTTGGGCCCATTAAAAATAGCCAGCTTTAAGATGACATGTCAGTATTTTGGTTTGAGAATTTTGTGAATGTAGTATTCTGCTTTCAGAAACAAAAGTATTATTTGGTTGAACCTCTGGTTTGCAAATGAACCACCAAATTTGCAAATGGTTTGGTCAATACCGAACCCGGAAACCATATCACGAACATATTACTCTGCCCTTGTTCTCTGCAAGGAAGTCTCAAATCTGAAGGAGGTAAGGAGTGTGATCTGCCTATGGCCCTTGCCTCAAAGGTCTCTGAGGGAAGACATGACTTTTGCAATCAGGGGTATTGTATTAATAGCTCTCCTAAATTCTTTTGTGTGTTTTACTGCATTGACCAGGCATCTGCACCTTTTCTATGGCAATTTCTGGAGTCCTGCAGTTTACAGGCTGGCTGTTTAAGGCCCACGGGTGCTGTAGCTTTCTTCCCGTGTCAGATGGCAAATGACAGTGGTTTAGAGCCTAATTCGCAGCTGGTTTTTTAGCCATATTGGTACATATCCTTTTCACTTGCACAGTAAAACTCCTGGATTTAGTAGAGGCAATGGACACAAATTCTTCACATGCTATCTTTGAGTTAGCCTGTTGCAGCTGCGTCTGAGCACTCCGCTTAGAACAGCCTGTTCATGTATATATAAGAGGCTGTTCTTGTCCTCCCTCAGTGTAACACAGAACTATTCTTTGAAGTGTAGGTGATAAAGGCTCTATACTTGAAGGAAGGATGAGCAATAAACACATCAAGCTTAAACTTGTAGAAAATGTCTCCAGGAAATGGGAGGAAAAAAGAAGGATGTAAAGTGGAGAGGGAGGGAATCAAAGTAGCTCTTCTTTAAATAATAAATAGATGCTGCAGACAGACATGAGATGATCTGGACTCTTAAATGAGTGTCCCCCTCCTTCCTGCCAGGGAGGCAGCGCAGCCTTTTCTAGAGTTTGTGAGGATGTTGCAGATATGTGGTTAACACACACACAGGCACCATATCTTCACTGCGGGCTGGCTGGTCTCCTGAGTCATGCTACAGAGCATGCTTGAGTATGGGCAGCGGGTTGCAGGGGTGGGAGAAGCACTATTGTATCAGAGCAGAAGGGACTGGAATGGATTTTCAACATACTGAAGAAGTAGCGTGCATCAGTTCTGCAGAGCAGTTTTGAAATGCTGGTTCAGAGCTCAGGAGCATCCCAAATTCCTCAGCTAAATTGGCACATGCACAGATGCTCCTGAAGTATTTCTGGACTTGAGTTGTTGCACTAGAAGTGTTTTTCCTATTTGCTGTGATGTGTAAGGGGAAAGCTACTTCTGCTGCAGTGGCATGCAGTGAGCAGAACATTTCAGGAACACTTCTACAAGAGTCATTGCACTAATGTAAATGCAGATTTTAATAGTAACATGATAACTTTGAACTGCATTTGTTAAACTTGCCAAGAGCAGCCTGCAGGCAGTGCACCATGTGTTGGAGGCACCAAAACAGTGAACTGAATTTTTTCAGAGGTAAAGATCATCTGGGCACCCCTTTCACGTTCTTAGGTTTTTGCTAACTTCTTTTCCCTCATTTCCTTTTCAATGCAAACATGAAGTATGCTAAATCTGTGTAAAGTTGGACTTTTTTGAAACGTTTGTGTGAAACTGCTATTCATCAAATGTTACATTTCCATTTTTCTACAATGCATTCAATGGACCAGTTGGGTATGGATTCCATTTGCTAATATTACTGTAGAGAGATCTCTGCCGGTATGTATGCCTAGCCAGAACCTGTGACCTTGTTACTGCTTGTTTGGTTTTGGATCCCCTTCCTCCCAACCCTCACCCCTTCTCTCTTTTTTTTTTGTATTTTGTTCTTAGTGTCTCGTGAATGTGTTTGTGACTTGTGGATTTCTTATGTTGACTTTGCTTAATTTTAAAGGCGCATGGATAATTTTTTTTATCCTTTTCAAGTTTCATATTTCTGTATCTGTATTAGTGGGAAGTGATTGCCCCGCAACCACCATGCTTAATAATCACGGTCATTCCCTTCCGTCCTTCCTTCCTTAGGTGAGAAGCCATTCAAATGTGACCAGTGCAGCTACGTGGCCTCAAACCAGCACGAAGTGACTCGTCATGCGAGGCAAGTGCACAATGGGCCAAAGCCTCTGATCTGCCCGCACTGTAACTACAAAACCGCTGACCGCAGCAATTTCAAAAAGCACGTTGAGCTCCACGTCAACCCGCGCCAGTTTCTCTGCCCTGTTTGTGATTATGCAGCGTCTAAAAAATGTAACCTGCAGTATCACATCAAGTCCAGGCATCCCGATTGTTCTGACATCACCATGGATGTCTCAAAGGTGAAGCTACGGACTAAAAAGAGCGAAGCTGACTTTTCTGAGAGCAGTAATGACAAAGTGGAGAAGGAACCAACGAAAGGGGATTCAGCTGCAAAGAAAACGGAGAAAATTGTGAAGGTGGAGAAAAAAGACAGTTCGGCAAAGGAAAAGAAGTCAACAAGCAATGTTTCTGCAGGGCAGGTGACAACCAGAAGTCGGAAATCTGCGTCGGAAAACAAGGAGGTGGATATTAAAACTGAGAAAAGTACTGAGAAAACATGTAAAACAAAGAAGGTCAAAAGAAAGGCAGAGACTGAGGCAACTTCCTCAAAGCAAGAGCCTGCAAATGATACCTCAGTAGTAACAAAAAAGAAAAAGAAAGTGGAAGCTAAACCCAGAGACTGCCAGGAAGCTCAAAAAAGTGATGTTGCACCAGAGGAAGAGCCTAAAAAGCAAAATTATTGCCTCAAGAAAAACAGAAAAAAGAAAGCTCTGAAAATTAAGCACAGTAAAAAGAGCAGTAAACTCAATCAGGAGAAGACTGAGGAAGAGGAGATGCCAGATGAGTATCCTATCACAGAAGAAGATGGATGTGTGAAGCTGGACACTGAGGGCAGTGACCAGAAGGAGCAAGATCCCACTGACACATTGGCGTTAAACAACAATGGTGGTCATGCTCCCAGCGGGGAGAGCACTGATCCCAAAGGAAACTGCATCCAAGGTCCAGGGCAGCTTTGTCTGCCAGCTCAGGATGCAAACGCAGAAGCTGAGGTAAAGGACCAAGAAATGCCTGTGGCAGCAGGAGAGAGTGAAGACATTGGTGGTTCAAAGGAGGAGGAGAAACAGGTGGACAGAGGGGAAGACACTTGCTCTGAGGAACCTTCCCATGCAGTGTCTTCTGGAGAAAGCTTGGATGTGCTCATGGATGTGGTACCAGATCTGGCACCTGAGAAGGAGCCAGAGGAAACTGTGGCAGAAACTGAAGGTAACTCAGACCTGATGGACGTGAGCAAGACATGCCTGCCAGCAACAGAGCCAACAGGAGATGCTGTACCAGCACCTGTGCCTGGAGAAGGGTGTACACAAAGCCCTAAAGTGGCTCTGTCCTTACCTCGTGATAACGCAGCAGTGAATGAATCTCAGGAAATGGATGAGGATGAGGGCATCCACAGCCATGAAGGCAGTGACATCAGTGACAACATATCAGAAGGAAGCGATGACTCGGGGTTAAATGGTGCTCGCTCTGTACAAGAGGAAACAAGTCCAAAGATGTCACAAGGCGCTCCGGACACCACGGTGGCCAGGGAGAACTATGTGTGCATTTTTTGTGATCGCTCATTTAAAAAGGAAGGTGAATACAGCAAGCACCTCAACAGGCACTTAGTTAATGTGTATTATCTTGAGAAGGCAGCAAAAGGGCAGGAGTAGAAATAGCTGTGGTTTGGGGAATCTTCTTTTGTAAGATCTTACACAGCTTATGTAAAAATAGTGTAGATTTTTTTTTTAAGCATGGTTTGCTTTAGTGTCTGCATTGGTTTCTTTTTTGGTTTAGTTTTTTTTAAGTTGAAAATATTTTTGACAACTTTATGTGTCATGGTGAACTCATTAACTATTTGATCTCTTAATTAGAGAAAGCAGGTAGGGTGTATGAGGTTGTGTCCTATAAAGTCACTGTAAGCTTCTAGTCTATTAGCTTATGCAGCTCTTTTATAAACTGAGTTTTAGGAACAAGACTGGAGCTAACAATATACAAGTTGGATGTTTTATAGAGCCACTGGCGTAAGTTGCTTTTTATTCTAGCAGCCAACTCTTTCTCTCCCTTTTTCCCTTTCCCTTTTTTTTTTTAGTTCTTTTCAACGTATCTTGATGTTCAAAGTATTAAACTACTTGATGATTTTTCTACCAGGAAGATAGCTTCTATTACTTAAAGAGCACTTTGTAAAGGAAATCAAAGTTGGCTAGTGATGAACATAACTGTTTAAGCTAATTACAATTATGAACATACATTTCAGATCCCCTAAGCGTGAATGATGAGCCAAAATTTGAGAGTAGTCCTTCCAACTTTTGATTGGAGAGCCTCTGTCTTGATTAATATCTTAATCACTGATACGTAATTGGCTTTGTTGTGGGGGAGCAAGTTTGTTATTTTTAATTCCTGCTTTTTGTTTTTTGATTGTGCTTTAAGGGCTTAAAATGTTGCACTTGTTTTTGATTTTTACCTATGCAGTTTAATCTTCTAGGAATAGCGCTTGTGCAGTATATGTACACTTTATATATGCATGTTTGGTTTTGTATGTGTAAGTTTTTTTTATTTGGGAATGTTCAGACTTGTTGCTTACCATGGGACAGTTTTCTGTGGCAGTTTTCTGTGATGCTCTTTACTGCAAATTTTTCTTGTTTTCCTGGGATGTGATTAGCTGTGCATGAAGTTGCTGAAATTATGAACTGCCTGGCTATGCATTTTTAACTGGCTTTAGAATTGTACAGTCCTTGAGCAAAAGGATACCAATGGAGTTCCAAAACGCTCTTTTACAAGATATATTCTGTCATGGAAATGCCACTTCTGATACCTTGAATACACGTGCAGAGTAATAAATTCTGATTTATAGTTTGGGATCACCAGGCAGGAAAATAATCACTCTCAGTGGAAACAGTCTGTAATTCTGCAAGTCTGGATGATTATTTCTTTTCCCCTTCCGTTTTCATTTTTGTGGTGGACAGCAGTCAAACTTCATGAGCTTTAAAAAAATAAAATAGTAGCAGTGATATAATCTAAAATCTCATACACAAAAAACCCCAATAAACATATAAAGATAAATCAACTGGTAAGCAACAAACCTGGCATTAAAAATCTGTAGAAATTTCTGCTCCTTATTAATTCAAATTGCATTTAATAAAACCATCCAGCTTCCATGCAGAGAGAAACATATAAGTGATCAGATTGTCATCTCAGGTCTACATGTCATACTAGGAGCTTTTAATTATAAACAGATTTCATTTCCTGCACACACAAATGCAAGAGAGATTGCATATCTAAATGCTTGTAGCCAACCAGTGGCAAAATGTAAACAAAATCCAAACCAGCAGGGAAGAAGCAAAACGCTCCAGGTCCTATCTGTGCATTCTTCCTACTGCCATTAGCTGCCTCTCCAGTGGGAGCAGTTGGGGACAGCTCCAAAGAAGCAAATTTGGAGGCAGGTGTTATTTGGAGAGTGGAGTTGAAGAGCTCAGACAGCATTTGTCAGAGCACTTTATTGCAAGTAACTCTCTGTGTAAGCTCTGGAGCAAACCCCATTCTTCACTGTGTGTCCCCATAGCATCTTCCCCTTCAAACAAACCCACTGCTGTGAATGAATAGAGAGCAACGATGCTACATTGCTTCTGCTTTTGGGAGAGATTAGTAATAGGAGGCCAAAGATTTGAGAGGGAAGGCATCCCTCATGGCAGAAATAAGTTGTATAATGTATAGTGAGTTTCTGTTTGCATAGATAGTGTTCAATCCTTACCTTGGCTGTGACAATCATTGTCAACTCAAGATCAAGTTGCAACTATATTTATGTTAAACATTAAGAAAACAAACCTAGTTGAATTGTTTTCCTAAAGTACCAGTTGTAATAGTTTTAGATGTATTTTTTTTTTCTTTATAATAGTATTTCTTTATATATAAATGTTGCCAACGTTTGTGAGTGATACGAGCAGATGCTGGCAATTCCAGTACTGTGTAGAGGTTTAAAACTCCCTATCCTTGCCATTTTGTGAGAGACTTCGAAGACTTTAGCTATGTTCAAGTAAACTCATGGACTGGCCTGATAATTTTTTCCTGTTTGTTTTTAAATGAAAATGATGCTGTTGACTGACTTTAAAGTTCTCTCTGTGAGATAAAAGCAGAGGTTGTTCTCTGAAATACTGTGCTGCACATTTCTGTGAAGTGGTCAAGGTTTCAATGCTTGATCTGAGAAGAACTCTTCGACGACAACAGTCAGCTCCTCTCTGGCGGAGTTTTCTACCACAAGATGAGAAACTGAAAATAAATTATTAACATATTAAGAAGAAAAGTTGATTTTTTCTATGTGAGACCCATCGACAATGTCCTGAAATAGCTAATCTTGGTGCAGAACTGTGTTGGAATTCTCTGCAAAGTTTGGGATTATGTTACAGTAAAAAGGCAAGGATGTAATGCATTATGTTTATCTCAAATGTTAGGCACTGCTAATATGAGTATTTGAGTGGGAGTGCGGGTCACGTAGCCCACCATATATGGTGGTCTTACATTGCTGTATCTCCCTTTAAACAATGCCTTTTTTTTTTTTTTTTGGTCTTTTTCAATATTGTTAAATTATTTTGTGTTGGTTTTGCCAGTGCTAGCATGTTTGTGTTTTTTGGCAATAATACCTGTATTTGTGTTCAACCTCCAATACGTGGTTGGAAGGATTAGCACGCTGATATACCCTACACTGCCAGCCCTCAGCTGAGTCATGTGTTTTGGGCTTTTTCTGTATGAATCTATACACTCAAACTAACTGCCTGGAGAAATGGTCAAGAAATGAGTGGCTAGGCACTTAAAATCCATGGTATTGCAATTGTTGTTTCTGGATTTTGATGATCTAGGCTGGAACTTTAGTCATTTAAAGAAGAATGTTTAACAGCGGACAGGCCAGTTAAGATACAGTAATGTCATTGATTTCAACACATTTAATGTAGCTGAAAGGTATTAAATCAAATTCAAGAGTTTTCTTGAATGTCAGTTGTGTAGATACGTGGCGTGCATATGATATTAACAGAATCCAAATAGCTAATTAAATTGTTTTACATGTACATATATTTTCCCCCCTCTAAAATTACACTAGCTAACTTTTGTAAGCTGGCATGGAAACATGTTTATGATGTTTAGTTGCACCATGTTTGATGCTTTTACAGTGCAATACTTGTATTCTCTGAATTAAACCAAAGGTAATTTTTTTTCATGCTCTCTACTGTAGTGCATGACAGTCTTTTCTACGTTTGTAATAGATGTAAAACGAGCCAGATCATACTTCCTGTTTTTACCTAAATCATGTATAAGAAATCTTTTGTTCAAAATGTAGTATAAAGTTAAACTAAATTCCATTATATTAACCTTTACAAGTGTATTTTCCTAAGCATAGTTATGATTAAATAAACTTTATTAAGGAACCTGCAGCTTCTGTCTTCCACTTATTAATGGCTGTGGAAGCCATTTGTAATTAGAGGCAGGAGCAGTGCCAGTGTCACTGACAGAGCTCCTGAAGACCTCAAACCAGGCAGGTGGGCCTGGGAGAGTCAGTACAGAGATGTCAGACTTGATTGCAGACAGGGGCAGTGGCTCCAGAAATGTGTTCTTTTTCCTTTTTAACGTTTTGTTTTCATTCCCCTGCCCACTTAAGTAAGGACCGGGCGCAGGGTGGGGGCTGCATGCACACGGATGAGGTTCAAACACAATGCTGAACCTGTTTGTGATTTGGAAGGGTGGGCCCAGTGGGCATGAAAGGCAATATTCCCTGCTACAGGAGAAGAAATGCAGCTTGATGGAAGCTGTGGAATTTAAATTTGAGTTTCAGAGGTAACGCAGGTGACAATTTGTTCTGCATTCCAGAAGGATCTCTGGTGTGGTCTCACTCAGGGAATTAGCAGTAGATTTATAAAAATTTATGTCATCCATCATCCCGATGGCTATAGAACTGTCTGTAGAGCTATTGAAAATGTCTTGAGCCTGGGATAGCCTGCAAAGGTGACATTTCACCTCTGCCAGCCTGGCCATTTTAGAAAACCTGAGCTGATTAACCCATGATGCTGACCTTCCTTCTGCGGCTTGGTCATTCTTACCTCCTCCTAGCACAGAACAACTCCTATTTGCCAAGGGATAAAGGCAAGGAACGTTTGTTAAGGGGATAGTTCTATATGCAGCTTTGAACACTCCTATAGCTTTTGTTGTCCCTGATTAAATGTTTTCTAATAAGCAGTGTCCCCCTGCCCTGTGTCATCTTAGTCTGTCAGTGGAAATGTGGGTTTCTGAGCCGTGCAGTTGTTGCTCAAGCAGCAAAGAGCAGGGTGCAGTGCTACCACAGGATGTTGCCTTGGGCGCTGCAGCGTGGCAGGGGCTGTCAGTGCCAAGGGGCAGGCTTGGCTTGCTGCTCCTGAAGTTTTGTAGGCAGCGTGTGAGCAGTTTATGGTACGGATAGGGAACAGGGAACAGGAGTGGTGCCTGGGCCTGCCCACGGGCTGCAAGGGAGATCTAAGAGCGTGGCGTAGAGATGGCAGGGGCTGGGTACCGGAGCGCCTCTGCCTGTGCTGTGTGAGTTAATGATTTCAAACTGGATCAATACAGGAGTCCCTGCCCTTTGTACCACCAGCTCGTGCTGCCCCCCTACCCCCAGGAAGGCATTTTCAGGACAAGGTGGTTGATCTAGAGAACCCAAGTGGGTTGGCAACCTGAGAAATCATTTTCTCTTAAACTTGCAGTCAGGTCATCCTTATCTTTGACCAGTTCCTTGCACCCTGGCAGAAAACCTGCTGGTTTTCCTGGTAGAAAACCAGGATAAAACCTGCTAGGCTGAAAACATGCTAAGAATCTGCTTTGTGCTGAGTTGTTTTTTAACAGCACCAGGTAGCCAAGCACAAGTGCATGGCTCTGCAGTACCTTTAAGGCCAGTGGGAGATCCTGCCCACACACTGAGCTGCCCACAAGGTGAGTTGGCTTGTGTGGGGGATGGCTTAGCTTCCTGATGGCCTGTATGGGGACAGAGCAAGCTCATGTCTTAATTCAGCTGCCTTATTCAGGCTTTGCTAGTGCTCTGAAGGAGCTGAAATGCTGGGTTCCTGATTTTGGTTTGGCGGTTGTCTTTTGTTTGTTTTTAAAGCTTACCCATGCTGACATAAGTGGCTTTACCACTGTTCTTGTATACAATGTAAGTGTATATGTGTATAACATAAGCTATACGTAGGAAAAGGTAAATCTAAAAGGATAGATCCGTCCCTTGCCCAGGTTGTATTTTTAACCTTGGTGAATTGAGATCTCTTCATCTCCCCCTGGGCTGGAAGCACCAGACCTGCAGCAGCGCACCCTGGCTCAAGCCAGGCAGCTGAACCTGTCCCTTGCCCGTGGGCTGGTCGAAGGAGCCTTCTCGGTCTCCTTTAGCCCTGTACAGGTCAGAGTGCTCAAGCTGCTGTCATCTGCAGCAGAGGCTGTGCTGCATGCGAGGCACAGATGAGGTTTATTGCTGGGTTCGTTTTCATCAAAAACAGCCAAAGGAGAGTTATGGCAAAAAGTTGAGTGGAAAGATAGTGACTGGTCCCTTGGCGGGGATACCAGGGACAGGGATGTTGACAGTGCCCTGAGTAGTTGCAGAGTGCATCTATCAGCTCATATATAGATGTCACTCAGCAACTTAACTCTTCAGGTGAGACCTCTTTGGATAATTTTAATGAAAGATTGGACTGTGAGTAGGTACTTAATCTCCAGGAACACAATTTCAACCTCAGTTTTAGCACAGTGGCAGGAAAAATGGAGAGCACCTCACTTCTGCTCTCACCCCTTCCCATGTTCTCTGCCCTCAAACTCCAAAGAAAGAATTAAAATCCCCATAAAGTCACCAATAGCCTTTAAGTTCATTTTTAGGTGAATAGCTCCCCTGCTCCCCATGGCAGAACTAGAGACATGTTTGTGGGTTTTTTTTTTACACAAATCTGCTCTTGTTCTTTTTAAATTCTAGTCTCCTGAATTCTGTGTCACAGAATTTTCATTCAAAGGTTTCTATGCCTTTTTTCAAGCATTAGCTCTGACAATTCAGGCAAGAATTGCCCCTACTTTTACACAATGGTCTGTGGAGACAGGCAATGTAATCGAAGTTAAACTAAGAGCTTAGTAACTTACAGCACAGATCCTGAGACTTTTGACTCCTGTTTCCCACTTCTAATTAAAAAAACAACCACCAAACCCTGTCTTTTTTAAATAGTGCTGGTCCCTACGAAGTGTATGAATTCCTGGGCCAGCCCTCCAAGCACCACTCCAGGGGCTGAGGGTCTCCTGTTGGTCCCCTGACATAACCCTTAGCCCCAGGCAAGGTCTCTTGCCTCAGCATGAACTTGCAGGGTATGTTTTCTTCCCTGGAAAGGGCTGAAATCCAGTGAAATGCTCCTGGGCCAGCTGGACTAAGCAAACCTCTTTCTAGGGGTCACCTTGCTCTGCACTCCATGGGCGTGACTCAAGTCCTGCCTCGGAGCTGAGGGCACGAGCTAACCTCATTTGGAAAGGGACACCTCTCTCTCCAACCTCTCTTCTCAGGCAAAGTCCCCTGCTTTGTCCTTGGGTCTCTCCAACCTGATGATCTCTGTGATCTTCTGCCTTTTCTACGATCTTTAGTGTGTCTCTCACTGCTATTACTGCAGCGATGTGGCACTAAAGATATCACCAAAACTCAGATCACCATTAAGAAGAAGGACGGATGAAGGGAAACTTTTTCCTTTTAAAGTAATCTGGTTTTGACCTCCTATATCTGCCAGTGGATGAAAACAATGGGGAAAAGTTTCTGATCAGCCTCAACACTTGCTTTTGACTCTGAGTTTGTTATTCAGTGCCAGTTCTGGAATGTCTTACAAAGAAAGAAGATTTTTAAACTAAAACTAGCTTCCAACTCCCCTAGAAATTTTTTTGGTCTAATTTTGATTCTATTGAGCCTAAAATGGCCTTGGATACCTTGATTAATTTTCCTCTAAAGGAAAAAAAAGGCAACAACAGATCAAAAAAGGAGACAGAGTCACAAAAGCCTTTGGTTGACCAAAACCATCTCCTCCTGAAGATGGGCAGCAGGAAAGAAAAGATGTGTCCAGCTTTACAGGTGATGTCGGTCCTTGGAAAACTGAGCACTGCACTGTTTCCCTTCTGGTTTGTGCCAGTGTGGAAGCAGAAGAGCAGGCAGGAAAGGCAAGGGACCGCTAAGGGACCCGACTGGGATGAGAGGAGGAACCTACAGTCAAATTCACAATGGAGCATGGATTTGTTGTTGCTAAGGTGGGAAATCAACACAGGCCTCCTCTCCGCTGCAGCCCACCTTCATGGTAGGTGACAGGTAGCAGCACCTTCCACCTTGGTTTCTGCAACAGGAACCAAAGTCCAGTCTCACAGCTGATGAGGAGACCGAGAGAAAGGCCAGTGTCTCGAGTTCCTTGAGGTGAGGGCCTTTCAAAAGGTTCCAAAAGAGGACCAGCGGAAATCCTCCTTGTTGCCATACGAGCAGAGGCTGAGAGAGCTGTCAACTTCTGCAGGGAGGAGAGAAAACCTGGGGGTTTGTCTTGATTTTTTTTTTGACTGAAAACTTTGGATTTACAGAAAAATGCGTGTGGAAATTGCATCTTGCTTTCTTCAGTAGGTACCACTCTGTTGTGCCCTGTAAACCCTCTGTAGTTCATTTGATACCCATACAAACGTGATGCGAACGTACTTAGCGTTACAAGGTGTGTCAGAGGAAAGACCAGTTAAAAATGGTGGTGCCGAGGACAGAACTCTAGTCCTTGTAACAGCGTTTGTGCTTTGAGAGTTGTTTTTCCTTCCAGAGATCTCTGGCATCCTGAGCCAGCGTTCCGTCGTGCTTCAGGCAGGAGGGAGCTGTGCGAGCCCGCAGGCATCACT
The DNA here is from genome assembly GCA_013397725.1 of Rhagologus leucostigma. Classification (NCBI taxonomy): domain Eukaryota; kingdom Metazoa; phylum Chordata; class Aves; order Passeriformes; genus Rhagologus; species Rhagologus leucostigma. Next base: position 607,443 of record VZTD01002388.1, on the reverse strand, counting down.
AGATGGTGCCAGCAGCCCGCCAGCTCCAGCACTGCTCTTCCAGCCGGAAGGAATACCAGCTTCGAGCTCCCGGCTGTGCGCTGGACACTCGGCGGAGGCCGACGAGCCCGGTTTATTTCCCAGAACCTGAAAACAAGAATCAACCGCATTTTTTCACCGGGTTCCAAGTTAGTGAATCGCTTATAGGGGCAAATAGTGCCAGGAACATGATCACGTTTTCAAGCAGCTGTAAAATTTTACACGTGAAGAAAACGAGCAGTTCTTTGGAAAGGAGTAGCAGTTGCAGCAGAACAGGTATATCACATGTTTGTGTGATACTGAACAGATACTAACCTTCTCTGTTACCCCATGGTGAGAAGTCAGAACATGGTGCAGAACATCGATGGTGCTGGTTTCTGCGTGTCCCCAGATACTCTGAAAAGGAAATGCATCTGGAACCAGAAGCAAACACTTTCTCTGAATAGCATTGTTCCAAGAATGTCCAGGAAAACAGAGGCTGTCCAAGCTGTGAGCCAAATGACAACTCAGTGGCTTCTGAACCATTGGGTTTCCTTCCACCTGGTGAGAATTTGTTCGTCAGAAGAATATCTTACTCAGGAAGACCAAAGTGAACAAGCAAGTCTGGACAACTTTTTTTTCCCTGCCTAAGGGATATTTCAAGCTTTGAGCATTTGTCTATGACCTGAAATAGGATTTGAAAATGTTGAAAACTGTTGAAATAACTTCATTGCAATTTCTCCCACCGCAGAGTTGAAACAATTACTGCAAAAAATGCAATTTGCATTTTCGTTGAGGTTGTTTTCCATTAGGGAACCCTCTGATGGATAATTTCCAGCTGGTTCTTGATGTTAGATTTGTATGTCCTGCTTTCTTTCATCTTTTCCCTTCTGGTCTTTGTTCTCTTACTTGTGCCTAGTCATTAATGGGTTATAATGCTGGAGATCGTGAGCTTGCATTTGCATTGTAGTTTTTATAGCCTTCAAAACTGCAATGTGTGTTTATTTCAAGCAGTGAATAGATAAAAGCCTTATTGATAAAATAAGTAATTTCTTTACCCCATTATGTACTTATCCCCACATTTGTAACAGTAAGACAAAGGAAGAAGTTTTCTACGAGTCTGTCGGGGCTGGCCAAATGTTTTCACTGGAACACTTTCACACACACAATGTTCTTCAGTTATTCTAAAGCCCTCACAACTTTAGCAGGAACAGAATTGGGATTTTTAGTGGAAATCCAGCAATAATTTTTCATATTTTGAATGATCATTTAGTTGAGCATTTTTAGAAAAGAAAAGAGTAAAAGAGTGTTAACGATTATTTTACAGATTAGTTGACTTCATCTTCTTTTGCTTACCTGCTATCCTAAAAACTGATGAGCTTATAAATCTCTTCACCACATTTTTAACTAAGTGCAGTTCAAAATGAGAAAGAGAGGCAAACTATGACCATGTTGAGGATTCTGGGGTAGCTCACTGAGCCAACCAGACCCCAAATTTTGAAGGTCATCAAGTACCTGTATTACATGAACATTTTAACCATCTGAATTATGTGACTTGATATAGATCAAACTTCAACAGATTTTCCCCTTAGTTGACGATTTGCCAATAGCAATAATTCCAGTACGAATTTCAACTGTATTTCTCCTACTTAGCCATAGTGGAAATACATGAGTGGAGGAAAACAAAGAGAAAGGTGGAAGAAGCTCTAGAAATGCTGCACAGATTCCAGGCTTTCTCTGTGTGGGTTAATTTCCCAGACTTTGGAATGGGATGACGCTACTTTGGTCAGTTTAGGTTAGGTATCTTATGTTAGAGATCTGTTCCTGGAAGACTGGGCTAAAGGTCACTGAAAAGCAATTTCTGAACAGCTGCTGGATAAAAAAAAAAGGAAGACAGGCCTTCCATGAACAGGATGCCCCTGTCACCCTCTGCTCTGGATAAAATTTTATTTACATACATATGTGCCAGGTCTGGCAATGTCAGTGCCTTGACAAGCATGAACTGCGTTCTGTTCACAAGAACTTTCTCAGGGCACAGAGCATAATACCCCACCTCAAATGTAAAGCTGGAGAGGGGCTGGAAGTTCCAATTAGCTGTACATGAGAAACAAAGCATTTTGGATTCCCATGCCCATACTTTTTTCCTCCCGAGATGTGAAAGTATTCTTCTGAGAGTAAAAATGGAGGTGAAGTACCTGAGAAATCATTTCTGGGTCAGAAAGAGGATATGGTGCTGACACTCATTTTACCCTAAGGAACAAAGCAAAGAGTGGTAATTTATTTCAAATCTCAGCCCTTTAGAATGCAGACAGAAACTGCTCACATATAAAAACCTGCTCCTTGATTGAGATGTTTCATTAACTGTATGAAATGGGACAAGGAAGAAACACTTGGGAAACCAGTGAATTCAAAGAGATTATTTGAAGGTGATGTGGTAAAACGCTTAGTTTCTTCAACTAATTAGGGCTGCTGGGGAATGTGCAGTTTCTAGGTCATATTAAGTCTAAGGAGCTTCTTCTTTAGCCAGTTGAAAAATAAAGCTTGCCTGAACTGTGTTTGCGGTGTAGTTTTTTTCCCCCTTGGTTATCTCTCTTCATTTATTCATGCCATATACTCAGCAACCAAATAAAGTAGGGGTGGCAACCAAAACCACACCAGTTTATTAAAATCTACAGTTCATATTCATGTCCCATTTTGAAGATCCCCCAAGTAATTTTGAAGCGTAAAACTTCATACATGGTGCTTAAAATGTTCTTCAGCTGCACCTGATGATGGTGGTGGTTGTTGCTGTATTTCCCATGCTCTGAAAACATGAACACAAAGTGCAGATGGCCCGATCCTGGGCTCTGTTCATCTTGAGAAGCTGATTGTCTTGGTAGGGGATGTTACTCAAAATTTCTAAATGGAAAGGTTTTGTTTATGTTTTTTTTCTTCTGCTGCAGTCATACAGCTGGTTGTTCCAGTCTCAGGACAGACTCTAATCACAGCTGATCTGGCCATCCCCATCTTACACAACCATCTAGTGTCCCTCTGAGCAACAAATAATCTTCTTTTGAGCTCCTGTCAAGGCTGGCTCCGTCATTCACACCTCTCTGCTCCAGTGAGTTCCTCTTTACTTATGTATCAGCATCATTATCCTGTTTTTGCAGGCATGAGGAACAGCCTGCAGACAGAAAAGTCTGAGATGAAAACAGTGAGAAAATCCATTCCATTGTATAAAATGCAGTCAGGAAACAGTATTTCAGTTGGTTTAGGGTTTTTTTTTTAAGTCTATGAAAAATATCACTGTTCGTACTTTTGTTCCTTAATCAGGAAATGAGCTGGGGTTTTTTTCTGACAGTGGAGTCTTTATTGTCAACTGCTTCTGCAGTTTGACTGTTAATTTCTTTTTCTTGAAGAAATCCAAAGTAAAGGTGGCATTTTCACCTTCTGTTTGTGTTTCATGCTGTATTTTAATAAGCAAGTGAAAAGAAATTGCTATTTCATAATGAAATGGAAATGTAAATTCAACTTGTAAGCAGGATTTTTTGCTTTACCTGAAAACTTTACCAAAGATTGTCAAAAATGTTACTTCATATTATGTAAAACAAAAGTCTTTGGGCTTTCAACCATGTTCCAGACTACTTAAGTGAAATCATAACTCCCTGAGCCACTGTTTTTCTGTCTCATTCATGAATATTGACATCATTTTCAATTCCAAGCCTTTTATTTAAAATTGAGGCTTTCTACTTCTTTGAAGTACACAATGCTCATTTTTCATGGCATCTGATTTTGCAGGAGCAGTACCCCTACCTCAAATATGTCAGCGATGAAGGATCTATTTACTGTCTATTTCTGCATCTTCTGCAGCACTGGCTCCTGTGGCCTGGTGGCAGGAGAGAAAGTCTCCTTAGGTACAGCCTGGAATATGATAGAGGTTTTCACACTGCCTTCACACACTCTTCCAGAACCCAATCCCTCTTTGTGCTGTTTCTTGTATCGTCAGTGCAAGACAAGGCCTGTACTTACAAGGGCTGCCCACGTCCAGGGCTCCTGAGAGCCAACTAACTGGTCACTGCCCCAGGGATCTGGCTAAGATTTAGCTCTGGTTTTGTCTCCAGGAAAAAACTATACACTGGAAGAAAGGGACAGCCCCCACTATTCTCCAGCCTTTTTCTGATGTGCCACAATGCATGAAAGACAGTTATTCCTTTCAGACCTTTTCCTTTTTCTAATAAAAAGCCTCATTTACAAGAAGACTGGAGTGCAAATTACCTTCTCTATTCAATTACAGAATCTGATCACTGCCTTTTCTTTTTTCACCACTAATAAAAGCTATTGAAGTAGAGCACCCATCTCTCATTACAGAAACACAGGCAGTAAGTCACCTTGAGATTCAAATATATACTGCTGCACACTTTTCTTGGGAATATGGAGCAGTAATTGCTTAAGACAATGACAACAGAGACTAGAGGGAACGTTATATTTTTGTGGAACATTTCCAGGGACAACAGGGGAAATCCTCCACTGATTTAAATGAGCAAATTTCCACAAAGCTGGATGATTTACATCTGGCTGATGTAAATTACCATGTCTTCATTGCGGTCAATGGCCCAGCTCCTCCAGCTCTCATAACTTGGGTTATTTCCCTAAATATAAACTGTGATTCAGTCAGTTTAGATGAGTATGACAAGGCAGGTGCATTAGATCAGTAACTGATGTTCCAGGCTGCCAGCTGGGATATGCCCTTAGGACAACATAGGAATTTGGCACAGCTTTAGCTACTCACATAACAGGTTGCGAAATAGCCAAGCAAAGATGTGCCACATCTTCAGGTAGCCTTGCTGCCTGTCATGGCTGAAGTGGCAAATATCAGCTAATTACACCTACACTTTCTGGAAAAAGAAATAAAGAGGGGTATGGGAAGGAGTTTAAGAGCAGTAGAGACTTGAATTAACAAAGCTTTTCTAATCTTTATGGTTTTGCTGCAGTTCTGTTGTGGTCAAAGAACTGGTAAGCAAAAGCCGGTCCCAGTGCCGTGCTACTAAAGTTTGAAGAAAAAACCCTAAGATCTTCCCCTTACGAGTACAAACTAGAGATTCATGATAATACAAGGCAGAAGCCAAGAATAGGTTAGGGGTAAAGTGTTACAATCAGATAATATCTGAAAACTCAGTAGAGCATCCTTCAAAGGCTGGGTTGTCTTATATTTTAAGTATCTATGGAAACACTTCAGGGGCAGGAAAGCTCAAAGTAAAGGTCGAATGTTTAACCCCTAGCTTTAAAATGTTCTATAGGCATGTTACAAAAGCAGACAGAAAATACACACTGGTACTTCTCATGTGATAGGTGAAGGGAATTTTTTGTTGGTTTTTGATCCATATTCACACATTTTTTGCAGGTGTCTTTAAATATGAGATTCTGCTCTGTTTCAGCAATGTGTGATCTTCATTGTACTTTTATGTGCGGAGAACTGTTGGCTTTCAGACCTTACAGATCAGAAATGGGAGTGACTTGGATAATTCTAGCAGTGTTAGCATGGACAAACCTTTAAAAAGTTCAGCTTGAAGTCTGACATCAGCCGTACAGATTCATATCCAGCCCTCAAACCTTACCATGCATTAACCTTGTCACATAATGAATGCTAGCAGAGTGCTAATAATTTTACTTTTCTTTCTTCACAATAAATTCAGGGTCTCCAGAGAAGAGTTACAGCACCAAGCCTGACAGAGTTCCGAAAGCGTTTGGACAACGCTCTCAGGGACGTGGTGTGATTCTTGGGGTTCCTGTGCAAGGCCAGGAGTTGGACTCAATGATCCTTGTGGGTCCCTTGCAACTCAAAATATTCCATGATTCTGATTCATGACAAGCCTTCCATAGCAGACTTAAAAACTGAAGAGGTCAAGCATGAGATTTAAAGAGGCAATCCACGTTGAATTTCTGTGCAGGAACACATGTAGTCAGAGTGAAACCATGAAAATATTTATGAATATTTAGGCTTACATTTGTTTCCTTGGACTCTGGGGGCAGTGGTAGGACATGTAGAGAGACAGAAGAGATTTTTTTCCAATGATTGAGGAGGCAGCACTAAAAGAGATAATTCTTATAGGGACTCTCCCTCAGCTTCTTTTAATATCTGCCCAGTGTGATAGCAGAAGCCAGTGTCCTGGCCCTGAACACCCCTAGAAGGACAAGATCCATTTGCAGGCCTTCATTTTTAATTTTTCTGGTTTTAGGCTTTAGTGTAGAGTGAAAGGCAGCTTAGGCCAGTCTGAGCTGCCGCACAGTGCTCCCACGTTGTGGGCCCTCATTCTGAGAGGGCCAGCTTCTCACAAGCAATGTCTTCTGAAAGTCACATTCACACCCCACTGGCATTAACCCTTAAAGCAGGGTTGGTGACACCCCCTGATCTGTCTTGTGTGTCCACCCTTTGGAAATAGCTGTCTGATGCAATGGCCTTTTCTTTTGGGGTTTTTGTTGCCTGGATGAGTAATGAATAGCACATGTGGAAACATTAGCGCAGGTTATCCTGACACTATGAAGGAATCAGTTCTAAACTGAGGCTGTGGCCAAGGTTCTGCTGCTTTTGAGAGCGAAAACATCAGCCTCTCCTTGCCCTTTGTCTTGCCCTTGCCCCAGTTCAGCTTTCCTTTTCAGCTGTGTGTGTTGCCAGCTCAGGCAGGAGAGGGCTGTTTTCGTTTAGTGTGCAAGGCAGAAATGCTTACGGTGAAAAATACTGGTTCTGGAGAAGAAAACATACACTCTCCTGTACATCTCCATTGCATTCTCAGCCTTGCAAAACTGTGAGCTGGAGTCAATAGTGTTTGCATTTTCTCATTTTTTCTTCCAGCAAAAATTCTGTTTTCTAATCTATATCACAAAGCAGTTTGTTTTGTACTTAAGCTAGAGTGGGTTAATTTGTTAATGAGTCTTTCTCCCTATATTTGTTGGTATATAGAGTGATATACCCCATTCTGCCTTCATTCTGACTGTGAAGGTGAAATTGAAGTAAGGGTAGTCTGCCTCTCTTCATCTTCTGCTGGGAGAGTACATTCATTCCTAAACAAGCAAACATTGTAGTTGCTTAAAAGTGTATCCCGAGATTTTTAAAGATTGTCTGCTACACCAGTGATGCGAGGAACAAGTGGACCAGAGCTGATGTTAAAAACCACTACACACGTCAAAGAGGCTGCCCCATTTTCACAGTGAAAACTCTATTTAAAGATCTGTGTTTAATGGTGTGAGGCTCCATAGACCCCTGAATTGAATGCTGTTATTCCAGATGTGCATTGTCTCTATAGGAATGCAATTTCACAGTCATCAAACATGTTAAGTTCATCAAGTGCTAATTATAGCAGAGAGCATGACAGCAGAATCTTCAAAGCCCTGTGGACAGAAAAGCCTATTGATCATACAATTGATTTTTATTACTTGGTATTGAGCGGCAGGGCTGCCTGCTGTTGTATAATCTGTTTTTTTTTCTTTTCTTCTTTGTTCTTCCACAGGACTAATGAAATAGTCTAGCTTGAGCTGATGCAGGGCATCATTTGAGTGGCGTATCACCTGGGGTATTGGACTGCATTACTGCAGCTCTCCAAAATTCCTGTCTGTGTTATTTTCTCTTTTAAAGAATGTGCTGCTTTTTTTAGACCTTTCCCTTGGAGCTGTACGGCCAGTGATGATGTCTCTTGAGACTGAAATGAGCCAACTTCTAGCTTCTGGTGTGCTGATGTCACTCACATTAGCTCCATTGGCTTGGTGGGTTTCTGGTGTGGCAGGGGAAGGAGAATTTGGCAATGTGCTGAGACATAGTCACTCACTGCGGTTTTGGTGCTGCTCCTGGGATTTACTGCATGTGATCTGGGTATTGACTCTCCAGCAGCATCGATCAATCACAGTATCAAGCTACTTTTGCAATAGAAAATAAGCTGAGAAGTGGTGTTTGCTCTACTGAGTGCCACAAAGCTGTCAGCTTTCTGCCAAGCTCCTGGGGGACAGGCAAAAGGTCCTGAACAAGAAGTCTTGCCACTGCTGTAAGCTGCTTCCTCTTGTGACTTGCTATGGCTGATCTCTCCCCTCTTACATTCTTTTCTGCATCCTGTCTCTGTTAGCTGCTGCTTGCAATGGAAAGATAAGCGCAGACACCTGCAAACCTGCCAGTTGAGGAGTTACGTGCTCACGATGAGTTTTGTTGTTAATGAGCCACGCAGAGCAGGCAACAGGCAGCCCCAGAGGATTCATCAGGGGCTGGTGCCAGATACCTGTTGAAAAAATTGGAAAGATTTCCACTGACTTCAGTAAGCTCTGGTTCCGTTCCTAATTGCACCCTCCTGTGTTTCTCAGGGATTTGAATCCAGGAAGCTGTATATGCTGTGCTTGTGTGCCCACAGCTCTCTAATGTCCTTTCTGCGCCAGGGCTCTGGAGAAACAGGCTGTATGCCAGCAGCACTTTGGTCTTCCGGGTACATTAGTCATGCACCTCAGGGCCTCAGTTTCCCCATCTGCAAAGATACAGATAATGATTGTTGCTTCTCGGAAAAAAAAATGCCTGAGGACCTCTCATTTGTCGTATAGAGGAGCTGGTTTCTTCCATTGTTAGTCTGAGTGACTGGACAGGGAGAGAGGGAGAGGAGCAAGATCTAAATGGATGTGTCTACTTTCAGGGCAGCTACACTGATGAACCTCTGAGAGCCCACGTGTAGTGGCACACAGGGATCAGATCTCTGCTGGGTCAGAAGCAGCTAGGTTTAGCCAAACTGTCTCTTTGGTGTGAACAGCCTGTATTTAGGATGAGATCTTTGAAAGCTGTCAGGATTGACCAAGTATGATCACGCTGAAATCAAGTGCCAAAAATCAAGCCCCTTAGGGATGAATGTAGGCTACAGCAGACCTTTATGGTAAAGAACATCCTGAAAGCACACTCACTCTTTGGTTTAAAGGATGCTTCTGCTAGCTCCTTCTGTCAGTTGTTTTCTTTAAGAATTCAGGGGAAAGAAAGAAAAGAAGAAAGGGCACTTAGGATGCAAGGAGACAAAGCCATGTTAAGTTTCATTTACAGAGATGAATTGGGAACAGGTGCTTCACATAACTGAGGGCCACCATTCTGTGAGAGAGCCCTTGAGAGTCAAGAGAAAGGAATTGCAAAAAGCAACAGTATATTCAGAAAGATAACTATAATCAAGCCCTTTCTGTGTCTATTAAGGGGAAAAGACAACAACCACAAATGCAATGGAGACATTAAAATTGACTTTGTAAAAAGCCATTTTTAATATATTTCTTTGTTTCTTTGAAATAATTTCAAACCCAAAGGCAGAAATAATTGAAGCATTTACAGAATATATCAATAATACCTCATTATCCAGCTTTGCTTCAATCCACTGATTTCAATTTTCTTTTGAACAAGCTGCGTTTATCAGAGGACTTAGCATATGAATGGGGAGGGGAGAGAAATGTAAAATGCATACTCTAGATTTACATGTCTTAGGATGCCAAATAGCCATCAAAACTAATTGTTTCTAAAATGCTTTATAAACCTTATCTTATGTGTTGACCCTAATCAGTGCAATTAATTTCATAATGAATTCTTTCTACACACACCCTATCTTATTATTATCCTTAGTCTAAATTAATAACATCATGATAATAATTAGTAGATATGAAATTGTCTCTTCACTGCTTCTGATAGCATGTGGGCTTGACAGAAAAGAGCAACAAGGATGACAATTAGAGTAAAACGTCAGCTGTATTGATTGTTGAGTACCTTAACCCTAGCATCTGCAAAATAGGCTTTATTTAAATCTGAATATCTTTTTATATTCTCCCTCTATTTCTCCTTCTATTTTATTTAAACAGTTTTCCTTCCTGCAAGAGGCAACATCTCCCACTCAAAGCTCACAACAAAAGCATTAAAGTAGAATTTTACAGCCTGATTCAAAGTGTGCTGATGCCAGATTTTGGAGCAAATGAGCAGTGGGGGGATTTAGGAGAGTGTCACCACCAGGAGAACCATCGATACCCTTCTTGAGGTTTCAGTCTTCCAGAAACCTCAGGGAAGATGGACAGCTTTCTATTTTGGACTGGGATTTTATGGCCTTGTTAAGACAAATTGATTTGAATAGGGTGTTGCTTTCGTAGTGCCAGGTCCAATCCTTGCTCTGCCTCATCACTTAACCATGGGAAGGGAGTGCGAGAGGGTAGTGGAACTGCCCATGTTTAGAAGAGCATAAGACAAACATGAAACACATCCTTAACCCTTAACCTTAACTGCATTTACTGAATACATCAGTGTGTTCAGTCTGTTACTGAAATAACTCTCCTCCATTCTCCGAAGGCAAAAATCTTTCTATGGGCACGGCTGTAAGATGAAGGTCCCTGTCAGTCCACAGCCTTATCTTTGGGCCTAGTTCTGTTACAGCCTTAGAATTTCCACCCTCCTTTATTCAAAGTCACTTTTCCAGCTTCTGCAGTCACAAGAAAACATGGCACACCTGCATTAACAAATTATTGCCTGAAGCCAACAACTTGAAAAGGGACTGAAACAGGACAAGGCAGAAGAAGAATTGCTTTATAATGTTTTATTCATGCACCTGACTGATGATTTATGGGCTACAGCTTTATGATGACTGGAGAAAAAAAAAGAAATTTGTTGTGTGTTTCGTGGTTTTCTTTTTTGTTTGTTTGTTTCATTTTGTTTTGTTTTTTAAATTTATTTTTAAAATATTGTAATGATGGAGACCGTGGTATATTAAGCACAAAAGGAGAGTGTTCACTGAAACAGAAGATATTAAGTCTCTTGGGTTCTTCAGTGCAAGAAGAAGAGCTCAAACCTTAGCTTCTCATTTTGGAAACTTAAGTTAGAAAAGCACATTCCCTTGATGCCATTTCAAAAAGAGATAGCTAACACTACCCCTGCAAGGGGAGCTATTTTGATGTTTTGAAAAGAAAGCCTGTGACAGAATCACATTGCTGACAGTAGAGATGAAGGCACAGCTATCACGGAAATAAAGTCCCTTGTGTGTCTCTTTTTTTTCCCTAAATCAGCTGTGAAACAGCTTTTAAACTATCTTTGTATTTTTGAATTTAGCATCTTGAAGTGCTGCCTCTATCACAAAATCTGCAATTCAGCGTGCAGGCTGAAATGTTCATCACAAAATGTGGACTTGATATTCAGACAGAGAATGCTTCTTTGTTATTGGCAGTAGTAGTGTGAATTCTAGATCATCAAACCAGATTCACAGCGCTGCACACGCAGATAGCAGGAAAGCTTCAAAAGCCCTCTGCTGTGCACACAGCAAGGACCTATCTGAGATGTAATCATGACCTGTCTGATGCACCTTTCATCTAAGAGCTGAGGGCCTGCCAGCAACAAAGACATGGCATAGACCACAAACCCCAGAACCTTTAGAATGAGTACTTCCATAGAGCAAGCGGTCGAACAATCCATTTCTGATCCACATATTTTGTCCTGACTATTTTTTTCAGTCTTCAAAAATTAAAACAAGATCATGGGTAGCCCAAAATTTACCTCAGAAAGTCTTTAAGTAATTAATTTTTAAAACACCAAAAAGAAATGTTTCCCCAATTCTACTTCTCATGCCAAGAATATTTGGCAAATCCTACTGAAATTTTGCATTCGTTTTGGAAGAAGAAACAAAGTTAATTTCCACTGAGTAGAAGTGTTCACAAACTCCTCTTTAATCTGTGAACAGCAGAGTCTTTGGCATCCTCACCTCTTCCCTGTGGCAAAGCAACCCAGAGCCCAGACCTACAGGGTATGTCCACACTGCAACAGATGGCAGAAAAGCATACAGTGGTATCTCTACTTGTAAAGCCAAATTGATTTCAATGTATATAATATTCAGCCACCAAATATGTTCCCTCCTGTATTTTTTAATAACTCTGCACTAATTCCTGTGTTGTTTGTATGGTTGAATTAGTTTTTCCTATGCTTTTTTTCTCACCTATGGCTTTAGTTCCGAACATAAAGTTCACACAAGTGAAATTAAAATGACACAAAGGGTTCCTTCTGATTGCTATTGACTGCTATGTAGCAACCAAAAGCCCTTTAGTTCTAATCTATTTTCCTGTCAGGTGAGGTTTGGACGTTTTCCAAGGCACATCTTGTATTGTTCAAATAACAAGGACTGATCTTAGCCTCACTTTAACTCACTTACTGGCAGTAACTCCAGCTTTGGCTCTGCTACTTGACTTTTGTGTATCAACGCTGATTTAAGCAGCCTGAAGGTCAGGTGCTCTTGGGACATATTATAAAGAACTCGTGTCCTATTAAGGCACTTAAAATCTCTGAACATTTTAAATAATACGATGCTGGTGGTCACTAAAAACAGTGGGGTCTGCAGAGATGAGATGTTTTGGGAAAATAACCTGTCCATAATCTTGACAACCCCAGATGTTCTGGTGGTTTAATGACGTTGCACCCCATGGAGATGTAGGGGCTGCACAGCGTAGCTGGTGAATGCCTTTGTTCTGTAACGCACTGAGGAGAGCAACCACACTGTACAAATGGAGCGCAAACTTCTCTCTGAATCACACATCAGCTGTGCCATTTGGGATGATCTCAGGCTGGAGTATTTCCTAAATGACCTCCAGACACACGAAACCCCTCAGCAGAGCTGTAGTGAAGCAGAGGGGCTGAGGTGTGAAGGAAGAGCGTGTTTCCTGAAGCCCAGAGTGTGTTTCTGCCTCAGGTCCACTAGAGTGCAGCTTTGCCATAGCCAAAGCTGAGAAAAGCAGCTCAGACCATGGATGCTGCATGTATTCTCTCAGCATGCATTTATCCCAAACACTGTTGTCTCACTGAGATTAGGATGCAGGCCCTGTTACTTTTTTGTGTATAAATACATATTGATCTTATACTAAAGAAGAAGAAGTCCTGTTAAAAAAACAGGGTTTTTTTCTAGTCAAATCAGAGATTTTGATTATACTCTGAAACCCAAGGACAGCACTGATTTTATTGGACCTAGATAAATGCTTAATGTTTGGCATATGCTTAGTTGTACATGTTTGAATTGAGTTGCTACATCAGAATATCCTTTAAAATAAAATATGGAGGAGGCAGGAAATTATTGGGTAAGACATGGTCAGCTTTTGAGATTGCACTGTACAGTAAATTATGTTGATACTTCAACATAGAAGGCACAGCTAAGCTATTATACTGTGTATCTGTTCAATGAACTCAGAGAAAATTCCAAAATTAGATTAAATTTTTGAACTTTCTGCAAAGGAAGCAAACAAGAAGTGCTTACATTCTGATACTGTATTAAAGAGATGGTTGCTTTCCAAATACTGAATAATCCATTCATGTAGTGCTTTTGTCATCTGTCAAAAAAACCTTTGCTTTCCCTCCTCCAAACTGCTTCAACAGGAGTATCTTTAGCTGCCTGTTTCACTGAAACCCACTGATACATGCAGCTGTACTGTTTAGATTATTTTTAAACTTCCCCTCTGAAAAATATATTTTACAACCTAGCCTCCTGTAGCCTGATTCACACCACAGTGAAAGCTGTAGATTCTCCTTCCCTACCTTACGCGCTTGGCCCTCCTGCATCCTTTTTATGCAGCACTAAATACTCTGACAAGTTCCAGAGGAGCAGACCTGGACAGATAAACTCTGTGTAGAAAACTCATACAGAAAACTTAGCTGGTACACACAACTGAGACAAACTGGCCAGGAAAATGAAGGGAAAAAAATTGTAACTTTACCTGTCTTTCTCAGCTGCAGGAATGAATGACTGGTCAAACCACAAAAGATAAATTTAAATTAAACCTGACTGATAAGAAACGTTAATTTATTTAAAGTGAGTCATGAGGTTTCAATTCAACTCACCTAAACCTGTCAGGATATTTAAATACCTGTAATAAACACTGAAATAACCAGTGTTTTTCAAGTTTAAAAAAAAAATAAGCCTATAACTTTCATAGAAGCTACAAATGCTGTGTGTTTAACTAGCTCTAAAGTATTGTAGCTTACAAATTCTCTATGAATTATCAACGACTATGAAAGTGCTTAGGAAAATTGTTTTTCAACTGCTTCTACTGGGTACTGTTAGATTTGTGCTAGTATTAGCCATACCTATGAAATAATTTTTTCTACAGGCACACTTTAAAGAACTGGATATTTTGTGAAAGCATTTGGATTGTCCTCACTTACATCATTGCCTTCTGATAGATGGTCTTCAGAACGGTTTGGCCTGTGGCCTGCCAGGCACGTGACAGTCAAAATCCTTTTTCGTACCCTTAATCCCTACTCTTTTAAAGATGTGCTTCTTTAGAAGCTGTGCAGTAGAGCTGTGCTTTCAAAACCAGCTGTCATCTGCAACAGCTGAACACAGGATGAATCGAGCTCACTATTTCATCGAGAGCAGAGTGGGGCCTAGCTGAGCACTTTACAACATAGCCTGAAATATCCTCAAGCTTCAAAGAACCTTGGACCAGGTCTTAATTATTCAGGAAGCCAGAAAGTCTTCCAAAGTATTTCCTGCGGCAGGAATGCCGCCTGAGCTGCTCAGATAGTTATGTTTGCCTCAAGATAATACCTCTGCTGCTTGTGGCCATTACTCAGCATATCCTCCCAGAAAAACCCAGCCTTAAAAACTGGCAGGTGAGCAAAGGCAGGATGAAGAGAGGAATACCCTGAGGTCTCTGTTCAACGGAATGGATATCTGCCAATTGAAACAGAACACATGAAAGCAAAAGTTGCTTCTATAATAAATACTAGCTTTTGTTATATGCCTTCTAACAACGTTTTGCCCTCACCAAGAAAGGACTTGTGATTGTGACATTCATGGTGCCCCAGACATATTACTGCTGGGTTTAGTTTGTGTACGTAATTAAAGCCTGAATGTCTCATGGCTCACTGCAGCTCTCCATCACATGAAGCCTCTTGACATTATTTATGCAACTGCTAAGTGACACAGAAACACATCCCAGGGAGAAGCAGAGAGGAACAAATGGCTAAAGAAAGGTCAGGGCAATACCACGTGGCTGCTTGGCTGCTTCCTAGGAATGGAAAGAGAAATTCTGCTCCTTTTGAACCCCTCCTTTTCTGTTCTTTGTTAGCAAAATTAGTTTACGGGTTGTGACACTGAGGGCTTAATTTCCCTTTTATTGCTTTGGAGGGCCACAAATACACACAAAGCAGTAAAGTAGAAATATTAATGTAGATGTTCACCGTTAAAGCTGCCAGCAATTTGCTGTCACACAGACAGCATCATTTCTCTTTGTGCTTTATGCTGCAGACACTCTCAGATCATGTTAAGACACTTAAATGTATTCTGTGTGTTTCAGGAACATCTGTTGGCAAATCGTCATCTGAGAACAAGTTTGCCAACCCCCTTCAGAAATGCCATTAATATGAGCTTATATCAAGTGCCCAGGCATGTAGCAGGAGCTCAGCACTGACTTGAAGCTTGTGGGTTTTTGGTCATGGTATACCAGCCTCTGAAATCTGGTATGCAGGAAAAGGTCTACAGTCTGATCAGTGGAACAGAACAGGTTTTGTAAGACGAGCAATGTAACGGACGAGCAGGTTTGAAGCAAATATAAGGAAATGCTTTCTAATACAACATACACTTAATCTGCAGAACTTGTCGCCATTGGATGGTGTGGGTGCTAAGAGCTTACAAAGGTTCAAAAAAGTGACTGAATAAATTCAAGAAAAATAGAAAATTCACTGGAGAGTGCTAATCGCATCACCACATGGCATTCAAGGGGCCTTATGTCTTGGATTACTGTAAGCTTTAGTGTACCTGGGAAATACTACTTTGATCTTGCTTTGGTCTTATCCTTGTACATCTGCTACTGGCCACTCTCCAAAAAAACCCGAAAACAAGTAGAGTTTTTTGCATTATGGAGAGGAAGAAATTTCACAGATGCTTGTTTTGCAGCTAGATCCTTAAAACTAAACAAACACTCATGCCATCATTTAACATAATTTTGCATATAGTCAGTCAGGAAGTTTCCATCTAAACTGCAAAAATTACTGAGTGGCAGGCCCAGGATGATTTGTTTCTTTCAATGTAACATCCTGTTTCCTTTAAAATCAAACACATACCAATATGAAATATTTGCTTATATCTTGTGAATCCAAAAAACATTGCAGTGACACAAGGATTTTCTGATCTGCAGGAAATTCCATTCAAAATATTCTCCCTGTCCTAAAAGGACTCTAGCCTGTAACTCTTTAGCTCTTCACATCTGTGACTCTTATATATGTTGGCATGTTTGCTGTAGGTTGATATCAAGCAAAAAGAGACTGTGACAAAAGAGTCTTATTTTTAAGAAGCCTATTGTGAAAATGTAGATCAAGAAAAAAACTATTCCAAGTGTCTCCAGCTAAGGCGAGAAACTAATTAAATGAGATTTTGAAGGGCAAAGTGAGAGCATAAAAGAAAATGAGGAGAGTGAAGAGAAAGAGTTCAGATGAGGTTAGAGATTTTTTGAAAAAAAAAGAAACAATGCATTAAAATCATACTATGAAGAAAAGGCCAATGGCCTTGCTGATAGACTGATGGTTTTGTGGGGCAGAGGTGGGACTGTGTTACACTTCACAGCCCTGACATGACCTAGGCTGACTGACAGCCTTTCTTTCAAATTTCCCAACCGCTAAGGTTTTAATTTGGTTCATACTGCCTCTATTCTCTCCTGAGTGTACATTTCTTCCTATTTAGAAAAATGCCACACATTCTGCAATGGTATAATAAAAAAGTCTGCGTGCAACTTTGTTTTAAAACACCAAGATAGACAGATTCTGATTGTCTATCTCCATTTCTAATCTGCACAACACATGCATCTTTTTTAGCAGTGAACTGACTTTGGCATGGACATTTTTTGCAGGACATTAAATAGTTTTTAGCTAGTTAGTTGAATATGATGTTCCTCAGAGTGCTAGAAAATGTGTACTGTGTAAGCCAAATGAAATTTGAAAATATTGTGCTTAGATGATATTCCCAAATTTTGTCAAGGTGATTTAGTCTGTGTTATGCTGTGTGGACTTGCAAAGGTTCCAAGCCAGAAGAGGGCTTCGTTGGGCTAAAATGTCCTTCATATAATTCGGCTCCTGGATGGTGTTTAAACTTTAGCAAGAGCTGTGTAAAGCTGACACTGAGCCCAGATAAATCTGGTAAGTGAGATCTTTTAAAGGTAGCATTAAGGTCTCATGGAATTGTGCTTACTGGTTTCAGCTGATATTCACCCATTTTTGTTAGTGCTTGAGAATGCAAATAAAGATAATAAAGTATTGGATCATACACATCGATTTAAATGTTTCTTCTTTTCTGAAACGCACACATCAGGTTTCGGATACGTGGTTAGCCTCTGCCACAGTCATCTGAAATTAACCAGGTTTAAACTAATAGGCACTGTGAAACCAAACAGCAGTGCCTTAAAATGAAAGTAAGGGAAAAATTGTGCTGGGATTTTCCCAAGTCAGTCATCTTTGGTGTAGCCCTTCTGTGAATCATGTCAACAGAATTAACACTGACTTCAGTGGCACAGACCTCTCCATTAGTGCCCAACGGTGACAACCCCTGCTGCACACACACACACACATGCTGCCACTTACATCTGACGTGAGCAACGGCACACACAACTTGGGCTCCTCCAGCAGGAGTTGTTGGTACATGTAGCTGGCAGAATCTTCATCTCCTAACTTGACAGTCTAGCTTAATTCTTAGAAAGCAACAGAAGAAGAAAACAGTCCCCAAGCTGTGAATGAAGTTGTACAGCTCACTGGTATCACCAGGATTTGACTGATGATTTTAAACACGTGTGCTGGTGTGGAATTTATGGTAGCCAGTCACTTCATACTTCCGAAGAGAGAGTGGCACTGTTAGGGCTTCCTATACCAGAGAATCAGAAATGCTATGTTCTACTGACTGTCATAAGGTAGGTGGTCCCTTCAGCCCTTTATCTGGTAGTTTATGAGGCCTTAAAAGCCTTAAAATGTGCATATGTTATAGCAATACCCAGAAGAAATTATTGACTGTACAAAATACAGTGGAAATCTAGCAAAACCCTTGCCTTGGCATTGGTGGCAATTCCTTTGACAACAAAGCTATTCATGTTTTGCAGGCACTAAAATCTCGTATTCGCTCCCACTTCTTTCCTCTTCATCCTGCATGTGCTTTTGAGGCAATGACCCATTTCTCCTACCAAGATGTCCCTCTCACTCTGTTTTGGGGGAAATGCAGAATTGATTTTCTTTTTGTTTCCGGATCTACCGTGCTATTCTCTAAAGCATATTCCTGTTATGACTCTGTGGTCAAGCTTCTGAAAGAACTTCACGATACAAGAGTTCTTTGCACCTGAATGCTTTGCAGTGTGAACGGGCTGGTTCAGAGCTGCACTAATTACTGCCATGATCCAACGTGTCACCAAGGGGTAAAGCACCTGACAGGGCACAGCAGACATGCTTTCTACTCCTTGCTGTAGGGATGAGAGAGGGGCTTAGGAAAGATGCGTAAATTTAACCCATCTGTAAGACAAGTACTTTCGCTGTGAAGTGCATTGACATCTCCTCCTGGAAAGAGCTAGATATTAGTACTATTAAATAAGGCTTAAAGCCTTTGGCTCTTCCTTGTTTCCAGTTGCTTGAACAGTAATATGGTCATCTGATGGGAAACTCACCTGTGGTTTTTCCACCCGACACTTAATATTAAGTTCTCCTAGGTGGATTCATAAAACATTCCTCAGAATCCCCATTTATTTCAAGCCATTTTGCAGCTCTGAATAGCACAGCACCTCATAAAGAACATCTCCTTTCATTCAAAAACCATTTGCATTTTATTTGTGCCTCAGAGGAAGAACAATCCAAGCTGATTACAATCCACAGACACTGTACATAATGAAAAATTAATTGCATCAATCTTTTTGCTGTAGTGGTCTTAACAACTCATTTTCAACCGGTCACTTCTCCACCTGCTCACCGAGGCCCAGGCAGCTGAAGCAAGCCCATCTCTGACACTGACTGAATACCAATGAAGCGAAGGTCACCTAACGGCAAGCGAGTGGGAGAACGGTACCCAGCAAAAGACGTCACTTTTGGACCAGCAGCAATCACTGTGTGATAGAAACCGAGTGAGTAACTGGAACACAAATCTTAGTGAAAGCACATTGACAAATACACGCGTGCAGAAGGAAAGTTGCGAGGAGAAGGAAGGATGTGTTGAAATGAGAACAACAAAGAGAGGTAGTTCTGGCTGCCTTCATCAGAGCTGTCACCTGGCAAGCATTGACGGTGGTTGTAAATCAAGATTTGCATGCTGGCTCCAATGCTAGTGATTTGTTCTGCCAGGTAAAGCGCTCTTGCAGAATGCATATTTATCAGGACATGGTTTCTGCTTTCTACAGTCAAAGTTGCTAAAATACAAAGGAAAAGTATCCATTAAAAATCCATACTTTACAAAGCAAGAAGAAAAAGCGGGGGTGTGTGGGCAGGAATGACACCTGCTGCCTGCCTGCATCAATAACCCTGCAAAGCAGTAATTTTTATCCCCTGACTGCACTGAAAATGTTCTTTGGGTGCAATTCGGTGCAAGCCATAGGTAAAGTATTTCATGTGCAGGAAGTATTCCATATTGAACAGTGAAAAATTAACAGAACAGGCAAAGGAGTGTAATTTCTTGATATTGGTTGAAATGGTTTCAGTATTTCAAATTCTCTTATGACTTGATCAGAGCCCTCAGATAGGTGTATGGGATGGCTGAATTTCAGCCATCTTGTGGAGAGTTTAGTCATCATCCACTGCCTGAGGAAATGGTTGTTTTTATATTTCACCACAGTTTCAGATTATTTTAGGAAGAGAAGTATGTAGCAGAGTAGTCAAGGGAAGCGTCTCAGCCAGGTGGGACAAGTAGGACACAGTGATTACATGGATGATTAGGAGAAGATGTATTGCTAACATAGTATCTAAATACTGACAATACAGTATCTAAATAACAACTAATCTATTACAGATTTACAGTCTTTGGCCTTGCAGAAATCACAATTAAAAAGCAGCAAAGCACCTATGGAGCTATTTTAGGCTTTTATCTCTGTATTTGACCGGCTCTTAGCGCTTTTACTTGCAGCCTGGAGAGACCACTTTATCCCATCGGCCCATGAGGTTTTTATACCCTTTTGCAGGCCAATGTGCACCCAAGTCAATCACAAACATCTCAACTCCCCCACCTCTGGAAGCATTAATTATGTGAACATAATTAATACACACCTGGTCTTCTTATCCTAGGACAAATGACATTGCCCCTCAGGGACAGGAAAGGGAGGGGGTGTGTGTGTGTGTGTGGCACACACACATGCCAAAGACCAGAATATCTTTTGTTTCACTCACATAGTGACCCATATTTCTCCAGTCAGGTTTTCTATTTCTGCTTAAATAAACCTGTGTTTTTGAAGGAGGATATTTTTCTATTGGAGGTCCAACGTAACATGTAGGAACTTTAAAAAAAATAGAAGACAACATTTAAAAAATATGTTGTGGTTCCCCATGTAGCAGAATTTAAATTCAATTTTTTTAATTGATTGTAATCATTACTTTTAATTTTCCTCTAGAAAGTGCTTGCTACAGTTCAATAACGGAGGGAGGAAACAGCTGGTCTGTGCATTTGTGAGTGAGCAGCATTTAATAAGGTAATATGTTCATTTTCTAGGTGTCAGGAATTATGAATTTATGCCAGGTCAAATTAGCACACGTTTTCACACAGCACAGTGAAGAGCTCCATAAGCAAGCACTGTGGTATTTAGGATGCTTGTGAAACCTCTACTTCTGGAATAAAAGGAGAACCTCTGTGTTATGGAGATGTTATGGAGATGCAGCCTTTTAGAACAGAAGTGACATTCACATTTAACTCACACCTCAGTATTTCCCCCAAATAACTGAAACCAACACAAGGCTGCTGTAAAAAATGTGACTGGTGCACAAGCCCCAGGCTTCTATCATTCTCCTCTACAAAGTGCCCCATAGCGTTTCAGTAATATGAATAAAAACCAATTTTACTTCTTCTGCCAAGATAGCAGTATGATATTGTGTTTGTAGTGTAGATAAAAAACAGACATCAAACTCTATTAAACTTTGGGCTAGACTTTTTTGCTTCTTCCCATAACCAAATAGTAAATATTGACTGAAGTAAGTTTATCAATATTTATTTTGAGGGAAAATAAATCTTCCTGTTTGCGAAACTATAAAGCCAATTTTGTTAGGGAGAGAGATGACTCAAATGGTAAATTTCCCAATAATAATCTCAGTGGCTTTCAGCAAACAGAGGACATAAAAAGGGAATGATCCACTAGGGAACATTCAAAACTGACTCCCAGAGGTAACCAGGTGTTAATGCCAGACAGGTGCCCAACAACTTCTGCTTTTAGGCACGATGCCATTTTTAGAACTGTTCCCTGAACTTCTCCATTTAGAAGGTGATGATGCACTTGTGCATGTAGATAGAGAGGAACTGCATAGTTTGGGCACCTACTGCCCAGACTGGACAGAGGAGATGCCTTGGGTGCAGGGTGTGATGCCAGTCCCACCTAAAAGGTATTTACTTCATATGCCAAACACAAGGAGACCACAGGCTTGTGAGGGAAAGGGAGAATGGGGAAGGCAGAACTTATGTGGGCAGTGAAAATAATTTACTTCTCAGCCCAGAGAGATCACAGAGGGACAAAGAGGTGTGAGACAAGAATAGAAATAGCTATGCGGTCTGCACAACTGTAACTGGGGAGAAAGCAACTGACCTTATTCAGATAATGAGATGTGAGCCAGTGCTCCTGCCAGCACAGGAGGGAGGCGACATCCCTGGTACTGAGGGCATCCTGACAGCAGCATGAACAGAGCAAGCACAGTGGTGGAGGGACACGGTCCTGTGCAATGTGCTCTGGGATGACCCTTCTTGAGCAGGGAAGTTGGAGCAGATGTCCTGCTGCGGTCCCTTCCAACCTGACCCATTCTGTGATTCTGTGACACGAGCTGGAGCTCTTTGGCCTGGCACACTGCGGTCTGCGAGCAGGAGGTTCAGAAAACTGGCCAAGACCCTAATTTTAGCTCTTGTATTCTACTCTCTCCTGCACAGCTCTGCTCTTTATCTCCTTGCCTGTGCACAAAGTCTTTGTGGATCTATACATATCAGGGAAAGGTCTGAGTCAGCCCTGAATTTGCCGACCCTTGGCCAGAGGAAGTAAGTTGTGGCACTGAACTAGATGCAGGTGGTGCCTTGTGCTTACTGAGGCTGAACCAGGACTTTGCTATCACATGTTTTTCGAGGCTCTATCCAAGAGTAGAACAACTTTCCCCCTTTCTTCCACCCTCTCACTGGAAAATCACATACTCTATGGGGTTGAGATTGACTTCTTTCTCCTTACTCCCCCACCCCTTTCACTGGGAGGGAGAGAAAAGGATTGTCTTGAGACCAATGAATGAAGAGTTCTGCCAACATGATTTAATACTGACTGTATAAAGTGTCAATTATTAAATGTTCCATACCCAGTGATAAGGAAAGGAGGAGATGGATTACCAGTTCAGTGACACACTGGAAAATATGCTTAGCTGAGATGCATACCCAAATTGTCAGGTTAGAGATTATTTCATTGCATAAGACAGGAGAACGTGGTAAGGTGCAAAACATTATCCTTCATGAGGCAGGAGGAATTATTTGCCTAAAAGTACGTCGGCTAATAGTTTTGACTGATTCTAAACTGTGATCCTTGAATTATATTCTATTGACCTTCAGGAAAGTACTTGAATATCATGAGGGTTTGGGAGGCTCCAAAAGCAATGCTGTCACTTGCTTTGTTTTCAGCACAAATAAGTAAGCTCTGATCCCTTGGATATTACTAATTAAAGTATATACATCTGGGAGAAATGGTTATAAGAGGGCAACTATTTCCTTAAGAAATATTTTGTCCTTGGAAATTTTCTTGACTGTTACATGAGTGTAAAACGTGAGATGTTTTAATGGTGAGATGTTCTAATGCTAGCTCCAAAACCTAACTGGGGGTCATCATCCTAAGATATTAAGGTGGACTGGATAACCATTGTTCCTCATTCTCTGTGTCATCATGAGAATGATGACTATTCTCATGTCTCTCAGTCTCTTAGCGCCTGACTGCTGAAAAGCCTGCTTGCATGCACACATCTTGGTCCTTGTGAGTTTGTGGCATTAGAGAGCCAATATGAGTTACTTTCCCTTCCTATAAAGTCTCTTTCTGACCTTTCTCACATTGTTGCTACAATGCTACAACATCGCTTCCTACATCTTACAGATGTGTTTGTGTGTGTGTGTGTGCTGCACAGGCGACACGAGAAGTCTGCAGCTGTAACTCAGCTCAGTCTCCCGTGCTAGGATAGTGTGCTGGCTGGAGACATCCTGCTGGGATAATGCACTTGGCTGGAGACATCCTCCTGACTCCACTGAAAAGAGAGGCTTTGTGTTTTAAGAAATCAGGTCCTGGCCTCTCTGCCTTCTTTCCACAGTGGTTGTTAGGAAGGCAGCTGCGGTGACCTTTTCTCCCTGTATGCCGTTGAATTACAAGCTTTTGCTTTCCTCATTTCCTCTAGAGTTCTGGCCCAATTTTCCCTCCTAGAAACCACACCAATTTTCCAAAATGCTTCCATTTATCAAACAGTATCCTGAGATTTTTCCTAAGAAGGGTATCCAGGCCCCAGGAATAATGCCTCAGACATTTGTACTCCATTTCTAAAGAAGAAAATGAAAGCAACATGATCCAACTTGCTGTCCTCGTGCCATTGTTACTTGTGCATAAAGAAGACTGAACTGGCAGGATCTGCACAAATTACCACCAGAGTGATGATACAAAGAATAGGTAGGAGAAAAAGCACACAGCAGATTTGGAACTAATATTATAGTAAAAGAGGTACCAACTGAAGGGGAGGAGCTTTAAAAACCAATGCTATATAATGAAATGCAAGGTTAACATTCCATATTGTACAGAAGAGTTTCCTTAAGGCTCTGTTCTGCCATGGCAGGATTTATCTCTGAAGGTGAATGGAAAGACAATTGCCAAGAAGAACAGCCACAAGCGAGTTATTCTCTCTTTCTGTTCTAACAGTGACAAGTGGCAGCAGAAAGATCAATCATCACTCTCCACATTGCTCTCCAGGATTCGAAGGGTTTTTATGCAGGACCTGGAGGAAATGGAAGACGCTTGGAAAGGTGATTCTAACAGCTAAAGGCTGTAAGGATTTTCCCCAAATGGAGGAATTGTTGAGGTACACATCTAGAACTCCATGAAACCCCAGAATGCTCATCCTCTTATGCAGGCACCAAATGTAATGCTGAAGAGTAAAACTACTAGGTTTCTACCTGTGAAAGTGATGTTTGGGTTCAGCACCATGGGCTGAATATCAAAAAACTAAAGAAGTTTATTTTGATGTCTGGTATTCTTGAAAAGCAATTCTAAAAACATTTTCTGATCCAACTCTGGATGCCTCAAGGACATCAGAGGAATCTCTAGCAAGGGATACACTGGAAATTAAAAAAAAAAATCTTCTTCTATAATCACACTTTTTTCTATATTTTCCTTCTCTCTATTCTCTTCTAGGTAGAGTCACTGCTTGTATTTTCAAGCTTTCTCATCAAACTGTATCTTAATTTCTGTAATGTAAATGTAATGTGTTATAATACCCTCACACATACAGCTGTGGTGTCAGCACAGAATTGCAGAGTGGTTTGGGTTCAACAGGACCTCTGGAGATCATGCCGCGCAATTCCCCTGCTGAGGCAGGTTCACCTTCACCTGGAGCAGGTTGCACAGGATCATGTGCAGACAGGTTTTGAATATTTCCAGATAAGGAAATATTCCACAACCTCTCTGGGCAGTGTGTTCCGGTGCTCTATCACCCTCAAGGCAAAGAAATTTTTCCTTATATTCAGAAGGAATTTCCTGTGTTTCCATTTGTGCATGTTGCCCTCCATCTCACTGCTGGGCAACACTGGAAAAACTCCGGCCCCATCCTCCCCTTAAGGTATTTGTATGCATTGATAAGATCCTCCTCAGTCATCTCTCCTCCAGACTAAACAAGCCCAGCTCCTTCACCTTATCCTCCTAAGAGATGTTCCGGTCCCCTAATTATTTTTAGCCATCTGCTAGACTCTCTCCAGGAGTTCCTTGTCTTTTTTCTGTGCTGAGGAGCCCAGACTGAACACATTACTCCAGGTGAGGTTTCATCACAGCCTTTCTTGACTTTTTGGCCACAATCCATTGGCCTTCTTGGCTACACTGCTGGCTCATGGACAGCTTGTTGTCCACCAGGACCCCCAGGTCCTTCTCCACAGAGCTGCTTTCCAGCAGCTCAGCCCACAGCCTGTGGTGGTGCATGGGGTTGTTCCTCCACAGGTGCAGGACCCTGCATTTGCTCTTGTTGAACTTCAGAAGGTTCCTCTCCACCCATCCCTCCAGCCTCACTGAATGTCTGCACAGCATTCTGACATACTGGCCACTCATCCCAGTTTTGTGACCTTGCTGAAGGGTGCACTCTGTCCATCCAAGTCACTGATGGATAAGTGGAACAAGGCTGGACTCAGTACTGACCCCAGGAGAACACTGCTAGTGAAGGGACTCTGACTAGAGACTCTGCTGCTGACCACAGCCCTCTGAGCTCTGCTGTTCAGACAGTTCTCAATCCACCTCACTGTCCACTCATCTAATTCACACTTCCCAAGCTTACCTATGAGGATGTTGTGAGAGGCAGTGTCAAAAGCCTTGCTGAAGTCAGGGTAGGCAATATCCACTGCTCTCCCCTCATCTACTCAGCCAG
Source organism: Rhagologus leucostigma (assembly GCA_013397725.1). Lineage (NCBI taxonomy): Eukaryota > Metazoa > Chordata > Aves > Passeriformes > Rhagologus > Rhagologus leucostigma. Next base: position 581,681 of record VZTD01002388.1, on the reverse strand, counting down.
TCATTCCACTGCTGAAAAGATTCCTACAGCGCAGTGGCCTGTGTTGACTTCTGGAATGCATCTGAAGCGACGGACTCAGAACTCTAATTGCTGTTCCTCGTGATACAGAAGAGATGCACCATGTCTTGGAAAGAGTGATGAGAAATGGAGAACATCGCTGGTCTGTGGGTCTGGGGGAATGCACCACCACAACCACAAATAGCTATCAGATTGGTCCAGCATGATTATCCCTTGATGAATCTATGATGAAACCTTTTCCTTCATATGCATAGAGATGGCATCCAGGATGAGCTGTTCCATCACCTTTCCAGGGATGGAGGTGAGGTTGACTGACTTGTAGTTTCCTAGGTTCTCTTTCTTGGCCTTTTTGAAGACCGGAGTGATGTTGTCTTTCCTCCAGTCCTCAGGGACCTCTCCTGTTCTCCATGATCCTTCAAAGATGATAGAAAATGGCTTAGCAATTACATCTGACAGTTCCCTCAGCATTTGTGGCCACATCCTATCAGGACCCTTCAGTTTGTGGGTATCCAGCTTTTCTGTATGATCTCCAATGCAATCTTCCTTGACAAAGGGCAGCTCTTTTCTCCAGACTTTCTATCTTGCCTCTAGGGCTTGGGATTCCTGAGGGCTGGCCTTAGCAGTAAAGACTGAAGCAAAGAAGCATTCGGTAACTCTACCTTCTCTTAACTTTTGCTACCTGGGCACCAGTGAGTCATCTATGAGTTCTCCACAGTGTTGTCCAAGTCAACGCCAGGCTTAACCTGTGCCAAAGGACAAAAAGAACCTAATAGAGAATGAAAAGATGTTTGGTTTTTCTTTTTCAATAAAAGTGTGAGGATGGTGGTGGGAATGTTGTGAAGAAAAGGCTCTGGGGGAATTATTTAATGCCATGCTTGTAGATCGAGGGCTTTAATAAAATAAAAAGAGCAAAGAGAAGACTATGTGCACCCTGATGATGAATGAATATGCCTGCTTAGTACTTCAGGGATGGATTAAGCTGTTGAAAAAGCATTCAACATTGGCTAAAGAACTGTAATATATGTGAAATTCCACAGTTAATGCATCATTAAATAATTTGCTGCAACTGATTTATGGGTGCAATATACTACACTATGTCAAACCATGCAGGATAATAAATGGTATCACAAAAATATACTATTGAAACTTTTGTTCTAATCAGTCTTTTGAGTTTTAGTAGAACATAGTTCTGCAGAATTGTCCTCTTGATCCTGATAGAGTAACATGTAAAAGCTTCATGCTACATATATTTTAAGACCTTTTCTTAAGCAATCTGGGTTGTGGTCCAGTGAATCAGGCACTGGATTGTGACTTGTGGGACCTACACTCTGGTCCTTGCTCTGTCCTTGAAACTCTAAGCTGCTGACCTAAGTTTTTCCAGGTTGAGTGCTGTAATGCCCACTTGGAGATCTGTGCTGTCTCTTTCCATGGACATAATGTACAATCCCATCACCTACCTACATATATTGGACACAACAGGGCAGAGAACGGGTAGATAGGGCAGAGAAGGGGTAGATAACCACTGACCTATGAATCCAACCTTCATAGGACTTGGGAGACTCGCTGCTTCTGGGGAACATCTTACCACTCCCCATATGCAGTGTTTGCAAAAGAAGTGCTTGTTCCTTCTCTTCCAAAAGAGAATACTCAGGACAAAAAGCAATCCCCACATGTCCTACCCTGTTAGTGCTTCTTTTCAGTGCTAAATTCTTTACAGAAGAAGCAAATGGTCTTGGTTCATTTTGGATCTTGCCCAAAATGTTCTTCCACTTGTCCTTCCACTCTCCACTTTCCAGAATGTGCCTAACCTCAGGGTTGCAGGGTCTTGCTAAGCAAGATTCAGAGTCACTCTTACTGAAGGAATGTTCTCACTTGTAGAAAACAATGATTTACTGGGCCAGGTAAGGAGTAGTTTGATCTTGTAAAACTGGTGGTGGGACATTCAACTGAAGGAGGTCCTCTCTTCTAGTCCCTATAGCATTTGTACTTTGAAATGTCCCTTTTGAGACCAATGCAAAGGACCTTGATGCTGGCTGGTGCATTTTGATGTACCACTCTAATGGATGAGCTAATTGTAATTAATAATTTATTTGATTAATTTAACCCCTTTAAACTTTTTTGCTATTCAGTTTGCAAACAAGACTATTTTTTTCCATCTTTCTAAATTATTAAGCATGCATTTTATGCAGCTATGTTTCAGTCTACAGGAAATAATTGCTAAGTTTTATTTGAATCTGTTGTTCATACTGTGTGATTGGTCATGCTGTAATTAAAAACTGTATTCTTTCACATTTTGTCAGAGTCCAGAGTATACCAATGATCTCTAATTACAGAATCACGGAATCACAGAATATGCTGAGCTGGAAGGGAACCAAAAGCATAATTGAGTCCAACTCCTGGCCCTGCACAGAACTGTCCCCAACAGTTACACCATGTCCCTGAGAGCATTGTCCAAATGCTTCTTGAGCTCTGTCAGCCTTGGTGCTGTGACCCGTTCCCTGGGGAGATCGTTCCAGTGCCCAGCCACCCCGTGGGTGAAGAACCTTTTTCTGATGTTCAACGTAAGCCTCCCCTGACACAACTTCAGGGCATTTCCTTGGGTGCTGTTATTGGTCACCACAGAGAAGAGATCAATGCCTGCCCCTCCTCTTCCCCTCATGAGGAAGCTGTAACTGCAGTGAGGTCTCCCCTCAGTCTCCTCTTCCCCAGGCTGAACAGACCAAGTGACCACAGTTGCTCCTCACACAGCTTCCCCTCAAGGCCCCTCACCATCCTTGTTGCCCTCCTTAGGACACTCTCTAATAGTTTCAATGTCTTTCTTATATTGTGGCACCCAAAACCGCACACAGGACTCAAGGTGAGGCCGCTCCAGTGCAGAGTACAGAGGGACAATCTCCTCCCTTGACAAGAGACTTCACCAGGGTCCTCCTCCATCCTCACTGTCTGCTCATTGTCCAGGAGCTCCATTCAATCTCAAGCCCCAGAGCTTCAGTCTTGTTCTGATCAAAGTTGTAGGTGTACCTGTTTCAGTTCTGCTCCCAGATTGTTGCTCAGGTTTCCTGAGTTGATAGTGGACCTGACTTGTTACTTTCCCTTATGGTTTCTGGACTGCTGATAGAAGCTGTCACCGCCTCTGTTCTGCCTGGGCTGCCCAGCTCAGATGTGGCAGGGCCATATCCAGTCACTCAGGTCACTGCCCTGCTCATGTTGTGGCCATCCCAGCTTGCCTTCCCTTGTGAGGTCACTCAAATCTTCCAGCTCTCTGGTAAGTGTTTTTTACTGGGGTAATCCCGAGGAGAGTGTTTAGTACAAAACATAAGAGAGAATTTCTCTCTGCCTTGATTAAAGGAAGAATTAAAGTGGTTTTTAGCAGTGATTTTGGCATTTTAGATAAGAAGGAAATATATGTTTTGCATGAAACTTTAAATTTCTCTAAGTACCTGACTGCAACAGTGTTTGTAAGCAGTGAAAAGTGAGAACTCTTTAAGTTTAATAAGTAGGAGGTGTCACTAATGTAAATGCAGCTTAAGGACTAGAACAAAGAGCTTCAGTGAAAAGAAGGATCTAAATATCCTGAGTAGATTCTTAATATTTGTCAAAACCAGACAGCTTTTGAAGGACCAATTATTTAAAACTAACCTTTAAGGGGGATCATGTTTTGAGATTATGTTTTGGAGATGTAACTCTTTTAACATTTTTGTGGTTTAAAAACTTCTTGCTAGAGATCAAGAAGTCCATTATCTAAGAGCAAGATTTCCAAATGCATTAGAGTTGCACAGGACCCACATCCCTATGAGGCCAGATGCAAAGGATGCTAGGAAAAGCTGGTATTTCACTGGGGAAGGGGAGGCAGACATTAAAATGTTAGACTTGGCCAGACTGAGCGTGGCAGTGCCCTTTTCAGAATATAGGCTGTACTGAAGTTGATGGGAATGCTGATCTGAATTACAAGAGGGCCAAGAAGTACCAGGCACTCTAGTGAATCCTAGAGCACACAGGACTATTAGAAAATTTTTATAACATAAGACCAGCTCTCTGCCAGCGCAAATGAGCTTACTCTTGCTGAAATACATGATCTCAGTTGCAGTAATCAGTTACAGCTATACTGCTTTACGACATATTCCAACCGAAAATCTGTCTGAGAATAGGTGCTAACTTCCCTAATTGACAGAAGGTGTTTCCAAGATTAAATACTGACCTAAACATCACCATCATCTCTTTAATATCAATTTTTACGTACCATTTTACTGCCTGATAAAATACAGCAAGTGCAAGATAAGAAAACTGCTGCCAAGATGGAGAATCTGTTAAAAGAGTTACTTTTCTTTTAAGCCTTGAAAATACACTAACTCTAAGAAAACAGGCACTTGAAAAGGACCTTGGTGAACTACGGTCCATTGTCAGAAATGTTGCAGCTAATGAGCAGCCAGAGTTTCCAGAGAGAAGAAACTCTGACATGATGGAATGGCTCTTTGCAGAGTCTCAGCCCCCAAGTGTTTTGATGCTGGCACAGTTACTGATACAACTTCTACATTAAATTAATCTAAAGAGGGAGCCACAACAAAGGGGTTCTAAATGAAATGAATGTTCAGTAGCTCATGCCTGTTTGGCACTTGCTTACTGACCACTGCTTTTTGAATTGTAGCATTTTCAGGAGGTGCAGTCATGATGGAAAACAAAATTTTATGGCCCTTCTACTTCTGTAAGTCACTTACTACTATTATGAGTATTCTGTGGGTTGTGTAAGAGTTGATCATTTTTGTTTTCAGCATAGAAGAACTCGTGCTTCAGTCATAAAAGTATTTGTACTGAGTTGCCCAAGTCTTCTCCAAATGTAGTGAGTTGTCTCACCAGTTCCAAAAGGCTTATGTATCGCCATCTTCAGGATATCTCCTGTTGGCCGTCAGTGAGTAAAGATTCCCAAACCACTGCTGTAGCTTGCAGACTGAACAGTCCTTGAGATCCTTCCTTACAATTTTGATGCACTTTCCAGAGAACAAGATAAGAAATGATGCAACTTGCAGTGAATCTCAGTGATGAAGCTATCCAGCACGGAGTGAATCAGCTGCCACTATCTGAAAATCACTTGTGTGAGGTAAAAGCATTTTAAGTGATGAATTAAATATCATGGCTCTAGTTGCATGAATGAGCAAATAAAAAAGAATGGTATTGCCACATAGCTTGGTAAATCTTCCAATCTTTCCAGTGTACAGATGTGTCATCTCAACAAAGGCCTCTTTGTTTGCTTTCAGTTCCTAATTGCTATTTCATCCTTGGAAGAGTTATGTGTAGGCACAGCAGCCTTCCTCCTTCAGTAAACACTCCTTCAGTATTATCCATGCTGGATGTGATTCAGAGTAATGAAGCAAAAAATCAGCTTCTCATATGTGGGCAGAATGAGCAGAATTGCTTCCTTCTCCTGGTACAGTCTACCTCGTCAGAGGTGCTTTTGAAGAAACAATTTTTTGTTCTTTCATGTTTTGGTCATTTTTTCTTCATCCAGGTCAGTCTGCGCAAAAGGCAGAAACTGGGAATTAATTATTGCTACCCGTGTTCCTTCGAAGCTTTTTTCTGCAAATATTGTTAGAGTCTGCAATTTAAATGAACAATTGGTACTTTACTGACCCCATTTTCTTGTAGCTATTTCAGGAATTAGGGTGGTTAGCAAAGACCTTACTGGCAATAGCAGGTGATAGTGCATGGCAGAGTGATTACTCTGTTCGTTCCCTGTCTGATCTCAAACTGCAACTGTGTTTAAAGGAGAAAGAAGCTTCCTTGAATGTATTCAGGTTATCCCTGCTTGGCTTAAAGGCTCAAGTGCAGGCATGAGGGTCAGAAAACTTCGGTCCATATGTTTATCTCTGGTGATTCTCTGTGCCTGTGGTTTCCCAGGGACTACGGTCACTAGTGTTTCCTTTTTGCAGCAGTCTCTTGGCATCCCTTTGCATGCCACAGGGCCCACGGGGGAACAGGAGAGTGCCATGAAACATTCTCCAGAGGGGCTAAATGCACCGCCACAGCACGGGAAGTGCCCTGCTTCCCACAGGAATCGTGTCTGCAGTGCAAGGCTGCAAGCGGCATCACTGCCACACTGGCAGCCCATCAGAGACTGGGAGCTGAGCCCAGCTCACAGATTAGCTCTTCCTCTTGTGACTGCTCTCACCAGATCCTGTCTGCTGTAGGAAGCCCAATCAGGCTCTCAGACTTGCTCAGACTCTTAATTTCTGGACTGAGATTTCTCTGTGCTGAGTTTAACCAGTTTAGTGGGAAATAAACTTGTGGAATGCAGCTTCCAAAGCACTCTTCTGACAGTGCGCAATTTCCCCCTGCATTTGAAAAAGCATAACAGAGGCAAAAAAAATACCTGCATGTATTCACAAATTTTGTTTTGAATACTTCTCCCTTGAAAGAGGACAGCTATTCCTTTATAGAACAATTTCCCACTGAAGGAAGTAAAATTTAACTACTCACCCACCTCATAAATATTAATTTGCAGTTAATAAGTCTTTTTTTTTTGTGCCGATAATTTGAAATTTTGCTACAAATGTCTGGCCTGTCAAAGCCTGCACATTAATTATAAGTAAACGTGACTCCTCATCTTTATAAGGAAATAATAGTTTAATCTCAAGACTGTCACTTTTCATTGGGAATGATGAATGACATCTTGGGAATGACACTGACAGCAGCGTCAAACAGCTTATCACTGATACTTCAAAGCCTCTCAGGTTTGGCTAATGGTTGAAACAATAAAATAAGGAGACCACCAGCAACCTAGTGAACAGTTCCATTTGTAGTTTTCCCATTCATAAGAGTCCAGGCTATTTTATGGAAGACTTACTAATTTGCTTAGTGGTATAATTCAGCAGTTCATTGTGATCCCTGCTTTTGGAATAAAACTAATGGCAGGCTGATATTTTTCATTAATGTGCACATAAACACAGTTTTTCAGAAATGCACTTCGAACTGGAGTGAGATTTCAGGAAGATTAGCTTTCTGCTATGGTTATTAACAGGCAGATCAGCAAAGGTCCTCAGCATACAGTAGGAGTCATTTTAGGAACCATGGCTAAATGCAATGGAGTTTTAAAAACATGATCCAAAATAGAAAGGATCTGGTTTTTTTTCTCACAGTGGCTTTCGCTGCAAGTCCACGTTCGCTGCAAGTCCAAGTATGTCACAGTTAGAGCTGCAGGAACTTGCTTTCAGCGGAGGCGTTTCTTGAAAATGTGGCCCTATAATATTGGTTGAAGCTGCCTCTCCAAGCTCTCTGGGGATATGTCTACAAAATATACTACAAACAGATGCAAGTCACTCTGTCACTTGCTCCAAACTGATATGAAGCTCTATGAACAGTGTTCACATGGCCCCAGTGGGCTTCTGCTTCCCAGCTTGCGTGCTCTCCCTCTCATCGAGGCTTGTTATCTCAATACCCTGCTGTCAGCTCTGAGCCCGTGTGTTGGCAAAATATTATGTATAGACATCTACTGCCTAAGAAACAGCCTCCACAGGCTCCTGAACCCAGAGTTTCCCCAGACTCTCATCTCCAACATCAGATTCTTTGTTTTCCCTGGAGGTGGAACCTTGCAGGTTTTCCACACTAGACCAGGATTTGACTACTGGAGACAAAACAGGTCTGCTGTAACCATTTCCTAGTATTTGCTGAGGTTCTCAGGTGTGGAAACCTGTGCCTGATCAAAGAATTTTTGTTTAATGAAGCTTGAACTCAAATGATTTCTAAAAATCTAGCTGGCATAATTAGTTTTATCTAATCTGACACTTCCTCAAAGGCAAAATTAAATAAACTTTCTTTCTCTGTGTACGACCGAGGTACTGTTGAGAAGAACTAAACAACTTCTGGTTCTTGCTAAGACCTGAAAGCCTCCCTAAGCCAAATGAAATCCCCATTTCTGTATGTCCCCGATCACAGAGCCACCTCTCATCTGAACTGTGTAAGCTCAAATCACATGCTTCTGCAGTATTTTCAGTACCAGAACCACTTACAGCACAGTGCTGAGAGAGGAGCACTGCACCGCAATGCATGTATCAGAAATAAAGCTGTCATATACAAATTGTGAGGACAAGAGGAATTGCTTTGGCAATAGGATCTGTCAGAAGCTCACAGATATAAATAGGAGTGTTTCAGGTATGTACTCACTGCATCTAAAAAGCAGCCTATAAAGATCCACTTAGATATCTGTTAATCTTTAACAAAAAGAAAACGCCCACTGTGGGAGCCAGTGAAAGGGACAGACCCCGAGAGAGCTCCCCAGGCTAAAGTGACTAAAAAAGCCTCCCCCAGGATGCCCTGTTCTGTCATGGAAATGTATCCCAGTTCTGCTTCCCCAGTTCGCGTCTCCGCCCCCTTGTACCTTGCCTGCTCCTTTGGAAGGTTCTCCCTTCCCCACTCTCCCATTGGACCTTGTTCCCTGCCACTCACCCAGATTTTCCCATTGGCTCCTGTACCCTAATCCCGCCTAAGTACTGCCCCTGCTGCTTTCCCCACCCCCGTATATAGGCTGAAAATGTCTAGCTCCCTTGGTCTTTTGTGCTTGGTTCCTTCACGGATGGGGCTCAAATAAACCTGTGCTGTGGAATTCCACACAAAGACCCTTCCTGCCTCCTTGCCGTCGGCTTGTCGAAGAAGCTATCCGGTGCGTGTGTGTGCGTCTGTGTGAATGCAGTGACTGACGAGCGACTTTCTGTTAAAGTCGGATTCGGAGGTCGCAGTATCCCACCAGAGCACCTCCCCGGGTCACGACAGCCCACTTCACACCAACTGGGTAGCTTGGTAGGTCATCCTTAAGTATATAATGTCTGGAGAGCAGAGGCACCGTGCTGGTACTCATTGCCACAGCACTTTGTGCGCTACTCCTCTCTGCTCAGGGGCTGACATCCATCCCTGTAGATGATTTTGTTGTGCATAGCAGCTCTGGATTTGTGCAACCAGATTGTTATAAAATAAACCCTATATATACATATATATATATAAATAAAAATATTATATATATATATAAACATCAGTCATTCAGTGACATTTCACTCTAATCTGCCCCAAGGAGTCTATTAACAAGAACCTCATTTACCTCGCCTTCAGGGGTGGATCGTAACACACGGTGCTACAGCGCTGCTCTCACTGGAAAAATATCTGCATCTCAGGCTTGGCTGTCTCCATACAAACCTCTTTTTGTCCAGTGTACAAGCTGTATCTATTGCCTGTTTAAATTAGGAGTAGATGGGCAGCGGGCAGCCCTGCTGGCACTAATAGATCTTAATTGTCTTGACCAGCCTCTCCTGGGACTCTTACTCACTGGCTCTGTCCACGGCTCCAGGAACTCCATTTCAGCTCAGGGCTTGTATCCTATTCCTGGGTCACACTGTGGGTGTACTTGTCTTTAGTCCTGTCTTTGGATTTATCTTCTGCTGCTCCTGTCTTGATCCCCCAAAAAATCCACAGGACTGATTTGTGACTTTGCCTGCTAGAGAAACCTGCTGCCAACTCCCTGCTCTGCCTACGCAATTTGGGTGCTGTGGGGCTGCTCCCTGGTTGGGGAGGTTACTGCTCTGCCTATGCTGTGATCACCCTTGACTCCTGGCTCTTGTTTCTTCCCAGCACCTAGCTTTTCCTGTTAAAAAAACAACGGCAAGCAGGGCTGGCAAACTGAAGGTGCTGGTTATACATCTCCTGGGTAAGACTGATGCAGGGCATGCAGTGCTGCTCAGAGATCACTATTTTTATGACTGTGAGGTCTAGAGGCTCCTGTCACTTCAGTAGCTTCTTGCACGAGACACTGCCAATGGAGAGTGTCAGGGAATCCCGTAAAACTGCCCTGTCTCAAGAGACAATGTGGACATTTGGGGTGTGAAGAAGGAAACAGGGGAGTGATTTATCAGCGCTGCAAAGAAAGTGGAACTTCCTCTGGAAAAGGAAGAAACAGAGTTCAGCTTGTCAGGGACCTCGTATTTTTCCTCATTAATCATGACATTCAGGGTATATGCAAAGCATCACAAGGCAACTCGACAGATTTATCCTGTAGTTATTCTACATGGTTTCTGCTTCTCTTCTGTCTCCACAGTTAGAAGATACTAACGAAATATGTGGGTGACTGTAGTGTCAGGATGAATGTACTGTCATGAAATCAGTAGATATGCAATGGGGCAAAACCATAATAGGCAAATATACGAAGAGACACTTAAATATTGAAATGAAGGGTTGTGCATCTTCAGGATTTGACTCTCTTGTCAGATTCACAATTCAAAATGTACCTGCTAATGCCCTGCTAATATAGTTAGACATAGGATAATAGCTATGGGTAACAAGCATGGTTTTTACTTGTTTCAGACTGAAAAACATATTGAACAAAATATCAAGGTGTAAACAACTGAACCTGTGGTTGTGCTTGCCTGCTTCATGTAGCAAAGCAGTGCAGCCTCACCCAGCACAAACAAGTCTATTTAGCAACCCCTACACACCGTTTTCTCATTTTCATTCAGAGCAATCCAGCCTCAGAGCATATTTCTTCTGACATGTTTCACTGTCAGGTGCCAGCATAGAAATCAGAATTATGGTGGCTTCTACCATTTATTTTCTTCTCCTTTTTCAATGTTATTAACCAAAGGCAATTCTAGGTGCATATGTTCATCTTCTAAGATAGGAAGGGGAAACTTTACTCTCAGTTTTAAATTTAAAGGTAGCTAGCCTTCCAAGGGTGAGGCTTTGCCCTTCCTTGGCTGCTCCAGTGCAAATTCTGATAGTTGTTGTGACACTGTGCCTGAAACAAGGAATTCCCATCTCTGATAAAAAGATATTCTGAATTTGAGATTTGGGCCTGGCAGTAGAGTTACAGCAGCTTTGCACACACGAACATGAACCCTGTAGGGCAGAGTGGGCTCCTGATGCTCCTTCCAGCTCTGGTTCCTGTGGTCTGTCTGGTGGCATCAGAGTTGCCCAGGATAGAGGCCCTGTATTTCAAACTAAGTCGAAACAGCTTTTTGACGTTTAAAAATATCTCCCAGGATGCAAATAACAACATTTTCATGCTGGGATCATTTCAGGAGGCAGTTATTTTTCTCTTCTAAGTTTTGAGCCCCTCACCCTTATTTTGTTCCTTGGGCTGAAATTTTCAAAGGAAGCAAAAGATTCAAACACAGACTCTTGCATCTGAGAATAAATCAAGGATGATCTGAGCATTCATGATATGGCTTTGGAAATTTCTTTGTGTGACTTGTGGATGGAAAAATCAGATTCAGCACAAACATGGCACACACCTAGAAAGGAAAAAATTGCAGTGACTTTAAGCTTTGCCTGCTATTTTGCCCTATCTGAATATGATATGAGAGGCTGCTTCTCCACTCTGCTGGCAGAGAAAACAAATGGATTATCCAAGAGACCAATTTCCAACACATTAATGGTAAATTGAAAAAAATGCATCAAAACAGGAGGCTTCACATCAAGAGCATCAATTCCTTTCACTCCCCATTTGGCCTGGGACAGCCTTTGACTGAAAGCATCGCACTGAAGTGAATGACAAGTGGGCAATGGAGGTGATGCATAAAGGTAGTGTGGGGAAAGAAGGCAACTGATATTGGACCCTCACCAGTAGCCCGTGTGTCTTGTTGCTGGGATACAGTGGAGATGGATGGGAGAAGGCAGGAAGAAGTCATCTGCTTGAGGAGGTTGCTTAATAGACAAATAGCTAAAGCAAAGGGACAATATAGAGGCCTAATAGTGAAATATAATCAGATTCCCATCAGCTTTTTCTGGACAAGAACTCCGGTGTGTGTTCTGATATAAACCTGATACCCAGCGGTTTACATCTCCTTCTTTCGGACACATTTTCAGAGGTCAGAATGCCTCCACCAATGTGTTTTAGACCGGCAGCTGTGCTACTTTAGGGCTTGGATGCTGTAGTGTTTCACAGAGTTAAGCAATAGACATTGCTTTAAGGAGAGTCAGGGAGAATTCAGGGCGTGCAAGATCTTTATTGTTTGTTTGGGAGATACACACAGAAGGCCTGAAACCTGGCAGGGTTTATACAAGGAAAAGGAGTCCAGCTCCAGGACCCCGAGCTGAATTGTTTCGCCCAGCCATCCATTGAGATTCTGTAGGAGAGCCAGGAATTTAATCCTAAGTTTCAAACCTCAGATGAATATTTCACGAACAAGCACATTTTTCTTCTGTTTTTTGCCTGCAGGTGGTCAAAACTTCACCAACCTGATCTTGACTTCAGGCCACTGTAAATGGGAAGCCACGGCCAGCAGATGAACACTAGAGAGATGGAGAAAGGCTGCATGATGGATCTTTTCAATTTCTTCATGCATCAAGATGAAAGTCAAGACAGGGGGACATGGACATTGTAAAGGAACATGCTTTTAGGCTGCAGGCTAACCTCCCATTCTGGTTGATTCAACTGCCTCTGGCAATTCACTGGTACAAAAAGAAATATTGATTTAGAGATCTGTCGTAGCATTGTATCTTCCCTATTAAATACAGTGGGGAAATCGAGAATTCTGAGTATTGAATTTCAGAAAGGAAAAATTCCTCAGCTATTGCAGCAGGCTTTTCCAAACCACAGAAAGTACTGTCAAAACATAAATGTAATATCAGAGCAGTCATGTAATTTGATTAGTTTTCTTCACTACCTTTCCCATGCTCCCACACCACAGTCGGCATTCGAGTTCTTTTTGGCTCAGAAGATGGCTGCGGCATGGAAGTATGATGTGCACTTCCAGCTGTGCCCAGCTGCTCTCCAGCCAGCAAAGGGCTCTGGGGCAGACCCATTTTTTTCAGATTTCTACCAGCACCAGTATTGGAGGGTGTTGGCTTTCTGATGGTGTGATGTTCAAACAGTAAGTTTTTAATTTCACTTTGCAGCAGCCCAGCCAGCCGCTCTTCGAAGATGATCAAATGTTGGTTTTTGCCTGTTGAGCTCTGGCAGAGTGTTCCATGAGCACACTCATACCGGGAAAGCTCTTAGAGCAGTTGGCTGGCTCTGTAAGTATCCTGCCAATGAGAACTGGAAAGGCTGCAGTGTTTATCTTGCTGATTTGTGGGCATTTAATTTTTCAGATGGGAGCCTTTGGTCGCAAAAACGCCATTGACAAAGCTAAAGCAGCTGCTGTAAGACTTTCTCAAAGGAGCCTCTCTCCTGGATGTCTCAGGGTACGTGTTAAAAATCAGTGCACACGTGAGTCATACAACCTCCCTGTATTATACAGATGCCTAAAACAAAGAAGAAAAAGAAAAGCATCCCCAGACTTCAAGAATAGTTCTTCCGTAGTCTGGAAGGGACTGAAGGCTCTGGGTGATCCTTCTATGGTACCATACAAGAAGTTAAGAAGCAAAAAAAACCCCACCTTAGCCTTGTTTGGAAAATAAGGTGGATAAGAATTTATAGGCATTTCTGGTTTATTTGTAAATCAAACAGTGGGTGATATCTGCATCAAGGAAACTTGAGAACATGAGGTGTCTCAGCTGGAGCGAGAATTAAGCCCAGAGTTTTGAGGAGTTGCATTCTTGGTGTTGAGCCAAATCCTGCAGCACCAGAGCGTGGCCAGGTCTTAGGAGGTCAGGTTTTCCCTCAGAGGTGACTTCGTGCAGCTGGAGATCCAATACCTTGTTTCTGAGCCTTTTTAGAGAAGCAGTGACTCAGCTGGAGCTCTTCCATCTGCTTGTGCCTTGAAATACAGAGGTACGGGTTAACTTTTCCCTAGAGACTAAGAGAAAGTTGCCTCTTTAGCCAGCCTAATCTTCCTTTCACTCCTTCAGAAAGCTCAGATTGGGTATTTAGTCCTGCTTTGCAGGATTCAGCAGTGGAGAATCACCTGCTTCACATTTGAAAGAAAAATAAAAAATAATTGATAGTCATCTGTTATTGTTGATATCTTCTTGTAGAAGACATGATTAGGGCTACACAAGGCTAAAAAAATATTCTGGGTCTGAAAATGGAAAAAAGCAATCAAGAAAATTATGGCCGAGAGTTAACTTCTCCTGCAATGTTTATGTTCTGGAAGGTCAGTAGATAAGAGATGTTGCAGGTGATGTGAAAAGATCACTTATGGCACAGTACTTACTCGAGCTAAATAAATTTAGCTCCAAATAGTGTTTCCTCTACAAGCCTCTTCTATGGCAGCAGTGCATGCAAAGGCTGCCTCTCCTAGATCAGGGCTTAGGACAGCCTGTTGTCTTCAGCAAGGCTCACAAACGTAAACCTGTCACCACCCTTGCGATATCCCAGGCTCAGGAGACATACAAATGAGCAAGAGTGTAGGAACCTTCTGCAAAAAAGCTTCCTGCAGATGACTGTAGTCCACCAAACTCCCATTGGGGTGTAAACCTTTTCTACGCTCAGCACAAGGTGAGGAATGAGAGTAACAAGTGATGTCCAGTCTCAAAAGAACAGATGGTTCTTGGTTCCCTTCACTGCAACACTGTTCCCCTTCGAGCAGACCTCGCTGCTGCTGTGTTTCCATCTTTCCAAAGCTGTTATCGAGTTCATCCAACAACAGGACAGAAGCTCGCAGTCCTCTGGGAAGGATATTTTCCTTGAAAAAACCACAGCACAGCCAGCTTCAAGTGCTGAATACCTAAACCAAATGATTGCAGTAAAAGGCCTCTTGGGGCTCATTTCACAGCTTGGTGCTGTTGTCCTTAGCTGAGGTGGCCAGATTGTAAGAGGTGCTGGACACATGCACCAGGGAATCTTTTTCATCGCCATTATTTTAATTGGGTGCCTTGCAGGCAAATTACTTCAGAGGCTGATTAAATTTATGAATAATAACTATTTCATTAAGGTATACTGTACAATTAAGAACCTATCTTATTATATACATTTTTTTCCTTTTCATCTTGTCACTTCATGTAGTATCTACAGAATTAGCCACAATACTTCTGTTTAGGAATGATCAGAGGCAAGGTGAAAATTAAAGCTAGAGAATATTGCAATCCTTCTGTTCCTAGAATGGAACTTGCTAATTTGCAGTAGTAATTACACGTACAGGTGTTGTGCACGTTACATTTGGTATGCTGCCTTAAGAACTGAAGAATCGTAGTTCTTTTTATGGTTTACACCTTTTTCTTCCTAAAGAAGGTGCACATTAAGAGGACTTTTAAATGTACACCAGTTTAGACTTATGAGATGGAGCATATTTGTGCTTGCAGTAATTCAAGCTCTTCACAAAGGTCTTGAAAGATTTTTAAGAAGGTACAGAAGACAAGAGAGCCAGAGTGTCTCTTTTTGGTGGGCATGTGCTCTTGTGTCCTAGGATGGCTCTGAAACTCCAAGTTCTGCGGGTGAGAAGAGCTCTGCTGGCACAAGCAGATCACTTCAACAAGGCCCTGGGAAAAAAATGGCTTCAGCTTCTTCTCTGCTGTTAAAATGAAAGACTGAAATTAAACATATTGTAAATCTTCAAGTAGCTGCTGGGAAAACTAGCTGACAAAACAGGAGCATTTCTGATTTGGAGGGTAGTATAAAGAAATCCACACTGTTGGCCTGTTTTCAGCCAAAACACCAGCACAAGGAGTGCATTTTGCCCCACCCTAACACATCCTCATTTCTTAAATGGTATTCTTTATGAATCCTCACCTTCAGTCTCACATCAGGTATGTCAGATGCTGCCCTATTTGTGACTGTGCAGCAGGACTTTGAACTCCCCTTACACTTCTCAGAGAGTCCTGGGACAAGCACTGCAGCATACACCATTCTCCCTCTCAAAGCACCTTCTAGGTGGGGAAAAACTATTGTGCCTAAATTCAGCTGTAACTGATTTTGTTTCTATCCCGTGTTTCAGCTGGGGTTGCAGGTCTGTGCACTAATTTGGATCCTAATAGCCCAAGATTAGTGAATGTGTTCTCTGCAGGGCTGCATGAATGAGGTCTGATGTAACACGGCAAAATTGAGATTCTCTGTGTCAAGATGTTCACCATCAATGATGAATGGCTGGAGCTGTGTATTAATCTAGGCCTGGTAGAAACAGGCAGAGGACTATCTATAAAGATTTTTTTTCCAAGGATTGCTATCAATACTATTTATCAGCTTAATAGCATGCTGTAGGAGGAGGTCTGGTTCAGGCCTCTCTTAACTCTCAGCTCAGCAATGCCCATAGCAGTGGGTGTTGGGAAATTTGGCGTTCTCCCTCCTGTGGGAGAAGCAAAGTGTCAATAAGGTACACACAAGTTAGCAATTTCAGTTCAAGCTTCCCGTAAATAAGCCTCAGTCTTCTGCTGTACATCAGGGTGATGAAGAGGCGAATGGTGCCGCTCGATTCCCACGATAGCCATTTCTTTTTCCTTTTGACTTAAAGAAATGTCAGCCTACTCTTGACACATTTGAAATATCTGCACTGTGGCCTGAAAGACCTGTTTCAGGACTTGCTAGAAGACATATTTCATGTCCCTACTTAGTTTCTTTTTTTTTTCCCTGAGTCTTGGATAAACTCTTTGCTAATGATTTGCTTTAATGTTTCAGACTGCATTGTAGAAAACACTGCTCTTAGTTGTACAAAGTAACTGCCAAGTTACAACTCTTTCATTAATATTAATTATCAAGGCTATCCAAGTGAGAACAAAATAATAAAGATCTTCTTCCCAAGTCCCCCACTATTATTTCCACATCACTCAACTCCATCTTTCTTTACCAGAGTTCATTTCTAAAATATACCCAAAAAGCATGTTCCAGCCATGTCTGTACATCTAGAATCTGCTCTCTTTCTCCATTTGTTTTACTGGAGTGACTCAGAATAAAGCAATTTATACAAGAAAAACACCACTCTGTACCTCACCTGTTAATATCTTTTTTCCCCCCACTCATGCCATAGTCGGGCTGTGGCAGATCTTTTCACATTAAGGTATTTCCTGCGAGGGAATGCAGAGGCCATGCTGTTGCCTTTCCAGGGTCTCAGATGGTGTGTTGCTAGCCCTGCCTTGCTCCAGCTTCTGCCTTGAGCCAGGGGAAGTGATGCTTGGGTCAGCAGCAAATTTGGGAGCTGCCGTAACAGCACCCAACCATCTTGAGAACACCTCCCTTTTAGCTCAAATCACATGAACTGAGTAAGAAAACCAGTTTTCCTCAGCAATCTGAGGTTTTTTGAGCCATTTACAAACCCTTGGTCACTCCTGTCCCTCCCCAGCTGGCACAGATCCTGAGGGCAGAGGCAGCCTTACCAGTAGAAGGATTTTTTTCTTTCTAGACACTGCTCAAGCAGGTTTCCTAGGGGCAGTGACACAGCAGGTGAGATACCGGCTCAGAAAGACACGGCGCTTACTCCTCCCATCCCCACGATTTCAGCCTGAACAGAACCAGTGTTGGACCATAGAAGAGATGCCAGCTATATTATACAAACTTATTCTGAGAAGTTAGAAAATATTTTAATCAGCTTTCCCCTATCTGAAAATATTATTTGTTGTTTTCCTTTACTACTGAAGTGGTTTAGACTACTGATCTTTGGTAAATGGATCTAGTCAAGGATGGCTGTGCAGTAACATCTGGGATGACAGTCCCTGGGGAGACCGAACTGAGGGGATGTCTGCTACCAGCTAGAAAGTCACTTACTGACTGCGCTAGGGTCTGAGTGTTTGCTGTACCAGCTTGTAGAGGAGACTCACGCAGAGCCAGGGCAGGAGGATCACTACAGCTTTTATGCTCAGGCAGCACACTGGCCAGGTCTGCTCAGACGTGAACTCAGAGGCTGACTCAGGCATGAACTCAAAGCAGCTGTCCTGCATCATCCCAAGATAATGGAGAGGATGAGAGAAGAGAGGAGCCAAGTGCCAGAGAAAGGGCTTGTCCATAACAGTGTCCTTTGTGCAGCCTATGGTCAAGTGAGTCATTGCCCATAACTCTTACCTGAGCCTAAACATGCACAGCGTATGCCAGAGCAGAGAAGGAGCTGCTCTGTCTTGGGGTGACTCTATCATGTGTATCCCCTATCATGCTCTATGCCCAAAAAGTAATATTGTGCCTTTTCTGTGCCTTTAAACTGGAGCTTGAGGGAAAAAAAAAAACCAGACAAACTTTCCAAAGCAGCTTCTCAAGGACACAGAGATTACACTCCTCAGTGTTGTCTGGCTGCGGATGGCACGAAGGGAGCACCCTGCTTGCTTTTCCTTCAGCCAGCTGGTTTTTTTTCCCTCTTGGCGTGAGATGGAGAGCTGAATTTTGTTTCCTGGGACTTTGGTTTTTTTTCCCTTCTTCTCTTCTGAACTGTTTCAACAACATCAGAACACATCAGGAGAATTTTCTCCCCGAGGCCCGGGGGTGGGCCCACGCCCTCACCGACCAGCTCCGAGGAGGAGAGAGACCACACCTACAGAAGGACTCTGAAATCTTCCCAGGTTTCTCTCTATAGCGGGGGTTTTAATTCATTATTTAGCATCATTATCCTTTTCCTGTGTGTTTGTTAAAATAAATAGTTTTTATCTCTTTCACTTTCCTTCGAGGAAAAATTTCCTTTTTTCCCGAACCCTGTGGGGGGAAGGGTGGTTGTAACCTGGTTTTCTCTCAGGGGCTATATTACTAGATTTTGGCCAAACCGGTACATGCTCAAACTCACATTCTGAGTGAGAAATTGCCAACCATTTGAGAACAGGTGGAGGAACGCAAAAGGGAGCTGGATAAGGTTTAGCTGACCTGCAGCAAAGTGAGAGGAAGAGGAGCTGTGCTCCCTGCCACAGCACACAGTGGGCCAGAAACAACGAGTGGTGGAACAAGCCAAATGCTGAACATCAGCATCATCTGAGGAGTGGTTGTGGGAAGTGACATGAGCTCTTGGCAAAGGAATCCAATATGGGCAACTTCTGGAAGAGCAGCAGCAACAACCCCTTAAGGTAGGGGGATTTTTGAAATGCCAGTGCTATTTTTCAGAGCGAAACAGTTTAATGGTGCTTAGAATTAAGTCACTGGCTGCCTTGGGAACTGTACTTAAAGCTTTGATAACCCTCATTTTGGGAAGTAAGTGTCAATTAGGGCTTATTTAAAGGTGGCTGACCTTTTTAACCTGCACTGCTGTGTGAGAGATGGTCACGATCTACAGAGAACCTTGGGAAATGTGCTTTATTTACCCTGAGAAAAAAACTGCAGAGAAATTCTCTCTTTGGTTTTCTAAGACTCATGTGCCAACCTAAGGCTGAATGTTCCATCCCTGGAAGTGTTCAAGGCCAGGCTGGATGGGGTCAAGTGGAAGGTGTCCCTGTCCCTGGTAGGGAGGCTGGTGATCTTCAAGGTCCCTTCCAACCTTCTATGATTCTATTATTCTATGATTCTATGATAATATCCTATTTGGCCTTCCCCAGGCCAGTGAAGGTTTGCAAAAATAAAAGCCCTCCTGGCTCTGAAGGTATGTCACAGTGGAGAGAGAGAGCCAGAAGAAGGGAGATCCTAAATCCAAATCCAAGCTGGTGGCCACAGGAATGTTCATCTTGGTTCCCAAGCAGAGGAATCAGCCATCAGGTTTAGTCAATTCTTCTGCCTCTTTCTGGGAAATAATTCTTCAATATTGTGCAGAATAATGTGTCTTATTTATACCTCAATTCTTAGTGAAACTAGTTATGTGTTAAACAAACTTTTTGTATCTGCAGCTTTCACGCAGTCTTCTGAGACATATCTGCCCTGGTTTCAGCTTCCTAATAACAGGTGCAGTGCTGTGTTTGGATTCAATATGAGAATAATCTGGATAACACACTAACGTTTTAGTTGTTGCTCAGTAGTGCTTATCCTAAATCAAGGACATTTCAGTTTCCCATGCTCTGGCAACGAGAGTGTGAGGAAAGCTAATGATTTTACAAACAATTTGATGGGTGAAGGTATGAGTGTTAATGTCTTTGCAATGGGTCTTCATGTCTCTACTAACTTTGGGCCTCAAGTTTGCTGCAGAGCCCAGACAGCTTAGCTCCTGAAATAGACAAGGGTCTGCACAAGCCTGAACTTCTGAATTTTGGGGTAAAATAGTAGGTTCAAGGGGGAAATATGTGGTAGGAGGTTCGGGAAGGCTGTACCTTCCCTGTACCTCAGCCAATGGGGAAAGGAAGAGGGCAACACGCGGCCGGGAGTTTGGGATAAAAGGAGGCTGCGCCCTCCGAAACCTCGAGAGAGGAAGCTGCAGGTGTGTGCCGTGGTGGACTCTCTCCCATTATTCAAATAAAGTTGCCGGACTCCTCTGTCTCCTTTTTGGACATAAACCTCTGGTGTTTGTGGATTTTCCTGACAAGAGGAATCACAAGAAACCAGGAGGGAACAGTCAGGGCAACTGACCTGTACTGCTCAAAGGGATATTCCATGCCATGAAACATCATGCTCCATATATAAACTAGGGACAGTTGGCTGGGAGCTGCTGATTTCCACTCAGGGACTGGCTGGGCATCGGTCAGTGGGTGGTGAGTAACTGCACCGTGCATCACTTGTGCTCCTTGACTCTTATTCCTCTGTTACTGTTATTGCTATTACTACTATTATTATTTCTATTGTTGTATTTTTCTTTATTTCAGTTCTTAAACTCTTCTCAACCGACAAGTTTTACCTTGCCAATGTTCTGAGTGCTGCTTGCAGGCCACAGCTCTGGTGTCATCCCCGGCCCTGTAGCGTGGCCGCTGTTGCCCGTTCAAAGTCTCTGCGTGCTCCTGCAGTGTCTCTGGGTGGGCTGTCCCCAGCCATACACAGTGCAGGCAGCCTGGTTTTTTCCTGGGCGTTCCACACCCCCCGGTGGATCTCTCAGGCACGAGTGGCTCCTGGTGAGGCTGGAGCTCCTCCGTCCGTCTGTCTGTCCCAGTAGAGGGAGTAATGTGGGACAGTCAGAGCTCCCTGAGGCACAGCACAGCCCAAAAAGCCCCTGGGGCTGCAGGCCCTCCAAACCCCGCTGCTTCCCGAGCACGGACAGCTCTTCCTCGCCCCTCACCAGTGCTTCTAGCAGCAGCTCCCTCGCGCTGTACATCCACTTCCAGGAGGGGCGGGAGAAACAGGGATGAGAGACCGGAAAGGTCCCATTCCTCCGCAGGAGCACGGGCGGGAGCCGGCCTGTGCCTGGCAGTCCGCCCACGACGCCACGCAGCGGCAGCAGAGGCAGCACCGACCGGCGACCGGCAGTCGTGCGGATACCGGCGGGGACGGCCGGGGGAAAAGGGAGGAGATGGCCCCGGTTTGTCCCGTTTTGCCCCCATTTGTCCCGTTTCGCTCCGGTTTGTCCCGGTTTGCCCGGGCCGGCCCCGCCTGTGAGCGGCCCCGCGGGGCGCGGCAGCGGGACAGCCGGGAGCGGGGCCGGCCGGGCATCTCCAGAGGGCAACGGGAATTACCATACCGAAAGAAACTTTGCTTTTGCCAGGGGGCTGAGGCAAGCTGGGAGACAGCCCAGGCGTCTGCAGACTGGCTAGGAACGAGGGGCGCTGCTAGTGGGGCTTAATTTTCACAGAGATGGCTTTGGATATTTTGTTGGCTGCAGGGAACGCCTGTGGCGCACACACGTGCGTGCCCAAGGCGATATCCTTCTCTGTGCTCAGGTGGTAGGAACATGGTGTTATTTTTCGTAATCAGTAGCAATACCAACTCAATTACAGCTGTCTGACACTGCAGACAGAGCAAGTCACAAGATCCTACACAGAATAAATCCATATCATCTGGCTTTAAATACCGAACAGCATAAACCTGCCAGAATTTTTGGTTTTTTAATTAAACTGTTTGGAGTGAAATGGCCAGCAGAGAAACAGCTCCTAAATATCTCACCCAAATGCAACAACATTTAATCTGAAGGGAGCTGGAAAGCCCAAAATTACTTTCTCCATGCCACAGAGGTGTCCTTTACCATCCCAGGCACATGGGACAGAGATATGGGATGCTCTGCACCCCACGGGCTGCCCTGTCCTCTGAACTCAGTGCTGTGGCAAGGAAATTCCCACTTCCAACCTCCTCAGCTCCCCAGATCTCTTGCCCCTGGGCCCAGTCCAATGTGGGCAAAGCAACCAGTGCCTAAGCAAGCAGTGAGAGGTTTCTGATGTTTATTTACATCGCTGGCTCTGTCTTACCGTGTGGTTTCCCATCTGCTTGGCCATGTACATGTTAATACCAGTGAAAACCAGAACCTGGTACATCCCACATCCTCACCGGCCACCAGTCCCTGAAGTTTTTTCATTGAGCATAAATAGAGTTACAGGCAAAATCTCAGCCCAATGATGGAGGAAGGAATTGAAGTCTTTGGCAAGAGGCATTTTTCCACTTGGGAAATGCATGGGAGTTTTTCAGCTTTTCTGGGATGTCTCAAGCCTCTCCCTAGTGAAAAAAATGTTTTTATGGGGAAACACCCAATCCTCCCAGCAGCCACAAGGCTGGATACCTGCTGTGCGGGCTGGTGATGCTCCCCTGTCCTCCCACACCTGGAAGCATCCACCTGGGGGTCCTGTCATTCCCATGGGCAACATCTGTGGGCAGCAACTGCATATGCTGGCAAAAAGCTGGTTTTGAGGCTGTGTTCTTCTGCCTGCCCCTTTCATGCTCACAAAAAGCCTCTTTGGTCTTCATTTAAGAAGGCCCAAGAACTCCTGTGCTACCAGCAACAGCAGTAGCACTCCTGTGCTAATAACATTGAGCAAGGGGGATTAAACCCATTTTGAGCACTTTCCACCCTAAGCAAAAAGATTGCAGAAAAATATTCCGAGATCCCTTATCTAAATCCATAATCCTGTCTCACCTGGTGGGTTCTTAGCTGCAGGTACCAACCTGGCTCAGCCTGAATGATTTTTTTGGGCCCTGTGTTGTTTGCTCTGTGCCATTTTTCTGTTCCGCTTGTCTTTGCCTCTCCGTAAAGGACCCTGCTTATGGCAGATAAGGAAAGCTGCCTGCAGCCACCATGACCGGGTCACCACTCACATTCATGCTGGTAACCCCCAAGGAGGAGGAAGCATCCAGCATTGCTCCCAGGCATTGCAGATGTGCCCTAAACTGCTGCAGCAGATGATGCAATGGTACAAGAAGATGGGGTGAATAGGGCTGGAAGTCAAAAACCTCCTAAATATTCCTCAGTTTTGCAGAGATTGCTCCGACACAAATGCAAATGCTGCTGATGCCTCCTCCTTCTCCAGCGCTGACATTTCCTGAGCAGAGCTCTCTTCTTTGACCTCTCTCTGTAAATATTGACATTGCATTCACAAGGATAATAGATTTCTGTCTGCTCTTACCGCAGCTGAATGTTTCCACCGGGACTGTTACTACTTCTTATGGCTGGAAATGCACCTGCACCAGCTGTGGAGGCTCTGCATAACCCCCCTGGAAGCCCTAATCCACCTGTGCCTTAGCAGACTGCCACTGCCTCACCACCGCGAAGCCCGGATTCATCCTGAGACAGTGGGAAAGGGATACTCTCCTGACCCTTTCTTTTTATTGGGGAAAGAGAAAAACCCCATGAATTTGACTGCCTTCCTCCTAAATCACTTCCTCTCTCTAAAGCACATGATCCCAAGGCAGGTATCCAGCATGAAAAATTACTTGCCTGGCACACGTGACCCACACAGCCTCCCAGAATAACCCTGCAGTGATGCCTGAGCCTCCCAGAGGAGGAATATTCTGAGGTTTTTGTTTTCCAGTAACAATCCAGCAATTTACAGCTATTTCTCCCCCAAATGAGATCATTCCCCATCCCCATCACCCAGGGATGAGCCTCAGCACTTGCTCTAATGCTTTGCCTCCAGCAAAACTTCACTGCAGAGCATGGCTTTGCTCTTTCTGCTTAGCGTGGTCTCTCTTGCCATGCCAGAGGCCGCCTTTAAAAGCAAAATGGTTTGGTGAAGCCTAAAAGCAGCTTCCTAAGCCTCTGCTTCCCATAATATGAACATTTGGCTGGCTCTTGGAGGGCAGCTTGAGGCAGGGCTTCAGGGAGGCAGGGCTTCAGGGAGGCAGTGCTGACCGGTGTGCAAGCACTGAGCAGTCCACTTGAAAAAGTGTACTCAGGAGCTGGTTTTGCACAAATACCTGTTTTTCCCAGTTGCCTCAGCCCCTTTGCTGCCATATTCAGACCTTTGTTTTCCCCCTCGCTCTCCCTAAATGCGTCCTGTTGTGACACAGCCATTGCCTTTCACAGGGTCAACACAACACCCTCAGTGGAGGTTTGGTGTTCAACACAAACGTGGCCATATGAGCAAGACAATTTCCCCCCCAGCTTTCCCTTGCTCCGTGCTCCCCTGTGGAGGCGGCACGTTGTGGATGTGCCAGAAGCATCCTTTCCTTGTTGCCAGCTCTGGCTCCATACACAGGAATAACCATCCCCCTCTCTTTTTTTTTAGACATCTGGCATGCACTGAGCGGGGGGGAAAAAATATGGCAAGCTGGAATTTCCTTCGCTGGGAGAAGTGCACACTGTTATTCGGGCCAAATCTAAAGTTTCTCACTTAAGAGTTTTGCATATGAATGGGAATTCAGGCTTGGTCCCTGGAGGGACCATCATTATATGCATTAACAGACAGCTGGGCTTTAGAAAAAGGGGGAAAGCAGAAAAAAAAATAGATGTTTATTCTGTACTTAGGCAAATTCATATGAGGGGAATCATCTCCCATTCTCGCTGCGGCACACTTTGCTCTCTATAGACTCTGAATACATTCACTCATCAAGGCATATTGAGTAGCTGCTTATTAGCACAAGTTTGGTTCCCTTTCTGCATCCCTCAGACGCACACACAAGTACAAGTCCCCAGTGTGGCCCATCTGGAGAGATTCTGTAGCTTTCTCTTGCCTGGGGGAAGCACAAGATCATATTTCTAGAGCATTAAATTTGGTTTGATAAAGGCTTTTATATTTTTTAATTTTTATTACACATATATTTTGTATATTTTTAAAAAATATTCTCATATATTTTTATAACCTCCCTTCATGCTGTCAAGTCTCAAAGCTGGGAAATTTGCAGTGCCCTGTGGTAAACCTTCTGGTGAATATAAAAGGGCTTTGCTAAGGGTCAGATTCAAATGAAGCTAATTCCAATCAAATCAAATCACAGGGCCGGGGAAACAAAAAAAACCTATTATTTCATTTGACTCCTGATTTATCAGCTCCTACAAAGCCACTGCTTCATTGGTGGGATGTTTCTGTGGTGTAAAAAATAACCTGGAGCACAGCGACCTTTGTTTTCATCTTTCTTTCAGACAATAAGATGTCTCCTCTCCTTGAATAGGTGAATAATACTGAAAAAAGAGCTTACACCGAGATAACAGTGCCGTCTTTGGGACCAGATGCCCATACAATGCCATCACTGATGGAGGCATTTCGCCTTGCTGCCTTTTCCCTTTCTTGCCTGTTTTTGTTTGTCTGTTTGCTTTTTTCTTTTTTTTTTTTTTTTAGCTCATGGGGAGCCCAATGTGGCTGCATAGAAAGAGCCAAAACTGGGCCCTTCCCTTCCCTTCCCTTCCCACTGTACTCAAGCTTTCCAAATTTACAGGGATCATCGGGATACTTATCTGGCTTTTTAAAGCCTTATTTTTACACCCAAACCTTGCTTCCAGTGATCAGGTTTTATCTGTTTTGGGTTATTTTCCCCCCTCTTCAGCAGTATTGGGGTGTGACTGCCCCCAGATCGCGGCTTGCGAAACCCTGGGGCGCCTAAAGCCCCTCTATCACAAAGACATAACAGCACCTTGAAATAAGCTGAGTTTTTCAAAGGAAAGGTCTGGCTTTAAAGAACTAGGATGTGGTGCCAAGAGGACTCACAGTATCCCTGGCTGGTACCTGGGGGTCTCAGCCACTCATAACAGGAATGCTTCTGTTCCTGAAGAAGCTGAGCTGTTTATCAGCTGCTTATCAGTTACAGCCATGAGGATCTCTGGAGTGTGGATGGTAAACGAGCAGGAGGCAGGGCTCCTTTCTGCCCTCGTACTCTCTGCAGCTGAAGTCTGGGTCTGAACGTGCTCTCTTGCCATAATTTATTTCTCCATTACATTTCTGACCAGGGCCCGGGCTTTGCAGCTATTGCTGTCAGCCTTTTGTCTTTCTGATTGTGCTAACAGCAGCACTTGAATGCTAATTGCCTTCCCTGATGAAGCAATCACACAATTTCGGGGTGCTAGGGAGGGATGGACAGTACACGAGGGCTTTGACCCTGGCTGCAGTCCGGCCTGGGATGCAAATGTGGGGGCCAAGGATTCAGAGTCTCTTTGGCTGCTGCATAAAAGTAGGAGGCAATGAAACACAGGTCTCAGGGATGGGAGAAGGATGAAGTTTTTGCAGGACTGGTTTCTGTGCCCTGAAGCAGCTATTCATATTGATTTGGGACACTGCATCTCTAGCACTCCCCTCCCGAGGGGCAGCCCAACTTTGCCTCTGCCAGAGCCAACAACCTTTCCCTACACAGAATATTTACAATTATTTTAGTTATTAATTTTATTTTATCGTTTTCTCTGGGATACGTGTAGTTGTTGCTACAAAAAGATTCCGGCTGTACAGCCCTGTTCTCCAAACCCCGGGTTTCAAAGGGGTGAAGGGACCACTCATGCTTCCCTTTCCCCTTGCTGGGCCAAGGGAAGGACCTACCTGGGCATGTTCAAGACCTCAAGTCACCCAAACCCAGGTTTTAGCAGGTGCTGAGCGAGCCAGTCCCTGTGTAGGGCTCAGTGTGCACTCAGCTGCTCACAAACTCTGTCTATGAAAGCCTGGTTTTCCACTGCAGAATTCTAAAACCCCCCAAAAGGGCCATTGTTTCCAAGCCAAATAAACATATTCTTTTCCCACCTGGGCACCGTGGATCAACCTTTAGGTCTGTGAGTGACTTTCAAGCCAAAAAGCAACGGCCAAGCCAGGATGAAAGCTGTGCCTGTGGCTCCCCTCCATCTAATTTCTCCTCATTTCTTGCCAAGTGCATGTTCCCAGCCACTTTATCCAGTCCATTCAATCCGCCCTTCCCTGCTTTGATGGCTGGTGACTGCCCAGTGGGATGGAGCTTGGTGGGATTTTAGCACTAGTGAGAACACCCATCCCTTCTGCAGCCACCCTACACTGCCTCCTTCCTCTCTTGCCCAGGTCATTAATTCATCCTGGAACACTACTGAAGGCCGAATCCTTCCCAGTGCCAAACCTTGATGATCTCCATCTATCCCCCCGTGCCTGGCCCAAAACACTCTTTTCAGCCCAGTCCAGTCTCACTCCTGGGCTATTTGCTGCCATTCACCATTTATCAGCCAGGCCCTAATTCTTGTCTTAATTAAGAGATGATCACCCAGTGCTTCTGCATGTGTGTGCATATATAGCCATGCATCTAAACATACAAATCTCCATACGTACCTGTACGCCTCCTTCTCCCTCCTCCTCCAGTAACTGCGTCCAACCATGAATCTTACCCCATTTGAAGGATATTAGCAAGCCCTGAGTAAGTCCTGAGCTCCTACACATCTCGTGGAAAGGGACCACAGGATGCCACTTTGACAGCATTTTGCCCACTGGATGGGAGGGGCTGCTCCATATCTTTTTTTTTTTCAATGAACAGGTATTTTCCCTATCTTCCTTTTTTTCCCAATGAAGTATTTTTAACTTGCATGCCCTTTTACTCAGCGGCTCCACACACCATATTTCTTGAGGAGTAAATGATTAAATTTTAGAGCCTGGAGTTTCATGTTTAAATGTCAAGCTTGAAACACAGCACCTCAGAAGAGAAATCCATAGGATTTATATTTTCTTGTAATAAATATGGTCTTTATTGGGAGCAAACCAAGAAAACGGCAGGCAGCCTATCTTGCAGTTTTGCTGCTTTTTTATTTTTCAGCTGGAAAGATTGGAAGATTTTTCTTTTGGTTTTGTAGTTAAAAAAATAAGCTTTGAGAGAAATAAGTCATCTTCACCAGCACAAATGCATCCGCTGGCCATTTAAGGGGGAGCTTGAAGAGTTCTGGGGTCAAAAAAACCTGGTTAGAGCTGTTAATAGGTTATGAAAGCAGCACGCCAGTGTAAGAAAGCACCTTCTTTTCTTACACTCAATTTGCTGAATATTAGTATAGCTGATGCTATGAGTAATTAAGCTGACCCCAGCTAGAGGTGAGGAAATGAAGGGGTAAGAAAATCACCTATGTGGGTACCTTGTTCTCCTTCCGTGGCTGGCTCATAGGACATTCTGGGAGGAAAATAATGAGGCATATGTTAATGGGTTGTCAAAGGTCACTGTAATGATGGGGCCTGCAGCCACCAATATCCAGCAGCTCCCAAAGGCTTTGCACCAGGTGCTCCCACTGGCAGTCACATTATAGAGGCAACAGGTGCATTCAGTGAGCATCACACACTTCACACCTGTTTCTCCAAGGCCTTTTTTCCCCTGGAAACCCTATGGCATGCAATAACTGCAAACACACCCTGGCCTGCTATCATGGCTGCAGAACGAGCAAAGCTTTTTGCTCGCCGCTGTGCTGCTCTGGCTCCCATTTCCTACCCAATCTCAGCCTGGGATTGTTTTGATACCTGTCTTCATGTACATGAGGTGTGAGCTCTGGCAGCAGACGCATTATTACAATTGCACACTTGGAAGCACACATGCGCCTGCTGAGGGAACTGCCACAGGGAACACCATCTTTTCAGCACTCATACCTGCACTGAGTTTTCCAGTGGCGTCCTCTTTTCCCAGCATTACCTCATTCTCAGCTGTCTGTCTGTGCCCCAGTGTCATTCATTTTCTACACTGACCTGTCTGCTGGTGCAACAGTTTGTCCTAGCTCTCCATAAGTCCCACACCACATCCAAAGCATCGTGGATAAGGTGGTTTCTCTCCTGCCACCCACCCGTTTTACCAAGCAGGAATGATGTGTGCCCTTCTCCTGTCCTCGAGGTCCATCTCCCTCCTCATGTTGGCAAAGATGAATTGTTCTGGGATGAGGTTGTGCTGTTTTGCCTGCTTCTTAATGCACCTGAGGGTGACTTTGAGCAGGCCCTGTTGACTTGAATAAATCTATCTCATTCTTTCATCTCTTTTTCTGCTTGCTGGTCCGTTTTTTTTTTTTTTTTTTGTGGAAGTATCCAGTCACAGTTTATGCATTACATGCTATTTATGCAGTTCAGCCCATGAAAAATACATGAAGAGTCCCTCACTCTTTCTCCCCACAGCTTCATAAATCTTGCATTGCTTTCTGCATGGCAGCTCAGCTTCATGGGGTGATGGGGAGCAGCCTCCCTGCCGCTCCTGCCCTGGGGCCACAGCATCCTCTGGGGATTCTGGCATTACAGGCTTGAACCCTTCCAGGTTGGTAGAGGAGGGGAGAGGTTCAGAGCCCCCTTCAGCCCCATTTTTATATTATTGGATAGAAAAATAAGACCAAATTACTGTTTAGCTGCCCTGAAATGTCTCCAGCACAGGGGTCATCTTGCTTTGCAGCTCGTTTCAGCTTTACTGAAAACAAGAGCGATGCAGAGAATATCACCCTGAGCACAGCTTGTTAAGCATTCACGAGAGCTGGTGTTTGCGACTCGAGATGCAGCTGCGCATTTATTCAGGGATCAGACAGAGGCTGTGCAGAAATACCACCCAAAAAATAAGTCAGGCACGTGCTTAAGGACCCACTTTGAAGGTAAAGCACCTTACCTTTCTGTGCAGGTAAATGTATTAGCTGGTGCCCACAAAGTGCAAGCGCCTTTTCTCACTCTGACCCCAGCAGAGGAAAATAATAGGCAAACACTGCTTTGAGATTTGTTTAAGAGCTGGTCCCAAACCAATCTGAGCACAAAGGCCCATGGAAATTGCCTAATTCCTTAGTTCTCACTTAAAATGGAACTTTGTGGAAGGAGTTTGCAGCCAGCTCTGATTTTTAATGGAAGTTGCCCCATGTCTGTATTTTCCCCTTAGCAGGCTCTCTCCCTCCACAAAGCTATCAAGGATGCAACGGGCAAATTAGAAGTTCTTTGCTCTGTCCTCAGAGCCCCTCTGATTCCTTACAGCATCTGCTGCCATCGTGGTCCAGCAGCAGACAAACTCAAGCTGAACAAGAAAACACTGAGTGGGGACTGGCACGTCAATTCAGAAGGATTTTATCCAAGCTGCTGACAACCTCAATTTGCTAACCCAATTGACCTTGTGCTCCCTTTAATATACAAGGCAGCATTCCCCTGCTGTACCAGCCTATCGTGCCTTTCCTGGCCACGGTGTGAGTGTACCACTACCCATCATCTGCCACAGCTTCCTGTCATGTCAGGAGAAACAGTACCCTTATCCACACCTCGTCCCTTTGTCCTCCAGCAGTGGACAAGAAGATGGTGGCTGCCCACCACCACCTCCATTAAGACCTTTCCCAGGTCAGTCTTTTCCCCCTTGGCCTTTCCCACCTATGGCTTTTCTCACCTCTCTTTAAGGCTGGCTCACGCCCCTCTGCAGCATGTGGTTGCCCCCAAATGCATGGAACAGGGGATGTGGTGGTGGGTGCACCAGCTGGTCATGGGTTTGCTGGGGTTCCATTCAAAAAAAAAAATCAGACAAAATTAGATCTTGGAAGGAAAAAAAAAATCACAAAAAAAATCTATTTCTGAGGGGTATGTGGTCAGGGACTGCTCTCAGGCTTGGTTTGTTTGGCAGGCCCTTTGCGCCAGAAACCAGACTAAAAAAGCATATTTTCGCCCCAAAACAGAGAAAAGTGGGAACAGCCTGTAACAAGGCAGGATGCATTCATGTGGTTCTACACATCTTGCTCATCCCAAAGGCCTCTCTTTCCCTCAGGGACCACAAGAGTAGCACCAAATCTGCATTTAGGAAAAAAAAATACAGAGAATTTATTTCCTTTCCAAGGGGGGAAATCCTGATGCTTCGTGGAAAGTCGAGGGGTCAAGCGCATGTGTGATCCACAACTGGATGTTGCTGTTAGTCAAAGGTTTTTATTTTTATGAAAAAATAGAAAATTTCGTATCTTACACTACAAAAAACCCCATGTACACAAACAAAATGCACAGAGAGCATCCAAAGAGGGGGAAAGGGGAGGAATGAATACAGCAATGCTACAGTCTCCTGTGAGTTAAAACACCGATGCAAGGAGCTGAGACAGATGCTGCGGCTCTGGCAGCGCTGGATGCACCAGCTCCTGCTCTACCTGCTCTAAGGAATAACAATAAAGGACTGGCAACTAAGTGTTAATCTTAAGACTGCTACTGATGTATTTTACATATGCCTTAACATCTAATTTCAAGTCCCCAGCAGTCCAAGGAGTCACAATTTCTTGAGCACTGAGACTTTCTACATTATATTCAACACTGAATAGACAAAAAAGATTTTTACCTTCATTTTTTATTCTTCTCACTGTTAACATATAGGAGGAATAAATAAAATTTTAAACTAATTTTTTTTTCCCTTTTATATCAGTCTTCCTTTTTTATGCTCAAGTAGTTTTTCCAAGTGGTAGCTACACAAAGGGTGTCAGTCTACAAAAGCCTTTCTTGGGGACACTTCCTTCTCCCAAAATGAAAAACTGTACATTAAAAAAAGCCTTTTCACCTTTTGGATCATTTGAAATACCTCCCTCTCAATTATCAGCAAAATATACTGGAAAAAACAGAATTTGTTGCAGCAGTAGCGAGCTGGAAAAGCAAAAGGCTTGGACTTACCATAGGCAGGAAATCCACTTACAGCCCTTTCCAAGAACCTAACCTGCCAAAAAAGTTGTTGTCCTCTTGTTCTGCTGCACCCCAGTACACATAATCATGCCCAACACACAAATTTCTTTGCAGTTCTTCGATAGGAACTGAAAACCTCCATTGTCTCTGGAATCTGCTCATGGACATAGAAGCTGTAACCTTTGGACCCTACCCTCTAAAACAATGTTTTATTTTTTGCTCTGAGACAAAGTCTATTAATACAGAGATCTGTAGCAAGAACCGCTCTTGAAATAAATAGAAAAGGTTATTTTTTTATTTATTGGAGGAAGTGAGAAGAGGTGCCCTATTTACAAATGCAGTCTGGCTTAAGAACAGTTTTGTTTTCCACCGGTTCATCATTTTGAAGGTTACTTCAGCACCTGGTAGGTATCCCAGCAATACAAATGATGAAAAGGGGATTCTGCTTTTAAGACCCTAGGCAAAAAAAGACCAAATTCAACTCCTCCCACAGAGCCAACAGGAAAGGAATGAGTGGAGGTGATGGGCAGAAAGTGCTATGTATTTGCTAATAGCATCTCAGTGCCACCAATGGATGCAGGCAAACAAACTATTCCTCCTAATGAAAAGAGTTGTTTCTGTCTTCCTACATGTTATTTTCCCAAGCGTTGCAGGCAGGGCGGCACAAATAATCTCAAGACTGTTCTGCTGACAGCTCTAATAATCTTATTTATTATATGACAAATCTCTTTCCCGTGCCAAAATTGTTATGTCTTGATACCCTCTTCCTCTTTTGTGGTCCAGTAGCTGCCAAAATGAAACAACGGCATGAGAAATGACACCATCAAGATTTGTTAGACCTCGCCGTGGCTCCTCTCTCTCCTATTTCTACTGATTCCTGAGGAACTCAGCAGTAGCCTGCAGAAGAGGAGGGGGCCATTTCAGAACAGGCAAATATTGCCTGAAGAAGCCCTGCTGTAAGCAAACAAAGCCCTGCTGCTAGGAAAAAAACCACTCAGCCTTTTCTAGATGCTTCCCTTTTTTAAAAAAAACATTCTTTGTATCAAATCTCATCCAAAGGCTGGGGGGAAATGGAAGAAAGACTTTGAAACAGCTGAAGGTGCCTTGCAACACCTGTTTCTGCAAGACATGAAGGACAGAGACCTCCTTTTGGCTGTTTGAGCTCTTTGGGCTTGGCTCTGCTGCACTGGGGATGCAGGGAGCTACAGCAACTCTTTATGTTGATGTTATTGCTAAGGGAGGATGCCACAAGATGCTATCCAACCTCTAAGGAAGCAATACATTTACAGAAACAACAAACCCTTGTAATCCACTGAGCTGTTTTAAAATCCTTATCTTTATCAAAGTCTTCACAAAATAAAAGCCCAACCTATGAATACCAAATTAACTGTGCTGTTTAATCCTATCTACAATAAAAGGAGGAGGAGAACCCCAAAATACTTCTGGTGTGATTCCCAGGGGACTGGGTTGCCTTCAGGTCCCTCTGAAAATACCAGCCATAGGCTTTAATGGATACATTGAACCCCAGCTGCAACCAAGTCCTGATCTGAGCTGTGCTAGCCCCTATGAATGGCATCTCCTTGCCCTCAGGATGCCATCGCTGTGACCATGTTGGGCTACTCTGCTCTCCCCTCCCCTCTGTGCTCTGTCCTAAAGCGGCCAGGTCCACAGCCAAACCTAAAATGCCAAGAGACAGCTTGGGACAGCACAGTTCCAAAACTAATCCCACTCCCACCACTGTGGGAGAAATACTACAATATCTCCACACTGGATGATCACGGGCTCATTCCCACACAGTGCCCCAGGACTTAACCCACATCATCAGAAAAGGAACAACAAAATTCCTTCCTTCCAGCTAAAACCACCTCGTGCTTTGTCTCCTGGGCCCTGGGAACAGAGGCGATGGCTGCACTGGGTGATGGCCACTGGGCTAAAACACCTGTGCAGAAGCAATCCCATGCTGTCATTGGCCAGGACACAGAAAAATCGATGCCACGTTGTCGCTGGAGGCCACCAAGAACCAGGTGTTTTACTTCGCTTCTTCTGGATGTCCTCAGCCCATGGTGTAAAGGAAGAGGGGGGCAACACCTTTTATTTAAGCAAACTCCTTCTACCTCATATACATAATCAAAACTCCTGAAGGCTTTATGTGTTGCTCAAACCAAACTGCAGCAAAAATACAAAGCATAGGGGTAACACAAAAGGGAGACTGAGTAAAAGAGGGAGGAAAGAAGGAATAAAACAAGGAAAGAGCTCCAATCTTGTACCTGATGTGTAGCAAACTGTACAGTATATACATCTTCATCATGTATTATCCTCCCCAAAGAGCAAATAAAAAGAACTTGGTAACACAGAAGGAGGAAAACAAAATATACACCCTGTATTGTATTTGCCATGGAGCAAGCAACATGTTTATATGCTAGTCTCTATAACTTAATGCTGTGTAACAGCATTTTTTCTTTTCTTTAAATTTACAAAACAAAATATCTATCGAGAAATAATCTAATCATATTGCTCTTCAATACACTTCTGTAGACAAGTAAGACTCGAAGTTATACTTCAGCAAACTGCAGCTATTGGGAGTCCATGAATGGCCACAAAAGTCCTCCATTCAAGTCAGTCCTTGGAAGCATTACCATGTGCTGCTGTAATTCAGTATATAAAGGTGCTATATATATTTGTACCTCCCATGTACAGACAACACGTGGTGGAAGGCTTGTCATCACCGCTGAAGCTTAAGAGACTGGTTAACCTCACGTACAGCAGATTCGTTTCCATGTTCCATGCATCTTACACTGACTTCATGAAAATGAGGACACAAATAGGAAGAAAAGGGAAACTTTAGTCAAACACTGCTTTAGAAATGCTGCGGCAGAGGCCAACGTCCTTCAGTTATAGAAACCACCGAATTTCCCTTTTTATCTTTTCTTGGGTTTTTTTTTTAGTCAAAATAAATCTCAGGGCTAGAGTACAAAGTGCAGGACCAACCCACTTGAGGAAGCAACTTTAAAAACCGTGTTACAACGGCACCATCCCATTCACCAACTGGACCTTCATCTCTTGAAGGCTGTTCATTATCTTCTTCTGGTGACCAACAAGTGTCACTCCCAGACGTCTCAAATCCCTGTGGGAGAAAGCAGACGTTGGTTCCATGGACCTCTCAGGCACACGTCGCCGCGCACACCACGCGCCGCATGCGCTGCTGCCGCTGCCAGTGCCTACCTGTTACCACTGGCAGCTCCCGGAGCCAAGTTTAGTTGGCAAATTTTATTTTCCCCATTTGTTAAAATTTTTTTTTTTTATGGCTGACAGCATCTCAGAGAGGTGAGGTGATTTGAACGAGATCACCTCGCTGGCCAAGGAGAAAGGCCAGGGAGAAAAGTGTCAGCATCATCTTTGGCCAAGGATTCTCCTAGGCATGAAAAGTCCTATTTCCAAGAGAAAAGCCACGTAAGAAAGCCCATGTTGCAGTTTCCTCTTCTCATGGGAGAGGCTGGTAATTGATCTTGGATATGAGCAATAAGGAGTGAGGTCAATCCATGCTTTCTTCCTCTTCAGATGAGGGAAAGCCAAAGAAACACAAATGGCAAAAGCCTTGAGCATAGCCACCATTCTGATGGCCCCTTAAAGTCAACAAGAATTAGCAAAGCAGTTCCCCTTTGGGTCTTTGCAAATCTTCCTATAAACCCACATTTGGTTTTTCTTTGGGGGGGTGAATTCTAGAAGCCAAGGGCATTTGTGTTGATTCTGCCTACTGGGCTCATTAAAGGAAAGCTGTAAAATAAGATAGTTTATGTAAAATGCAGGATCAGGAGGAAAGATTGTTCGTCATCGACTCCACCCTCCAAAATTCAGGTGTATAGATGAAGGTAATCACCTTCATGTGCTTCATGTGAATGGCATAAAAGAGGCACCTCCACGGTACAATTTATCCCATCCAAAGACAGGAGTGGGACAAAGTCATCTCCTGGAGATACTGCTGCAGGACCTTGGGTTATCAGATGCAGTGACACATCTAAAGCCAGGTAAGGCCATCGGTTATGGCAGAGTATAATTGTAGAGATTTCTTACTGGGTGGGAAAGTGTTAACAAAGAAATTGTAGGAATGAAAGCTCAGAAGAAACATCAAGACAGTTGCATAAATGTTTCCAGCATAAGACACAGAAACTGTTAGAGAAGCAGTCTGACTACAGGAGATGTGGTGTTTTGTCAGAAGACTTCCACTAGAAAAACAGCAGTCCCTCACCTTCTACTTCCAGACTGCACTGAATTAAGGACGTTTCTAAGTTATGCCTTACGTTCCTGACAATACACTCACAAATCCCAAAGCTGCTGACACCCTGCGTGCAAGTCTTTTAGGAGAAATTTCTCCACTGAAAGCCACTGAGATGTGACCTTGAACATGCAGCTGCTTTTTGGAAACCACGCTGCTGCTTTCACGCAAAGGCTGGGAATCCCCAGCAACACCTGGGAGCCCAACCATCAGCTGAGACATAATTGCAAACCTGGCCTACGGTTCACAGCAGGGCTGTGTGCTGGACTGCAGGTGAGCATGTGCAAGGAACATCGAAACATTTTCACACAAGCTACCCACGGAGGTGTGCCTCTCTCAGCAGCTTCACATTCTGGACAGAAACTCCTGTGCAAGTACAACCAACCAACCATCCATGTCCACAAATTACACAGATGAACACTGATTTGAATAAAAAGCAGTCTTGAGTGAAGGCTAATACATTAACACATAAACAAGTTGAAGCCAGAAGCTAGATCTGTTCTTCTCCAAGGACTGTCATGTTTTCTGCCTTTTGATTTGGAAAGTACCAGATTTTTTGCTTCGGGCTAAACACATCATTATTGTACCCTTTTTTGGCAATGCTTCTTCATGATGCAAAGGGAAATCATAACATAAGGGGCAGAGAGCAAAGGAGGTCAGTGAGACACATCGGCAGTGCTCCTTACCTGGCAGAGAAAAGGCTGCAGCACCTGCAAAAGGTGTCTGCCTTCTCAGGGGGACATGCTTTCATTTCTGCCTCCACTGAATTGTGAAACTAGTTCAGCAAGCCATCTTAATAATGAAGGAAAATGAAGTAATGCTATTGTTACATGCAATTTATTTTATGTACACAGCACAGTTGGAAGTTCACACCAGAGGTCAAAAAAAAAAAAAACCAAACCAAAACCAACCCCCAAAACCAACACAGTGTAGAACCTGATTTTTAAAAGAGACAATATCCATCTTCCCTTTGCTGAGTCCTGCTCTGCTGGCACTTTTTGAAAAATCAGCTTTTTTTTTCCAGGCATCTAAAGTGCAAGCTGAGCTCTTTTGAAAATCCAGTACCACGTATTTCACAGATGTATAATTTCTGACACTCTCGCATGTTATGTTGGAAAAAAACAGCCTGAAACTCGGAGAAAAGCATGCATGTCTTGGCCTTTCACACACAGCCCCATCAGTCTAATAAACCCCCCACCAAGTTCACTACACAGTCTTTTTTTTTCCCATATAGTATCCCCTTAACTCAATATCCTTGAGGAGTGTCTCATTGATTTACAAGAGAGAAAGAAGAAAAAAGAGTTTCTGGTTTCAATACATTAACTGCTCACCAGGGGATCCAGTCTTTTTTTTTTTTTTGAACATCAAATCCTCTCAAATATGAAGCCACCAGCCAAAAGCACGGGGGACTCCTCAGAGAGGGGAAAAACACTACTGTGGGGGTCTTTCACCTCAGCAAAGACGAACCAGAAGACAACAGCTCCTGAACCAGATGCTCACCAAGTATAAAAATCAGCAGTTTTATTCAAAAGCCACCTTGCGCATAGCAAAGACAGCAACTAAACTTTCTAAAAACTGCCTAGAGAATGCAGGAGCTTTAATTCCGATGTTTCAAGCATGACTCACAGCACATTGCATGTTCCCATGCATCCAGTGCTGAAGGACTTAAAGCAGTGTAAGGCAGAAGATAATTTTCAACAGAATTCGGTTTCTGTTTGGGGAACCAAACCAGCTGGTTTGGGGACAGAAAAACCCCAACAACTTCTGTGCCAAAGGGCTGCAAAACAACTGCCTTCAAGCTCCAGTCCAGAGCTGCCTGGCTCATGTTATCGCAGCCAAGTGGTAATTTCACCGGGCTCAGCTCTGCAGAGGAGATGTGTGCAGACATCCACTGGGGCTTTGCAATAAAAATGTGCATTCCCTTGAGGAAAAGGCACAGCTAAGACCCGTGGGCAAATAACATCTGCGATCAGGATCAGGCTGCTTCTTGCTGTGGAAGTGACCTGACCCCTGGTGTTGGGTTTTGTGTGTGCCTCGGCAGTGGAGATCTGTGCACCCATGTGCTGTGTGGTCTCCCTGCTTCCAAATACTTGGCCTCCCCAGCCATGAGACAACTTTAATTCTT
The DNA here is from genome assembly GCA_013397725.1 of Rhagologus leucostigma. Taxonomy (NCBI): domain Eukaryota; kingdom Metazoa; phylum Chordata; class Aves; order Passeriformes; genus Rhagologus; species Rhagologus leucostigma. The sequence goes on along the minus strand of VZTD01002388.1, from coordinate 543,741 downwards.
ATTTTAGGGAGGAAGTTTATCTTTTCACTTCTTTCATTGATGTAGGGCTGAAAATGAAAGCAGGCAGGAATTTGAATCACTTGTCAACAAGGTATTAAAAAGCTGACCTAAGCTGACCAAAAAGCCAAGGAAATAAAGGGGAAAATTGGTGTTAGCTCATCCCAAGCAGCCTGTACACAGCTGCGTGCATGCTGCTCTCTTTCCACGGCCTTGCATGGAAGCCCAGCTGCAACATGCCAGTGACAGCACGGTATCCCCTTCCCTGCAACAGCCTCCATTTGCAAGGGTTGAATTCACAGTCTCCATGTTGTAAGAAATAGATTTAAAACATTTTATTTACAAATAGGACTACTTATACACCATGGACCAGTTTGCCAAACACAGTGTAGACTAGGACTGGATTGCCACATAAAATACAACCCCCTCACCAGCCGGTTTAGTCATACAAGCAAAAGGGCCACAGTCCTGAAAGATCTCCATGGTCAGCAGCTGTCAGCCTACCACAGATATCTTGTATTTCATCTCCCATCCAGGGCGGATCTCACCACTCTTCTGCACGTGGTGTAAGTACAATTGCCCATGCAGACTGGGACTACTCATGGAGTTAGTTAGTCGTCAGTTTGAATGAGGGGAAACAAGAAGAACCTCAAAGACCTTCAGACGATGCTAAAGAGAGAGGAATCCACTTGCTAGGGAATTTTGCATGAAATGAAGACTTAAAAAATTTTGTTTTAAGAGTTCATCTGCTCTTACTCATAATTCCCATTCTACGTGATTACAAGATGAGAACTTGTTCAGAAGCAGACACAGCATCACAATCCCAGGACTGAGATTTCAGGTTAAGAATAAGCATCTAGAGCAGGTGAACTCTTAAATGTTCTTCATCCAGTATAACTTTTAATAAATAATTTATTTTATTTTAGAAGAAAAATATATACAATGCAAAGCAACACAACACATATTATTACAAATATTCAGAGCTCTTCATCTAATAACAAACAACAGGGTGTCCTGAGATTCAGTGAGTACAGATCTTTCAAAAGGTGAAAATATGTAGTCCACATGGTTAGTAATTGGTCCAGTCAAGGGTCAGACTGAAACTCATGTCATGGATCTATCTATTCTTGAGTATTGTCCTGGTAAAGTTATTCTTGCAGTGGATTAAAGAGCTCCAGACACACTCAAAGTCACTAGGTGGTCCACAAGTTTAAAGAGCAGGTCTGGTCCACTGGAAAGGTTCCCTTCAAGTCTGATATCCAGTTGGAAAGAGAGGGTGGAGGGTGAGGCTCCACTTTTCACAAGGTGATTCATCCCTTTGCAAGAATTAGAGCTAAATGTAGAAATCACTCTTTGTTTGAACACATACATTTGCAGGTCTTTGCGTAATTAGGCAGAGCTTAGGACTTGGGGTGATATTCATCAATTCTAGATTTTTAATCTTTTGCTTTCAGCAATTTGTCACTAGTACTATTCTTTTCTGGAATAAATGCATCAAGCCATCAGTTTGAAAGAATCACAGTGGTAATCAGGATTCTGCTTTTCATGTCAGGGGAGGGAGGATTCAAAAAAAATGCTGAACATCTCTCTCAACCAGGTCCTGTAAAGAAGCCACAAGCTGGGCACCCACAATTACCAGTCCTGTCAGTGTTATGGCCAACTCCTCCTACAGCACTAGTAGTTTTTTTAAAGTAGATTTTAGAAATTCTTTACATTTATCCTATGTTTTTTCCCCTGCTTTTTCTGGCAGCAATTATCCATCTAATTTTTACATCTGTCTCCTGCACGGTTTAAATTTGGTGAAGATCATTTCGGATGGTATTTGAAGGCAACTTTTTAAATCGTAAAGACTGTTTTACTGATGTCATTTGGGGAAAGCAAGCTACTTTCAGATGTTCAGATCATCTTTTCACCTGATCCCCCCAAGTCCCAGCTCTGGAATATACAGAACAGTTGCCTCTATTAAAAATCACACGGAACATTTAACCTGAATTCTCCTTTGTAGAGTACAAAATGTTTTGTTTTTCCCTTTTACAGGGAGAAAAAAAATGAAAACCTCCAGAAAACTAACCCCTCTCAGTATATCAACCTTTAAAGAACTTTGCTTGTTCTGGTGTTTATTTTCTGGAGAACCCATGGGAGTCTCAGCGGAGCCCACCAGGAGCCATTTTTCTCCCTTACTTTATTTTTTAAGGGCAATCTGCCAGTTTACATCAGCCTGAGCTCAGGACTTCAATACATGACACTTTTCCTCTTAAGCTGCTATGATGGTTTCTCTTTTTTCAACAGCTGAGAATCAGCTGTTTTCTCTCTTTTTATTGTATCTGAGAGGGATGAGAGAAGTTTTGATTTGGATGGGTACTTGGCTTTTTGATTAATCTTCCACAGTTTTCCCAAAAACAGACCTGGGTGGGGTCAAGCCTTCTTGCCAAACCACCTCTGCAATGCAAAGGTGTGTGGGCTGACAGGGAAGAATCAAGCAGGTATCTCTGCAAGAATCTCTGTACACAGGCAGCTGGGGTGGGGAGGGGGAATTTATTTGCTGACATGGATAACTAACTATCTGGAATAGGTTTCAACCTGTTTTTCAGTTTCAACTGAAATGGAAGATGGATCCATGAAATGTGTCCTTCCAGTTAAAAAAAACCCACCAAAAGCTCCCCAGGCTGCCAGGCATCAGCTCCTTTGCACTGCTCTGCTGTTCTAAAAGCCCAGAAGAAAGCTGAAACTGAGCAGCTCAGACATGTCTCCACTGGGACCAGCAGGATGAAATTTGTGCCACAGAGAACATCCTGGGACCTGGTGAGGGGACCTTCGAGGAGGTTTGCAGCTGGTGAGGGTCAGAGCATCTCTGGCAGCTACAATTTTATTTAAAGACTTTCAAACCAACTTGCCTTTCTGGCTAGAACTGTGCAGGTAATGGGTTTCTTGGTTCATTGCCAATCAGAATCACCATTTTAAAGCACTTTTTGCGTAGCCTGAAGAATTTTGGGGGACATTTTTGAAATTTCTGGAATACCAAACAGTAAACATAGGGAAATAATTAAATTTTAAAGTCAAATTAAGGATCTTATTTCATAATCTGAAATGTCGCACTTGAGGAATTTGGAGGTTAGGAATACTTTTGTCAGCAGCATGGGATGCTAAGATGGTGTAGGAGGGGTAGTAAGATTGTTTAAAGTTACAGAAGTAAGTAAACTTCTAATTTGCTGTTGAAAACACCCACTAATTTGGGCTTCAAGTCAATATTTTTTGTGACCCAAACAAAAGCATTTTACTTATGAGCATTTCATGTAGAGCTCTTGAAATTGCAGAAAATTCTAAAGAGGAACAAGCTAGAAGCATAATTTTCTTCTTTGATATGACTAATTGAGCCAAACAGCAATAAATCTGTGATGTATTTTAGACAATCTGCATTTTCTACCAGAAGTTGCTCTGATTATAAGATTGGGGTAGTACTGTAGAGAGGAATGCTTCAATGCTTTACCTTTCTCTTAAATTACTACTTTATCCTATCCCCCTTCTTCCCCCTCAACCTCTGGCTAGCTATTTCTCCTGTGTGGACTCTGACCAGCCTGGGGATGGAAGCCCTCTTCCTTGGTCAGTGTTTGTAGATTATCAGTCTAAACTGTGGAGTCCTGAAAAGCCCGAGTAACGTGACACACAATTGCAGGACGAGGCTGGGAAACAGCACGGAGGAGTCCCAGGAGCTCAAAAGAGGATCTAGGTAAGAATCCATGCACTCTGATTTCCCAGACAGTTGCTAGAGAGGATTTCATCCCTAGCTCAGGGTTTTCATGTGAATGGATGAAGAAAGACCGGATGAGTCCAGGTGTAAAGGGCAAACATTGATGATGTGAGTGGAGCAAATAAAATGAGAGTGAGAGCAGATATGCTCCTGCACTCCCTCCATGTATGTAATGGAAAACTGAACTCCATGGAGATGTCACCGACCTGCATCACACTCCTGTGCTGTACGGCGAGCTCCACAGCAAGCACTGTGGGAGACAGGGGGAAATGCTGCTGTGGGGGGGTTCTGTGGGGTGGGCGGATTTTTCTTGGTTTATTCTTAGTCCTCAGCGGCAATTCTGTATGTGCACTGGCAATCTGCATGTGGTCAGAGGAGACACAGCCTTCTCCAAAGCAGCAGAGTATAATTCTTCCCATTCTGCCTTAATGCCAGAAGTAAACTAAGCTCAAATGAACCCAGCTAGAAAGGCAGGCTTTGAGGCGAGTTTGAGACAGCACGGGCAGCAGCAGGAAAGTATTGACGCAATTACACAAGCAAGGCAGGCAATTAAAGGTGGAGCATAGCAAATTAGCAGCCCTGAGGCATTTACCAAGTCATTTGAAGGCTGTTGCCCCAGCTGCAGTCACACCCACGTGCAAAAACCAAGGGCACATTCAGAAGAAAGAGTCTCGTTTAGGAAGCCTGTCCTCTAGAGCTGTGGGTTGCTGATGCTCTTGCATTGGCATCAGCTGTTACCTATTTCTGTTAATGCTGAATACCATTTCCACACCTTACTGGGCTTCACGGTTCACTTGGTTATATCCAGATCAGCCCTGAAACCGGCTCGTCTGCTGTGAAGGCAGGATATCTCAGCAGGAACTCTGGCACCTTTACATTTAGTAGTGGGGTAGAGGGTTTTTTTTGTTGGTAACCCCAAATAATCAACTGCTATTGTGTCAAGAGGATGGCCTGGCAATTACAGAAACTCATGCATGAATTTCTGTGAGTAAAGGAGCCAGAGTACTGGCTGCCAGTGTAGTGATTGTAAGTTTTAGTCTTGCCTCCACTTGTTATCAATAGAGATACTACAAGGGAAACTGCTGACTGCAAACACAGTTTTCCCTTTCTGCAGCCTCATCCTTGCGTGTTTTTGAATGGTTTGTCTTTCTCCTCCCTCCTCCCGTTTTAGTTCCAAGAAATGAGGTGAAAATGATCTGGACACTACTCACTCTAGGGTCACCTGAGCCACTGCATCCATTGAACTGTATCCATTCTCCATGAAGATCTCCGTGTATCGACCCATTTTGATGGCTTCCAGCCACTCACCCACCGACCTGTAGGCACCACTCCCGACTGGACTGTGCTCTACCAACAGATTTGACACTCTAAAGACAAGCAAAAACAAAGAAGCAAACAGAATCAGCATTAAGATATACACAACATTACTCAAATTGCTTGCATTTTTTTATGGTACAGATGACTATTTTGTTCCATTTTCAGTGATTGCTGCAGCCTAAATCCTCCCAGCAGGCTTGATATGCAATGTATCAAACACACCACTTCACCTGCAACCTCACCCATTCTTGAGTTAGTTCCTGCCGTTTCAGGTCCTCACCACAAGCACAAAGAGGAGGAGAGGACTGGCATCTACCCCAGTTAACTCTCGGCCACAAGTAGGCTCCCCCAGTCACTCCTACTTCAAAGTCTTCACTTTGACGACTCCTGCTTTGCTCTTTTCCTCCGCCTTTAAAGCTCATAATTAACTTAAGACAGCGCAGAGCCTGGAAGCTGAAACCCAAATCACATTTCCCAGCAGCGGCCATCGATGGCAGGCAGCTGTTAACAGTCCAGGGAGCATTAACAGTCCAGGGGCTGCTCCCGCACTCACGGAGGGGGTTCCGGATGCCGGCAGCACCCAGCGAGCCTGCAGAGAGCAGCAATGCTCCAGCCACGCTCCAGCCTGCAAACCGAGGTACACTCCTGCTCCCACACCCTCGCTCCAGACCCTGCCACGGCAGTTGCTCCCTGCTCAGCTATGCCACGCACGGAAGAAGCAATTCAGGCAAATAATAACCCTTCACCGCGGCAGGAGCACCGATACAGTACCTGGCACAAGCAGGGTCCACCACCCCACTAATGATGTGCAGAGAGCAAAGAGGGCTTGTCCAAGGTCAGCCAGGAAAGAAACTAGATTTGTTCCCTGCTTTGTGAAACGGGACACACAGCTAACACAAGGCTTGCGTAAAGATTATTACCCACAGGTAAAAAAAAAATTTTCTGGGTCAGCCTCTGATGGTGGCTATTACACTTAAAAGACTTTCAACTGGAAGGAGAGCTGGGATATTATATTATTATAGCACTTCAGGAATCTTCATATATTTTATGAGCACATTAGTATTATTTGTTTATTTAATAGCAATGCTGAAGGGTCTAATAAAATGTGAATACTTGCAGTACCAAGAACATAATGGCTTCCCATAACATTTTATACACATGAGAAATTCAAAACTCCTAAGTAATCATAATGAGAAGTGGATTTTCATCACTAATGTCAGGAGGTACCTAGTGATATCATAGCACACGGTGTAATGTAGAGAGTGACTTCCTCCCTTATTTGCATTAATGAGAATTTCCATAAAGAACACATTACATATATTAAAAAAATCCTTTACAGCTGCTCTATATTGAAATTATGATTCATCTAGAACTACTAAGGTCTGGGCACAGCAATCTATGAGAATAGAAACACAACCCCAAAGCCTGACTGTTCGGGTGCTCCATCCATATCAAAAATACCCACAGCAGCTCTGAAAAGGAGAGGTTTGGAATTGCATGGGCCCATTCATGGAATAAAAGATCAGCAAAGTGCTTAGCATCTTAAGGAAATGGTTTCCTGCCTGTTTTCCTCATCTGGCATAACAGTTTGGTATAAAAGAGTGCAGGAACCACCACATAACAGGCCTGGAAAATAACTGTTCTGAGTTGAAAATAAAAGAGAAACCTCACATATTTTATGCTGTCATAAACCTTTTCCTGCAGGTTTGCTGGCACTGACATTACATCTAATTGCTAATAAGAATAATTTCTTATTCAAATGGTAAATGGTACACGTAAAAAGCCCGAGGAACCAGATCTATCTCGTATTTTAAAAATAACAGAGATTTCAGGTTCTTCTCTTTCAGTGCACGAAATGCCATGTGCAGGGACATGCCACCATAGGGATGTCCAGCTGCAGCAGGTGAGATATGCCACATGCAGCTGTGCAAGGCTCACTTGGAAGGTGTGGGGACAAATGACTATAAACTCACAGCAGTACATCTGCTTTGGTCCATACCACCAGTGTAACCTAATCTTACCTCCCTCATTCCTCTTCAAAGAAAAAAACGTATCTTCTTTGTCCCTCCTCTGAGAATAAACTTTTCTGAAGGGCCTTTTCCACTGTTAATCAGGGGAACTTGACCACCATCAGTGAAGCAGCATTTTTATATATATATATGCATATATATAACTTTATGACCTTGCAAGGGACTGTGTGATTAGCAACACGGATGGCTCAGAAGTAATTGTGTGCTTACAGAGAAAATAGAAAAAGCCTCTCCAAGACTATTTAGCTCCTTCTCCCCAAGTAGAGCTTTATTTTTTGACTGTGTTTACCTTACTTGCAGCTGTGTAGCTATTCAGATTCAAGTTTAAATACAAACTGGCTGTTCTATTCACTTAACGTGGTTTTAGCGAAGGGTTTGTGTACAGCACTTTGGGAACCACAGACCTCCTCTTGCAATTACCAAGACTCTCACGACTTGTAGCGGTGGCTAGCATGCCTGGGAATAGTTGTGGAAGGATGTACCTGGACATCCATGAGCTTTGCACATTCTAAGAGTTTCCGCAAGAGACACTCTGTGTTTGTATTACCAAGATAAAGTCAACAGGCAGATAATTGGAGCAGTATTTACTGTCTACCTCATGCTCTCAAGTCTTGCCTTCTCTAACCTTGCGGTAGAGCACAGGTAGTTTTGTCACAGACAAAGTACTGCTGAAGCTCCTGTTTCTGAGAGACAGACCATGGTAATTTTCTTTATGGTAGCAGCACTGCATTTAGAGTAAGTGAATTGCTCACCTGGCTGCTAACTGCAACAGAAAAAGTTGATTTGAGTAAACTCCCCTGGACATAATGAAGCTGAAGGAACATCCACCCACCAACACACACAGGCTAAATAATCAGAGGGAATCCAGCCCTAGGGGTGGGTATTCAGACAAGGAGCTTGCTCTGAGAAATGGTTCTGGGCTGAGCCTGTACCTGCTTGATGCATTAACCAACGTCTTCAAGCTGCTCGGGTTACGGATGAGCTTGTCCAACATGCTGACAATTTCGTCAAACTTGGGCCTGCTGTTGCGGTCTTTCTGCCAGCAGTCGAGCATTAGTTGGTAGAGAGCAGCAGGGCAGTCCATGGGACTTGGCAGGCGATAGCCTTCCTCCACGGCTTTAATCACCTACAGGACACAAAATGCAAGGCTTTTCTTCCCCTCATCTTTTTCCCAAATGCAAATTGACTTTAACATAGAACTTTGGGAGCAGCAATATGCTCACAAAAAATCCTGCCACCCCCCAACTCTGCGCACAAGAGGCAAACTCCATAAACCCCTCTATCTTTCATATTTTCTATGGGATGAGTTGAATAACCTAATTTTTAGTCATTGCAAAATTAATCTAGAAAGCCGAGCCACTGCTGCAACCAGGGGGCCAGACTGCCTGGTTGCACTTGTTCAAAGCTCAGTTGTGGGTCTCCACGTTATATACCAGGAAACTCCCAGAGCCTAAGCTAAGTCCATGAAAAAGAGCCTACAGGGCTTTCTGGCATCTTCTTGGAGTGCAGTGATTTTGTTTATTCAGATGTTGGCTTCTTTTTAAATGAAAAGGCATGTGCTAGACCACAAATTTGTATTACAGTAATAAAAGTCTGACTGTATTTCAAAAGAGACTTTGAATGCTAACTGATAGATGGATTCAAGGCAGAAGCAGAACAACCATCTCATATATCATTCAATACTGTCTGGGTCTGGTAGTTTCTTAGTGTGGCCACATTTCTGCCAGGAATTTAAAATGTCAGCCCAAGAGTATGTAAATTAAAACCAGGGGAGTTGTTGCACTGATTTCAAATACAAACCATCTATGGTTTTATATCTCAAACAAGTGGTATGCATATGTGTTGCCTGCCCTCTTGAAAGGCAGAAATGAATAAATGAGGGCAGAATTGAAGAAGGCAACTTGTTTTCCCCAGTTTGGGGCAGATTTGTGGCAGGGCTTTAAGCCCAGCAGTTCCCATTTTGAACCATTACAATTTTCAGGAGAATGCAGCTCACGTTTCAAGCCACAAAATTCTGTGTCTGTGCCAAGGGAGTCCCGGCAGCTCATCTTCACACCCTCCACTCCCAAGACTCCTTGACCAAAAGAAGCTGGAAGCAGATATATGCTATGCCCACACGAAAACCGCATGTGCTTCACTGTCCACTCCAAGGACTACCTCAGATGCCATGCATTCTAGGCACTGCCTCACAATTTCAAAACATCCTGTGTTGAAAAACAAGGCTCTGTGGTTAGCATGGGAGTTGTTCTTTTGCTCTTTAGTCCCTAGATGAGTAGTACAGGAAGGCTGGCATTGCATTTCAGAAGGCTCCAAAACGGAGGACTGCATGGATTATTTTTAAATTGTCCTCCATCACAGAGCTTTTTGCTAAGTGGAAGAGTTGCAGGAATGAGCCAGGCCGGCTGAGCAGCAGTAGCGGGAACCTCAAGCTCCCTAAGGATGTACATAGCAGAGAAGCAGTTAGGTGAGGCTTTACAACCTCCTCCAATGGTAAAAAGCACGCCAGAAGATCTGGGCCACAGCATGTGCAGTCCTTTTGCACCCATCAGAGGTTTCATCTGTCGGTGGAGCAGTTGCACCGCTCTCCACCCAACCTGCACTTGCAAGGCAATCTCTTCTACGGCCTGGCTGTTGCTCCCAGCCCCACCACACTGTGCTATCTGTCCTCTCTGTTCTTCACACCCTGCTTTTCAGCTGGTCCCCGATTCCAAACTTGCAGCTGCCCTATAAAGAAAAAGCCTCAGTGTGGCACAGCCACGAGAATGGTATTTGCTGTGTCCGCGTCTGTATTTATAACAATAATGGGTCATCCTCCAACTGCAGCAAAAAGAAAATAGTAGCAAGACGGGGAGCAGACCATCTGGCACCAGATCAGAATATCTGAACTATATCTGCAGTGGGGTTATGCGTGCTGGATATTCCTGGCAGTAACATCACGATCAATAGCGTTAACTCAATTTACAGGATGTCAGTTGTCCTGGTGATACAATGTAAATGGTATCAAAATACTGCGAGAAGCTAGGACGCTGAAATACACTCTTGCATCTGAAGGTGCCTTCAGGCGTCTAGCAGTAAGAGGAGCAAAAAACCGAAACAACAAAGACTGAGTCACTTGTAGCCACCACAGTGATTAGAAAATAAGAGAATGGGACATTTGCTGCTCCATTCATTGGTGTGTACTGCTTTGTAAGACTTGAAGATCTAGAATTTGCACCTAAGGAGGCATACTTGTCTCTCTTCCTCTTCTGCACAAGAACTATTCAGTTATGGACTGGGGTGACTGAACTGGATGTTTAGAAGAGGACAGTTTGGGATAGCCTGTTCCACTAAACCAAAGCAACACTCAGCCGTGTTTTCATAGATTCACCAGTGCGAACACTAAAAATCAACCACTGTAATTATTTAGCTTAGCAAACTGTGCAACAGAGGCCACAATATTCCTCTCAATAATTCCTGCATCAAAGCCTTATCTTGTGGTCAAGCCAAAGCATATTTTTAGAGGGCCATCCAGAAATCAGCATGACTTTAAAACGTGGTTTGTAGCTTTACAACGTTGCCTGCCCTATTGCACTGCGCCTGCTTTAAAGCAACCCATCCGTAACACGGTGAGAATAATTTTGCTCATCATCAACTGTGCTTGCAAATGATGTGATTTAATTACAAGCCATCCAACAAGAAACTCTTGTGCAACAGAGTCCAAAATTTACGTGACCCCTTGTTCCTCTGCACAAAAGCCAATGCTGTATCTAACACCACTGACTCTTCTGTCAACACAAGCAGAAGAGGAAAGAAGAAGAGGAGGCCTTCAGGAGCTGAAGGAGGAAGAACTGCATGAGAAATATGCCGCAGCACCGAATTAAGTTCCTCTGCCACCACCACCTAGGCACTTGCCATCTGCACAAAGGGCAGAGGCAAGTAACACAGAGGTTACACAGGCAAAGCCTGAGCAGGAAATGATGCTCATAAACATCTCACTGGTCCTTTGTTTTCTGCTTTCACACCAGGCAAGTGTGAAATTCACCCCATGCCCTATAGAACATGGAGGCACTTGGGCTTTTTGGAACAGTTCTGTAAAGTGTGGATGCTCATAGTGGTATGATTCAGACAAGGGACTCCCCTGGCCACGGAGCATTACTTCACTGGCACCAGCCTCAATCTTAGCCTGGCATTTACTGAACAACATCTGTGCTATGCCAGTGCATCAGCATTAAAGATAGTTACAGTGCTCAGTGTGAGCGAAAAAGCTTGGCTCCCAACTGCTGTATTCTCTGCACAGACTATGGAAGCAAGTCCCTGTATTTGATTAAGATAAATCCCTGTGTAGGTACATGCTGCTTTACTGAACTTCCTGCAGATGTGACAGCCTCAGCAATGCAGGAGCGGTGGGGCATTCATGCCAAACAATGTGCTCAGGTCCCTGGCAAGAAGAGTGACATGACCGTCTCAAAGGTACCACTCGTTTCCATGCCTGGACTCAAAGTGAGATGAGACAGCAGCTCAGCATGACAGGTAGTAACATCCACTGATGGCAAAGGCTCGCTAACAAAACACAGGAAGAGCAGAATGCTCAGCCAGAGCCCTTGCTGCCAGTGAAATGGCAGAAAATAATTTGAATAGGAACGCTGCTCAAAAAAGCAGAAAGGATGAAACACCAGGTGTTGTGATCAGAGGAAACCCATGGTGGAAACCCATCCAGCAGTAGGATCTCCACAGGTAGCAGGGCTGCCCCACATGCCTCATGGTGAATCTGACCTCATGACTAGCTGGCATTCTCAGAGACCTTTGCAAGCCATAGTTCTCAGACATGTGAAGAGGAAGGAGGGACCTAGAAAATCTGGCTACCCCAGGCTTAAATTTTTTTAGCCGTAGACAAGGACAGGTGTTGATGGTGAGCTCAGGGTAGAATGCAGCCCTACAGCAGGATCAAAAGATCCTCACCCAGGCTGGGATTGGAGCTGCAGTCAGGTGAGAGACAGTATTCCCAGGCATCTCCTTGTTTGGAGATGCTTCAGAGGGTGGCCTCGAGGTCAGAGGCTCAAGGGGTCACTGGAACCCAGAAGCAAGGGGGACACAACTTGAAGGGTACTGTACAAATGAATGAGAGCTTGTGTAAGCACAGACTTAGAGGATGTTCACAACTGGAGCAAAACTATTCTCTTGAGATCAGCAACACAAGAACAACCAAGATGCGGCTCTGTGGACTGCTGTCACTAGATCAAATCACCCAGCTTTTGTACCGGGAAACAAAGCCCTGACCATGACTTTCTTGAGTTTCTGCTTTACGTGGCAGCAGGGGTTTGAGCACACAATTGAAATGCTGCCAGTTTATCAGCATCTATCCCCTGGCAGGCCTTTGTCATTAAGCAGAGGAGGGACAGGCTCCAGCTCTAACAGCATTAGTGAAGCTCCAGTGGTCTGCTGGGGGAAGCAGGCTTGCCTCTGTGCAGACACACTTCCCTCTGCGCACAGCCTGTTCTGGGTTGCTGCAAAAAAAAAGAGCATCAAACGGGAGGATCATTTCTGTCTGGCATGGGGGAGCAAAGCCATTTACACAGCAGCTCTCCTCCTCTTGTCCCCATTCTGCCTCTCTGATTGCAGAATGAATGCTGAGCCCTCAAAGTCCCATCACACAGCAGCTCTGGCACGTGCTTACATCTTGGTTTGTCATTTCCCAGTAAGGCCTCTCGCCGTAGGACATCACCTCCCACATTACAATGCCGTAGCTCCAGACGTCGCTGGCTGACGTGAATTTGCGGAAGGCAATCGCTTCAGGCGCTGTCCATCGAATGGGGATCTTCCCTCCCTAAATGGAAAAGAAATGGAGAAAAAACCCAAAAAAACAGATGGCAGAGGAGGGCAGAGAACATGTGAAAAAAAGTCGAAACGGCTCTTTGCAGAGCACCAAGGGATGTTATTTTCTCTCTGGAAAGAGACATCGAATTTTAAAGTAAATCTGTTTGACAGCATGGGGCCCCTTTCCACATTATCTCAGCCCATAAGCATTTGTAGGCTGCCTACTAATTGGCTGTCCTGAAGGTTTGTTGTTTGAATGTTGTTTGAATGCTGGGACATGTATAGGATCAACATCTCAATTATGTTGCACGGGTTGGTAAGGGAATACAGTTCCTCCAATTCTGAGAGCGAGCGGGGGAGGAACAGACAGTTCTGAAGCCGAGGAAGACTTTGATCTAATGAGGGCTTCATGCAAATTGCTGCGGAAGTAATTCCCTTTTTCTTCTTTTTTCTTTTTTTTTAAATGCAGTCCTGGTCCTGCAGAGAGATCTGTGTAGCAGGCACAGAAAGCTGTGTGTGCAAAGACCAGCCTGCTTGGCCTCTGCTGTGGGACTAAAAATGATGCCGCAGCTGTCAAATGTGCTTTGCCGTTTCCTTTTCTTCTGTCATTTTAGAAATCAAATTTCAGATCATCTCTGAGAAGGGAAAGGGGAGAGAAAGGAGAGTCTGGATTAAGGAATACTTTTCTCATTGGGTTTAAAGAGTTGTCTCCCTTGATTTATATAAAAAAATATTTTACTTTGAAGTCCCTTCCTCTCCGTGTTGAGCTAAATATTGGAAGATCTCCCTGAATGCCCCCTAACAGTGTTTGTTATTGGAAAAAGACAGGATTTGGAACACATTTTCAAAGCAACTTTTTAAAAGTCTCTTCTTCCCATAATTACTTATTCACAAGCTTATCAGCGCATGCCTTAAGTGAAGGGCCAGATTCTCAGCAGTGCCAATTAGCGCATGGCAGCACATGTGGGAGCTGCAGCAGGGCTGGCCAGGAGCCCTTCAGCCTGCAGGGAAGTGCCAGTCCAGCTGTGCACTGAGTCCCATCACAGGGCCATGACTGACAAAAGCTGAAAGGCCTTTCCAAGATCTCCACAGGAACTGGGAACATGACTCAAGACAGCTCCCACTACCTACAAAACAATACTCTTGGAAAAACACAGTAATAAGACATGTCCAAGGTGTGCCAATCACTGCCATTAATATTGGAGGCTCCCTCCAAGTCTGTGTTGCTGAGGCTGGGTCCTGCCCACCCCCTCTCTCCAGTACCAGTGCCAGTGCCATGTGGGCAGAGCACTGAGGTTGGAGAAGCTCTTTCTTGGGTTGGGAGAAATTACCCTCCACTGGGTAATGCTGAGGGCAATGTGCGTTATTTGCAATGGGCATTCATTACACACTTATTAATGTTTTCAAAGGGTCAAATTGTTCAGAACACCATGGCTTACATCACTGGATGGGTGCCTGAGCAAAGCAATTGCTCTTTCTTCTACAAGCTTCTACAGAGTAGAGCTTGGAAGCATGGCAACTTTGCGAAGTTTGCTATTTGACTCATGTACCCAACTTAAACTTAAGAGTTACTAGTAAAGCTCTGTGTTATTTGGCCATCCCCACTATAAATTAAAGGCATTTGCAAAATTAATCAGGTGATGATTAACTGTTATCACCTGATCAAACCTTCTTGCACAGTTTAGAGGCTCTGCATTCATAGAAACCTCTTTGCTAGAGAGCGTGAACACCAAAATGTGGCAAGAAATACACTTCTCTTGAACTCAATCAGTTTGGTAACCCCATAACTCACCCTGGTTGTGTATGCTGCTTCAGGGTCATCTTCTAGGACTCTGGAGAGGCCGAAGTCTGACACCTTGCAGACCAAGTTGCTGTTGATCAGGATGTTCCTGGCGGCCAGATCTCTGTGCACGTAACCCATGTCAGACAGGTACTTCATTCCTGATGCGATGCCTCGTAGCATCCCGACCAGCTGGATGACTGTGAACTGCCCATCATTCTTCTGCAAAAGGAAGGAGACATTTGATGAGTTGAGAGCCTCTGCACCCTCAGCATTGTGTGTGCATGAATAAAAATGCAAAGGCAAGTCTCCAAGGAAGGAAACCAAGAAAATTAATAATTCATTACTCTCATGCTCTGACCATGAAGCTTTGCTAAGTTTCACTGTTTAGATTAGGATCTCTAGAGACAAAGCTAAGGAAATGTAGCTCTTTTAACTTGAGATCAAGGAGCGAGCTGCTTCTACTGGTGACTGGTAAAGAGACTGTGACTGGGAGTGAACACGTGTGTATAAGGGCACCGGGCTGGGCTGTTTCTCAGTCAGGCAACTGAATGGCACCAACTGGCATGGAAATCCTACTTGTGGGGGTTCATGAATACTTGAGAGGGTAGAGGCTCTTCCCCATGTTGCCACATTGCATTTCTAACCACTTCCCCCACTCTCCCTTCTCTAGCTCTTACATTTCATGGAAAAACTCTGACAAGTCTGGGATTTGCTACGCTGCAGTATGGATCTGCTCTTGAACCACATCACATTTTGCAGGATAAGTTAATACCTTCCATGCAGTCAACTGCCTTTTAAAATAAACGTAATACCCTTCAATTTATTCTTACCTGTTTGTATCATTGCATGCACCAGGTCCTTCATGATGCTGTGTAAACGCAGATCAAAGAGACAACTGAGCTACTCCTGCCTCCAGACAGCGCCAACACCCAGAAAACATTTTCACTGACATTAACCTTCTACAAAGAACCCAAACCTTAACCAAGTCCCTAGGTCCCCCTAGAAAAAAGGATCTAAGTAGTACCTTTAAAAATGTATCCAGAGAGCCATTCTCCATGTATTCAGTCACTATCATTACCGGCTTGCCTGGAAAAAAAAGTGCATGAATTTGTTAGGAATTTATTTAAAAAACATGAGCAATAAAAGTGTCTTTTAAATAGTGTGTCTGCATGTGGATATACAGCCATGCAACAGTAAATCTGCACCAAGACACTGCTGTCCCAGCAGGATGACAAGAGCTGTTCCCAGAATATCTACAGAAGTAGGGAAATTGAGGAGGAGGGGATGAAAAAGTAATACCATATTATGGGTGGGGTACCAAGCCCTAAAATGTTTAGATGATGACTGAGGAAGAGGTTGCAAGCTAAACCCAGGCAAGCTTGTTCTCGTCTCCACCAACAAGCTGAAAGCTTGCAGAGGCCAAACTGCACATGGCAACCTCTTTGGACCCTTCCCTCGAGCTTCAACACCCTGAAGTAACAACAGGAGCCCAATGAGAGCAACGAGGATGATCCGAAGCTTGAGCTTGGTAGCCACCAAAACCAAGACCAGGAAAGGATGGGATTGCATTCCTTGTAATTCAAGTAATTCCATGTGACTACCCTAGTAGTCACATGGAAACACATCTGGAAGTAAGAAAAGGAGTATTTATGCTGCAGAACAAAAGCTAGTTAAGTATTGAATGAGTGCAAGTGGAAATCAAAGTAAAAGTTCTTAACAAAAGACCTGGTCTCCTACTGTTGACAGGAATAATAATGTTTTTCCAAATCTGTTTGATTAATTTTCATGCCCGAGTCATTTTAATGGTAATTATATATAGTTTTTGCTCAGTTTTTGTATCTAATTTCTCGCTAGCTTGCCACAATGGCGTAGCAATAATTAATGTGGTGTGCTCCAGCCCTTGTAAATTCAATGAAATCTTATAAGAACATGTAAATTATTTTTTATTTAAATCAATTTCCATTAGCTAGCACGAAGCACAGACAAAAGAGGCGCTGTCAGTTATTTGTAAAGTGCATTATAAATGTCTTTTATAGAAATGATCAACGAGAGCTGCAGTGTGTCATAACATGCACACGAAGGTAAATACTAAAAATCAGCGCATGTCCTACTATTTAGATAGATCTTAATTTTCTCATTTTCGATTACCGTAACTATTTTGCCTAATTTACTGCTTAATTATGTACATAACAAAGGTAATTGTGAACTTGTCAATCAAAATACTCATTGCTGTGCAAATACTACCTTTACAGCATGAAGGACCTGTGCTGCTTCAATTCTTTTAAGTTACTATCACAGCTGTTGCCCAAGCTTGAAACTTGTCCAGAATATTACTTTTGATGTGAGAAATGCACCCTGGGACCATGAAAAATATTGCTGAATCCCAAATGAAATGATGGGCCCCATTTTAAGGATGACAGCCACTTGCCTACGTACACCATGGGCTGCACGTGGGAGGAAGGAGAGATCTTGGAGGCCATTGCTATTGGTTGGCAAACATGTCAGTGGCTTTGCAGGGAAGAAAACCCCGGGGATATCTCAAATGTTAAAATTTTTTTTTGGTTTTTAAATGCTAAACACCCAACTGTAGGATGGAGTTCCTTATCTCTGACACTTCAAGGCAGTGTTGCAGTAAGGATGAGGTCTTGTTATGCTACCACCCTGGGGGACCTCCTCCAGACCTTTGGATGCCATCAGAGAAAAAAAAGCAGGATTTCTGGCACTTATGTTTCAATATCTGACTGCTGCAGGTTGGCAGCAATCACGGAATAAATTAACTCCATATCCAAGAGCATGGAAATAAGGACACAAATAGATAACTTTCAACAAAGTAAATTAAAAGTAAACATCAGCCCTTCCAAAGTACTGGGCTGATTCTCTGTGTCACCAGGGCTTCCTCCTGCTGGCATTTCATGGTTATAAAATATACACAGATGACACTCATGTCAGTGTATTAATGCAATGTGCACACCATCAGTGCAACCAAATGGGATGCAAATGAAAACTATCACTACCTTTGTAAAGCAGAAATAGCTAAGGGTTTTGTCTGCAAGAGGAGAATGATTAGTCCAAATTAACTAAGGTGTGCATTTGAACTATATTAGTTAAATATAACAATATTCTCGTTCAGAATTAAAAATGGCCTAATTCAATTTAACTTAATTTACTTCCACAGTAAATCATGATGCAGAAAAGACATTCTACCCTAAAGATCTGATTCTACAAAAAGTGAATGACTAACACACTGAAGAGTAAAAGAAGTTAAATACTTTGAGAGAGCAGAATACTTTGTGATTCATAAAGGCTGTTTTGGTCCATGTAAAAGAAAAGGAAAAAGCTATGAAGATGCTACAGATGTCTGCCGGAAAAAAATTCTGAGTGCAGTAAACAAACATTTACTGTGATAATGAGAAGCTCTGGGTGCATATAACTGAATCCAAACTCCAGTTGCTCCAAGTCCAATTTAGAAGCAGAGCTCCCTGTGTTTCCACAGCCTTTGGAGCAGACAGACACTTTACATAAAAGGCAGCTTGCTAGGGAGGCACATTCTCACTAACAGTGGGATTCCCAACCATCCCCTGAGGCCCCAGCAGCCAGAAAGACTCAAGCCCATGCCAGTAGCAGCTTTCATGGATGTATAATCATCACTCATTCCCTGCCCAATATTCCACATCCCTGCAGGGCTAGACATTGGAGCTCTTATGTATTAAGGGTTACACAAAGTGTCCCAAAGAGATTTTGATATTTATTAGGTTTTTCAGAGGAATCTATTTGGGTTATTTTTTTTTCCCTTTCTTAAAAGTTTTAGGAAATGCAATTTCAAGGAAAAATGCAAGAAAAGGCTGTTGATTACAAAACAGCATTGATTTTGTGGAGATTACAAGGACAAACAACTAGAGCCTCTGTACCTTCTTTACTGCAACTCTGAAAAAGAACTAATGTTGGAGACGCTTCCTCTGAGGAATGACAAATGGTACCGAGAGCAGCACATGGCCCCAAACGCCACCATCTGAACAGCAGTAGCTAAGCAAACTCTGACATTGCCAAACATGAAGACAAGAGGGGAGACAGCCATTCACACCTGTGAGGCTGGTGCTTCTTCACTTAAAATACATCTCAAAATAAAGGAGTAGTTCTTTTCAACAAAATAATCCTTGATGCAAACAAAGTAGATCCTCCAAGGCTCTAAAATGGAGGGGTAACAACAGCTCTACACATTTTCCACTGCCTCAGCACCAACAGTCTTGCGCTGGGCACATCTGGATGTGCTGTCCCTTTCCCTTCCCTTAATCTTTAGTGCATACAGTAATTTGGAGAAGAACTGGGCTGGAAAAGTTACAGAACATTGTTTTGCAAACTGAGCGGTCAGACCTCAGTAACTCTCATGCTGGGATGCCCTCAATCCCTCCCATATGCCAGCACCATGGGCAACTATTATCGGGGCATCTCTAGCAGATCCCAGAGGGAGCTTGCTTTAATTGTGGTTTTATACATTCCTGTCATCTGCACCTGCAGTCCCCTTCTTCTTCCCTGCTTCTGGAAAGCAAAACTTTTTTTTGAGAAATTAGGAAAAGTGCATTCAGAACAGGAATCATCTATGTCTTCCCTTAACCAACACTCCCATCAGCCAGAGTTCACAGAGAGCAGTCCACAGAAAATTGTACCTACTTTTTGTGACGACACCTTCCAGGTGGATGATGTTGGGGTGGTCAAACTGCCCCATGATGCTTGCTTCTCCCAAGAAATCTCTTCTCTGTTTCTCTGTGTAGCCCACCTTCAGGGTTTTGATAGCCACTGGAAACTCACGCTTTCCCTGCAGCTTCAGCCGCCCACTGCAGACTTCCCCAAATTCACCTTCAGAGGAAAATCAGGAAGAATGGGATTGCACCACATCAAGGGAACACACAATGTGCCTGTCTACAGGATGCAGCACTTCCTCGGCTGATGAAAAGCATGAAGGGCTGCCCTGCATTCATGGATATGGACTGCTGAACATCACAGTGATGACCATCTCAAACAGCCACCGTACCACAAGCCAAGTAATTCATAACCACAAGCAAACTAGGAGTAAATATGTAATTCTCCTATATTTAAAGAGCTATGCTTTATATTCCACTGGGCTTTTTTCTCATTTTGTATTTTTGTGTACTATATGAGAGAGTCCTGTCACATCCTATAGCACCGTCCTGTGTGGATAGCTGTAAAACTCCAACCACTTGCTTCTTAACCTTCCTTTGGTAACTTACATAGATAGAAAGCTGTCAGCCTTTCACAGTAACATATATTTTTACAGACTATCAACTCTCTACAATTTTACTACTACCTTTTCCAAAAAGCAACCTAAATGGATTTTTTTTCTGGTGAACAGTAAATTATGTCCAAACTCACAATTTCAGAGGATAGAAAATACTCCTAAGGTTGAATGCAAGTCTAAACAAACAGCTTTACTGGAAACAAAATTAGAGTTTCTTCCTTTAACCAAGGACGTTTAAAGCTTTGGACTTTGGCTTGTACTTTTTTAATGTCCCAGGTGACGTCTTATTCTTAATTTTTGCTTCAAGACTGACCCTAATGTTGGAGGAAAAAAGGTTAAAATGGTAGAAAGAATGTGAAAATTAAGTGACTCCTTTCCCTTAGCATCCACTGAAATAGGTCAGCTGGGTCCAAATGTGACAACCATTTTCTGACATTTTCAGTTCAGCTCCTGAATTTCAAAACTGCAGACAATGACAGCTCTGTCCCAAACTTCAGTTGGAACATGCTCACCTTCACTTGCAGGGTACCCAACAGATCAAATATTTCACGGCCCTTCCCAGGTCTCTCCTGTTAACAAAGCCAACCCCTCACATTGCTAAGGGTCATGGAATGCATTTCCATACCAGCTCCGATAACTCTTTCAATGGTTATGCATGAAGCTTCAATTTCCTTAGCAAACTCGTGGACAGCTTGATTGGGGTCCTCATAGGTGTGGGGGTCAACATAGGTCCTTACTCCAGGCAGCTTAACTGCAAACACAAATTAAACACATTTAATGGCACATGACATCGCGGAAAATGGGCATTACACATCTCCTGTCCCTTGCACTCTGCTCTGCTGGAAATTTATTTCTATGGTGAAAATGAGCATCATCCTTGAAAAATGACATTTCGTTTATATGTGACATATGTGCAACTTCATCATATTTAGAAAAGCACGACAGTGCTCAACTGAATGACGTGCAGCTAAAAATTGCTTTTGGTGCTGTGTAATGGGTTGGTCTGGCAGCTGGTAGAAAAGGATCCCTTTCTGGAACTAGAGAGGGTATACCAGGAGGAAAAGTACAAAAAGCAAAATGTCACAGGAGTAACTTGCAAAGCAAGCTGGATGGATGGAGGTTGATGGAGAGCTGAAATAAATTATGCCCTACCAGTCACACATCAGCTAATCAATCGCCCATATTATTTCAGACAGAGTTACTGAGATTTAAAAGAACTGCATATTTGCAATACAAAGCCTGTGGGTTGTATCAGTATAAATATAATCAATAGCAGGCTTTTTCTTCAGGACTTGAGAGGGGAAAAAGTATTTTCATTATCCATATTATAAGTTTGTTTTGACAATCATTAAGGCTACTCACATGAAGAATTGCTCATCAGTCTAATGAGACAGCTACATTACACTGTGGCTCTTAATTGATTTGCTTCCTGCTGCCTTCATTACATAGCACTAATGGAAATCTGACTTTCACTCATGATATGTTTGCCTTTTCCACCCCAAAAGGCACCTCACTGTTACCCATTCCCAGATCCCACAGCTCTTGATGAAGGAAGGATTGACAGCAACCATGAGATTTACTTTCTAGCATCACTGCAGAGGGGTTTTCTATTCAAGGGCATTAACATAGCATTTCTGAAAGCTTCCTAGGTGCAGGAAATAGGTGTTATTCCTCACACCTCTGCAGAGGCATCCAAGCCGAAGAGTAGCAGTGGGCTTGGTCCTCACAGCTGCCTGGGGTGAAGCAAAGGTTTCAAACAGGTATTTTGGACTGATGCGTCCAGACCACAGAAATGTTGAGTTATTATGTGCTGACCAGGAAAAATTAGTAACATCTTCGTTCACACAGCAAAGACGGAGGAGCAAACCAAAATGGCTCACTAGAAAGATCTGCTGCGAACATACAGGTGTGACTAGCTCAGCACATACAAGGACTGTTCAAATGTTCGGTTCTCTGTGGGGCTTGCAGCAGGGGCAGGTGGGGACATGCTGCACAAACAATTATTTCCTGAATTACCAGCAAAACAGTTTTTTTTTTTCCAGAAAACCACCTCTCAGTTGAATTTCTCATCACCACAGAAAGCCAACACCACATACATACGTTTGCTCTTTACTCACTGTGGCCGTTATGAAAATGCATCTTTTCTTCTTCCGGATCTTGTTTAGCCTTGCTATAGCCACATCGCCTGGAAAAAAAAAAACCACAACAGAAGAGTATTTTTGTCTCTGGTATGGCAGAACTCCATTCTTTACTTCGAACCACACAATGCACAAAAACCCAGAGCAGTGACGAACCCAACCTCCCTAGCAGCTCTATTGCTGCTGTCCCAGTTTTAGCTCATCAAACTACTTGCAATTTCCCTAACGGGATTCAGGGCTCAAGGCCCGTGGATTTTCAATTGGACTTGTGTTTCCAAATCCCACAGACGCTTCTGAACAACTCCACTCTACCTGACATCTAATGCAGCTATTATTTAGAAGAAGAGAAAGCAGGAACAGGAAGGACAATGGAAGGGGAATGGGATGAAACATTAGAATTGCAGAAACAAAATCTTCTGGACTGCAGAGCTTTTGCAGGCACTGTGTTGTATGTCTCGCATGCTCCCCTTCATCCACTGGGCATTTGCACAGAACTTTAAATGATGATATTTTAGAAAACGGCCTTGTGTAAGCATTAACATCTTATACACATGCAAAATAATGGCTTAAAACAAAACAAAACCAAACCTGTTGTCTCACTGCCTTCAGGGGTCTCCTACACATTGTTGGCTCTGCACAGCATTTCGTGTACACCTCCTGTCTTTCCGCAGAGGAGCTGCCATTCACAGAATCCCCTCTGCCCAGCAGAATAAAGACGGAAGAAGGCAAGCTGCCTAACCTATCCTGCTCCCACCTTAGCACCAGAGAGTGCAGGGATAGTGCTGAATCCTACCATGGAGTTGCAACCACAGTCATATGGAAGTTGCATCTCCTCCAGGGCATCCTCCTATTAGTTTCTGGTTGCCCTTCCCTGACTCAGCTTCATTCTTCTCACTGGTTTTCTAGGTGATAGTTTTGCATTAGCATGGCATGCATGTCTGCTTTGGTGGCATTTCTGAGATCTGCTTCACTTAGACAACCACACAGGAAGTCCCGGAATAACTGCACAGGTGACAAGAATTCCTATATACACACACACACACATTTAAAAATATGGGATGAGGTATGTAGGATGCACATATATATGCTCATCTTTCCAAGGACCCAATAACATAACTGGATACAGGAACTGGATCATCCTTACAGCAAACCGCATGAACATGAGACTGAAGGACACTGCTGGGTAGAATGAAAAACCTGAAACAGACACCCACAAGCCAGCCAGCATGCACTGGAATCACTAGCTGGCACACCTCAAAGAAAGCCTCAGGCTACTTAGAAGCCACTTAAAGCTGAGAAACCTCTCTTCCATTGCTTCCGTGATTTTTGAGCTAGGGGCATGTGAGCACTCCAGCATCACTCACAGCAAGGAGGAGCATATGATTAGCAGGAACAAAACTGCAATTAGGAGGAGGCAGTAACAGGCATCTGCATGAAACATGCCCTCAGCATGAAGTCCTATTACAGGGAACTGCTGTCTGCCCGGATGCAAGGGGCCAAGCAGCCTTTCGGCTATAGGATTCTGGCACTGGGTTTGTGAAATGATCACAGCTACAAACAAAAGCCTGGACACGATGAGACCCCACCATTGAGCTGGACCCAGCAGAACTGGGCGCCAGACAGTTGAGGACGGGAAAAGCAACATGAGCTTCTGGGGCTATTCCAGGGAAGAGAAAGCTTACCTTGGGGAGAAAGGGAGACCTGTGCCACAGGGAGAGGAAGGAAAAACAGAGATTGCAAAGGTTGTGCAAGCGCAGGGGAAAGGATCAAGAAGACAAGGGAAGGCTGGCAGGCAGTCTGGGGACACAGGCAGGGAGATAAATAGGTTGCACTTGATAAACAGCCAGGCTATCCATGCAGGGCACGATTTCAGCAGCAGCGACCAAGCTGAGACCATAACACTTTGAATGCAAACCCCACAAGAACAGCACTGAGGTGCCCAGAGATGTGGCTCAGTTATCTGCATGTCGGTGTTCATTGCCTTGCTCTAAAAGCAGCAGTGCCATTTCCTGAGATGGGGTCCTGCATCATTAACTCAAAACCTAAGCACTAGGTGTACATGGAGACCCTGGGAGTAAGGCTCATTTCAAAGCACATTCTGCTGTTCACAAACCCTTGGTGAGAATGGATTCTTCTTCTTCATCATATGACCTTCCCTTTAACTAAATAAACTACAGAGATGAGTGTCAGTATCAAGTCCCACTTCTGGAAACTCCAATTTTTTCTGCTGCAAGTTGCCAAAGTTACATCAGTTTTCTGCAGAACTGATTTTTCTGGATGGAGGCATATGACTCAATTTTCCTTTTAAAAATACACAAATATTTCAATTTATCCTTCTACCAAATGAACATATCCGGTATTTCTTCCGTTTTCCTTTTAGAGCAAATGCCCTTATCTCTTCAGATTTGGAGCACTTTGCCTGTAAAAATGCTTTTCTAACATCATCCTTTCTATGACCTGCATCTCCTGATTCCTTGACCATAAATACGGAGGAGACAGAAACACTCCATCCCCTGCATACAGTGATCCAAGCACACCTTGATGCACAACGGTCCGTGTTCTACTGCCCACAGACACACTCCAAGGGCCAGTGCAAACCAGCTGGCCGCAGCTGCCCCCTTCTCTCGAGCTGGGTAACACATACAGCAGCACATCACATTAGCATGCGAAATCAGGCTCCGGGACGCCCGGAGCATGGTTAAAACAAGCCTTGACAAGACACGTCAAAGTGAAATGGCACCGAGTGGACTGTGACTGTCAAGCAACAGTTGGGTGTCACTAATAAAGCTTGCTGCAAAACCTGCCATCACTTGTGTCCTTCGCACACTTTCTCAAACTAGCCAGAGTCCACGCTGACTGGGGCTAAACCATGCTTCTTCCATTCTTGACCTTCAGATCCTTTAAATAACACACACAAGCATTTTTTTCTCCTTTCTTCCCCAACTAAATCCCATAAAAATCTGCAATTTCAGGTTAACAGTCCTGAGTCACTTCGTGAATCTTACTGGCAGATCAAAGTATCTAAATATTGTGGCTTTGCAATATATTTTGGGAGAAAAAAAGCTCTCAATTGTTTGTGAAATAATCCATTTCTGCACGTGCATTTGCTGTTAATATTTATTGGCAAAGCTGTGAGTCAAAAGCTCTGATGGAAGACTCATTCTCTAGTTTATTATCACTGTACAAACCATAGATTTCCTATATCTTTTCTATATCACACACAGCAAAAGCATAAAGATCCTGACACTCGCTTCATCTCCCACCGAGCTGGAGACACTCAGCCAAAGAGTTAACGTAATTCAGCAGCACGCCTGAATCTCAATTAATTTACTCCTGTTGTGGATTTGTCCCAGTTTCTCTATGTAGAAGGCAGATGTCTTCCTTGCACAGCTCTGTGTTTTTCAATAAAAGTATCAGAAGTAAAAAGAAAAGTGAGACTTTAAATATTCTTAAGGCATCATGTCTTATTTAAAAACTACTTGCAGATTGGCAGGCAGCTTGTAAAATATTTATGGAGCAGATTATAAAAGTGAAGTTGTAAAATGATCCCTATATAGGTTTATAAAATATAAAGCGGACAGGTAGAAAGATGAAGAATCCAGCTGGGAAACCAGTGCCCACTACCTTGCATGACAGAAGCCAATTCACGGAGAAAAATCCTTCAAGAAGTGAGGCAGAAAGATGCTTGCTCTCCCTGGACAGATGAAGATTCTTTTGTTTCTGCCCTGCGCTTCAGGATACCCTTGCTGGGTTGTGTGTGGCCGCCACTCGAGGCATTCCCCTGAAAACCACAGAATGCCCAAAAGAAGCAGTTTTCATCTCCCTAGCTAGGGCCACCATTCTGGTCACAAGGCAAGACACAGCCAGGGGACTGTGAACCTGGACCTCGGATGTCAAGCCCTAGGTGGTGATGTGGAAAAATCTTTACACACTTTTTTTACAGGCATAGGCCAAAGCATTTCAGCACACAGCCAAGGCGTTACTGGAAATGCAGGTGGGGACAGCACTGAGACATCCCTGATGAGGAAAGGGACTTCACCTTGCCAGGTGCAGCCAGTACCATGGAACAGGTTGTGCCCTGAAGCAGCATGCAATCTCCCATCCCAGTCTTGCAGAGATTTATACGTGTATTTAATCTCTTAAATATGAGATAAACGAAGCATATGCACTTCTCTGAAACAGGGACAAAAGACCATTTTTTTTCAGGGGTGAGACCTGCACTCAGAAGCACGTCTTTTACAATGAATCAACTTAGAGGAATGCTTCCAACCCATCTCAAGCTGTCACTTTACAGGAGGTTTGCAAGGACTGCAAGGTTGTTGTTTACAACGGGTCGGTTCTTATTTCAGACTATTTGTTCCAAGATGTTAAAGCAATAAAGCTGCATACGTGTTGCAGGGCAGGATCGTGTTCCATGCAGAGGAACAAACAAACATGGATCTGTCCATCTGGCCAAGATCCTGTCGCCTCAGCCCATGTGTGGAGACAATGACTTGTTCAGTAAATAGCTTTATCCTTGATAAACAACACTGATACTGAGAGCCAGAGGCAAAAGCCTACCACTGGTGATGTTAGTCTGCGTTCAGCATTTGCCTTTGCCACTTGCAATCCTAGAATAAACTCAGTATCAAAAAACCACGGAATACTCAAGCGACTGGTGTAAACTGAACAGATTCTACACTGGAAGATGCTTTCTGTTTTTCTGTTCACTTTCCTCCTGCACAAGATCAAAAGAGCAGTAAAAGGTCTGGTGATGACAAGCATACACCTTCAGCTCAGTTCACAGATAGAGTAGATGGCTGGCCTGAGAGGAACCGGGCAGACTCCCTTCCTAAGGGCTGCAGGCTCACAATCTTCTCAGCTGCTTTCCCAGCACTGCTGTCTCTCTCTACACTGTGTGACCCTGCCTTTGACCTCTGATTAACCTGGATGCCTTACAAAGGAAGCTTCACAAATCCAGCAGTGGTATTTTTAGCCTTTAGTCTTTCCCTGCCTTTGCACTGAATGACTCCCTGCTTTCCTAAACCACCACCAGAACAATTAAAAATAACTTAAACAAGATACCGTTTTCCCCTCTTGCAGGAAGCTCCCTCTGAAGTGATTTCCATAAATCTCTCTAAAGAGGTTGTCGTGCCTTCCCATAGCACAGCCAATGGCATCCGTGCCTTGAAGTAACTTTTCCCATTTCCCCCTCCCAGCCTGCTGCCACATTAGTCTCCCTGCAGCTTAAGAGGAAACCTGCAGAGGGTGTTTTCCAGGTCAGCCAAGTTTTTCTTGTGAGTCTCTCATCTTCATAGCCATCCAGTCCAATCCTTGTCTTCTCTGAGAAGTATTTTCCATTGCTGTCACGCTCTGGTTGGGGGCCTTGCTGAGGGCATTTGAAGCACAACTTGCAGCGAGGGACTGCTCGTGCACTGGTGCCACAGGCACGACAGACAATAGAAGTACTGTGAGGTTTTCTTTCAGAGCAATCATTGCCAAAACGGTGGCCCACACACCAGAACAACTTTTTACAGGCACACACCTTGAGCTGAGCATCCTTGCTTGCTAAGTCTGCTCTTAAGCACTGAAAAGTCACAAAAACCAAGTCAAAAATGCTCCATCAGGAATAAAAACCAAAACCAAACCCCAAACTCCTCCTTGGTTCAGGCCTCTACCAAAATAAAAATACAGCACCAGAGGACCCCAAAATGGTCGACCTTAGTGACTGCCATGCCTCACAGCAAGGTACTGCACCATGACCCAGCTACCACCATGTGAAGCCTCAGCATCCCCCAGAAAACACAGCAGAAGAATTCTGCACCTCTCACCAGCTATGCTGAAAAACCTTCCCAGCTTAACAATGCATGTGGGATGTCTCAGAAGTTCTGTGGTCTCAGGTAGGTATCTGATGGGGATGGTGATAACATGCGTCTCTTTGGAGGCTTAGGAAGACCTCTGCCCACACAAATATTACAGTCGATTCTTCTTTGGGAAGCAACGCAACTTGCATCCAGTCAAACCAACAGAAATTAAAATCACCCCTCTGACTAGTTACAAAAGAGGGGAGAGTACGAGAGAGCAGAAAGTGGTGAGGCAGCCCAGATGGTGGCAGAACAGGACAGCATGCAGCATGGACACGCACCTCAGGACGCCCGCAGAGATATGTCCAAGGCTGCTGGAGCATATCGTGGGCAAACAGCACCATGTCATTGCTGTGTATGTCACACAGACACGTATGTCGATGACATACAGTGCATTCCACTGACATGCATGCCACATGCCACTAAACACCTTTCCACTCCCGCCAGCCCCCTGCCTCCTCTCTGGGGGCACATCACCTCCCCCCGGCCCCTTCGGATGACAAGAAGCAGAACTTGATGGGTGTCCAGCATACATGATGTTTTATTAGACACCTGGTGCAGTGCCTGGATTGGTCATGGCATAACACAGTGGGTTTTTCCCCCTGAGATCCCTGCTCTTGCTGAAGATACACTCTGCTTCAGGTCACGCTATTTCCAGTTGTTGAGATAGACAAGCTGGGTACAGAGATCAGATGAGAAAGTGATTTCCAGGCCCATACAAGAAAGGAAGGGAGAGGCAGACTGTGCACAGAAAACATGGACGTAGGACACGAAGTAGGAGCCAGCACGGGTGGGAACACTGACCATGTTAGGCTCGGATAGGCAACAGCACGCAGAGAAGAAGCCCACCCACAGCCATGATCGCAGCAACTGAAAAGCAAACAAAAAGGCCCAGGATAAGGAATAATCCCACCGCCCTGGCAAGGTGCAAATACATTCGCAACATTTTTATATGTATTTCTTCCTTCTTACTGCAATTATTATTTGGACCTGAACACCCTGGGCTGCAAAGATTTCATGGCATATGCTACTGTTGGTGAAAAATGCCTTGGGGAGAGTGTCTAGATCCTGGTCCTGTAAAGCAATTAACCATGTGCTTCCTGTACTTGAGTACCACCGTCAGGAATAATGGGGCCACCCATGTGCTTAAACTTAAGCACCTGCCTTGAAGCAGGCCAAGTGACTTTTTTCCACAAGTGTGCATGTGGTACAATTACAACTGCCTTTAAAAAAGGAAAAGCACTGGATGAATACGAGCCCTGCTTTTGCAGACCCTTACGCATGTACTCACAGAGCCCTTTCTGCATCTCCTTGTACCAGCGAAGCTTTGCACACGTTAGGTATCTGCAGAAATAGGACCTTGTGAGTCGTGTGAGAGCATTCAGCCTAAATAAACTCAAAACATGGTGAGCTGAAAGGCACTCCATGCACCCACAGCTTGCCTTTGAAGGCTGCTCAGCCATTCCTTTAATCAGACTATGGGTTTGCCTGGCATCAGTTCTCAAACCAATGCTGGCTGCACCTCAGTAGATGCCCTTTGTCCTTGTCAGAGAACTTGCACAGACAATTTTTCCGTTACCAAATATATTAAGATAGTTCATCCTGGAAAAGAACATAGTGCAGAAGAAACAACAGGAAGGACTCCAGTACAAGCAGGAGCCCAGTGGTGCAGGTATACTCCAGTTAAAGTCAGCTGAAGATCTCACTCATCGTTTCTCCTCAGTCATCACAACACGTCATTCTTGAAAAAAATTCTGTGCACATCAGATTTTTATACAGTATGAATTACAATGCCTAAATACATTAGAATACTTTATTTAGACAAAATTAACATTCTGCAACTGCATTGCCTTAAATTATGATGCAAAATAACTTCAGGCATGCAATGATTTACAGAATTATACACTGGATTATGTGCTTACTTAAATTAAAACTGGTGAAGAATGTCTTCTAAGCTCCTTTTGCATCAGCAAAACGACTTGCTAACATTTTCTAAACAGCAATGCCAATATCTCTTACTATAATTGACAATATTTTCTATTTTCATAATGTCCCAGCTTGTTCAGTCATACTAATGTGGAAGCAGATCAGCCTTCACTAAATCACTCCGTAGATCCAAGTTAACACCAGAGATACAAAACCCAAAGGCACGCAAAGGGAACCCAAGCACTACATATCTTGAGTTAATTTTGCCATTTTCTTCTTTTAACCTTGCCAGATTTGAGTGCAGGGAACTGGTGCATCTCCAGAAGATCAGTTTGCTGTGACCCTTTAGCTTATGTTTCAGCTAGGAGGTCCTTTTCCCCCAGGCATTTTCTAATGGTTGCTGCCACCAGACCTTCCCACACCTCCACACCACTCAGCATGCAACGTCAAAGTTTTCCAAACAACTGTTCAATTAACCTGAAAAGCAACCACTTCCTTAAAATGAGAAGAGCTCACTGTTTTCTTAAACAAAGAAAACTCTTTGAGACCTCATCAGGAACAGGGCTGCTCCAAGACAAAATCAGTTCCCCACACTGAATCCAGAGCACTTCAGATCTCACTCTCTTTATACAGAGTAAAAAAATATGTTCAGGTGCAACAGAAATGTACCTCAGTGCAGCCTTGCTCCTGCAAACCTACCAGCTGTGCACTTACGGTCAAAATACCCCGAGGTTTAGCATTAGGGGAAATCTAAAGCGCTTAGAAACAAACTAAACTGGATCAGCAGACAATAAAATTCACTTTCCAGTCCAAAGAGCACTTGGATAGGTAAGTGAACTTACTAATTGGTCTGAACAGTCAGGACAAAGGAAGATTTATTACTACTTGTGTTAAAAGAATGGCTTGATTTGGCAGATAAACTTCAAAATATAAAAATCCCGATGCAAATAAAACCAGTGTTAAACTCAAGCAAAGCCATCACGCATCTTGTGGTTGTTGGATTTGGGTGCTGATGGCTTCTAGGAGGGACCCAGTTCCCATCTCCCCACTTCCTGCAGGGCTTTCTTAGTCTAGAAACTGAGGAGCTGAAAGCAAAAGCCTTCCAGACAAGATCAAATGCTGTGGATAAGATTAAAATGCTGTTTAATGAAATACACCCGGGCCTCTCCAGGGTTTTAAGATCTTTAGCCAGCAAGCTGACCTATATTGGAGAGCAGAGTAGAACCAAGCACTGCATACATCAATTTTATCTGCAAAGTCTCCTTAAGCCTCACTGAATCAACCAGCAGACTATGAGGAGAGCTTGTGGGGGCTGCTTCTGGTCAGGAGCCCCTCTGATTTGCTGCAGGATAACAGATGACATGTCTAGGTGACAGCGAAAGTTATTGAGAAAACACCTGCAGCGTTAAATCCCCTTTGCTGGGGAAGAAAAGGGGCTGAGGCGACACCATCTCCAAAAGCCAAGCTGGCTTGAAACAAGGTGTGACACCTGCTTCTAGCCCTGGCTTCAAGGAAAAGGCTGCAGATGGGCAGAGAAAACGTAGAGGAGGCTGGAGCTGCAGTGACACCCCCAGGACCTCTGTGGCCTGCTGGCACCGCCCTGCTCCTTGGCCAGCCCAACTCTGCTTTCAGTTATCTCAGGCACACAGACACAGCACTCCTCCAGTTCTACCTAAGGTGACCCCCACAACACTTACATGGTTTGCAAATCCAACCTCTCACTCTCACTTCAGAGAGTGAACTTTAATAAACCTGTGTGAGGAGGACTTATCAACACCCTTGGCATTGTTTCAAACCCTGAGCTTTGTTAATGAAATGTATATATATCATGGGCCCCAGCAACTGTGCCTGCAATTAATGTAATTAATTTACCACGAGTCTGCAGATGACCCAGAGAGCATCTGGAATTAAACGACATTTTTAATGGCTAGATAGAATTCAGAGAGGCTCTGCCATATATAGATGTGGCTTTTAAGAGTTACAAGTTGAAGTCTTGGAATCATGATAAATGAAAGTCTCGTTTGTTGCTTTTAATAATCTGTTCTAATGGGATGTTCTTCAGAGGCTTGCAATTAGAGACTGAAATACTTCAGGGTGCCTGGGAAGATTTTTCTAATCCTTCATGCAGCCTTGAGTGATGGTAATGATTGCTTCCTGCATCTCCAGGTCAGGAGGCCAGCGCTACACCTAGCAATTCCTGAGTCAACATGCTTGCTCTAAACATCAGAGAAGCAGCATTACACACTGTGAGCTGCTAGGAATATATTCCCACTTTGTCCCGAAATATACGGATGTTTAAGGAGTCACCTGCTCTTCCTGCTGAGCTATCCTAGTTCCCACGTTAAAGTGCGTCTCTGCACTGTTCGAGAAAAACCGAGAATGCAGAAGGCCAGACAGGTGATATCGATGCAGTCTCTATGGGGAAGGAAAGCAACGTCTTCAGGGAAAGGAACCGCACTTGGAGAGACCTCTGGCATTACACTTTTCTATGTCTAAGACATAAGAAAGTAGAGATAACCTTTTTTCTAGGTAAGAGGCCAAGTGCCGCTACATAGCGAAGCCCCAGGAGAGGTCACACTTCTGATTTCCAAGCAAGGTGAAACATCCACATATTCAGAAGTGCAGAAGGACAAGAGTCTGACTTCCTTCTTCATTCTCTACCCACTCTACAGCCAAGAGAAGACACTATAACATCCCACTTTCGAAGACTACATAGACATGGGGTGCTCAGCTGGAGCCTCAAGCTGCTACAAATTCCAGCTTGAAGGGCAGCCCAGTTCCTTTCTCCAAGTGGAAACAGGACTTGCACAATGCCATCAAACAAATCACCCGCAAGAAGGCGAGGAGGTTTCGTCACTTACTGCTGCACTACCTGCCATTTTCTCTGCTCAGACAAAGCTTATGCTGGTTGCTTATCTGTTCATGACAGTCCTCCCAGCCCATTCCCTTGGCTGCTGCCAGAGGAACTCAGAAATAACTTGGAGCTTAATTACAGATTTGGTCAACTCTCACCTTCAATCTGGGCCAAAGTCATCTGAAGGCAGATGAGCCTAGGTCCCTAAACCCGCCTTGAAACTGCAGAGCAAAGACTGGCTTGCGGAGCCTGGCGAGTTTGCACTAAGCCAAAAAGTGTTTAGAATAGAAGAGGAATGAGGTGTTGGAGCAGCCAAACTTGACAAGCTGATCTTGACAGGATGTTAGAGATGGGTGCTACTGGCAGCAGATTTCCACACCGGCTCTAGGAAGGTATGACCCTGTGCAGAAGGGTGCACTGGAGCACTGTGCCTTCGGAGAGGGGTACTGTACATCAGTGCTGCTCCTCTCTGGGAAAATGTACCAGCAAAGAGGCTGTTAATAGGATGGAAGTAGTAAAAACCTTGACCCCAACAGAAGCAGGACCAGACCCTGCCTGCGCTTGGTGGATGGGAATTTTGACTTGGCAGAGCAAGAGCTTCCTCAACAAAATCCTTCCTCTTGTCAGGTGAATCGTGGGGAATATTTGGCAGTAGGCAGCATAACAAAGTGGCTATAAATCACAGGAGACAATGTCCTGCAGGAAGAAGGAAGAGCAGGCAAGAATGTAGAGATAAAAATCCTTTAAAAAGTCCCAACTAACAAAAATTGTGACTCATGCTGGAAAAATTCTCTATGAAAACCATTATCTATAGACTGTCTCCCATTTCCTACGGAAATATTGAAAAAACAAACTATTTTGAGCCCTGACACAACTTGGAAAATAGGATGGGGGGAGGCTGTGGAAAAATTCATCCATTTTGACCTTCCACATCACAGAAGGTTGCAAACACTGTCTCAGGACCTAGGCTATACACCACAATCTTTCACCTTCTCTATTCCCTGAAAGTCACTTTTTAACAAGATGCACATATTTGTGTCCAGAAAGTAGCCCTCTGCCACTACAGATATTTAAAAGTCTAAATCAGCTAAGGTCAAGGATGGATACGCTGGTGTAAGAGCCTCTAATTGCCAATATCCAGGTGGCAAGATTTGTCTTTGCTTTGCCTTTCAAAGGCTAGTTCCTTGCCAGAAGGAGACTTTCTATATAAGCACGACACAGGGCGAAGGGCAGTTTTTTGTTGCTTCTAATGTTTTTTTTTCCTAAGTTCTATGAAAAGCTCCCTCTGGTTCTTCGGAAGATCACTTGAGATGGAAAGGTCATCCATAATGGGTAGTTGGCTATAAATGCAGATGCACAGTTGACTTAGCTGTTTTGAACAGCTTTTGCAAACATGCACAGCACTGACCTAATATCTTCCCCACTTTATTCTGTAAAAGCTCATGCTTTTGTTTAGTGCTATGAAGTTTGAAAGCTTGGGGGACTGGTGGGACCAGCAGTCTCTTAACACTCACCCTAAGACCTCGTCTGTTTTGCAAACAGGGCTGGGTTTGAAGGACAAAAGAGGGGTACTGCTCTGGAGCAGTTGGTCTCCTCCCCACACTGCTGAAAACCTGGCTCCTTATCTCAGTTTATAGGGAGAAAGAGACTGATGTCACACAACAACAACCGAGGCACTTTACTGCTCCTTGTGAGATGGAGTGCAAAGATCTTTGTCACTGGATTGTCCGACACAGACTTTAAAATAAAAGTCAGTAATGATTTTAGATTAATATGTGCTTCAATCAGGAAAAATAATGGTAACCAACATCTAATTCACGCATTTCTAGGGAAGCAAAATTTATAGCTTTGCTCTATCTGTAAAATGCACTGCGCTTTTGAGAACACATAATCCTAGCGAAACAAAATAATAACAACTCTGTGTTCTTTAATTCAATACTTGTAGCTGGTTTAATAATAGATTTTCAATCCACTTCTCTTTTTTATGCTGAGACAACTACAGTCTGATTTAGTGAATCTCTTTGATTTGTAATCCCGATTGTTATATTATTAATATGCCCTTGATGCAAGGAGCAGGGTAACTTAAAAAAGTGATCAGCTATTTGGCTTGGCATTTATGACCTTGGTCAGAGGACATGTTATTTACAGGAAGTTTTCTGGAGCATCTGCAAGTAAATCAGCTCTGAAATGGAGCTTAATTGTTTAGGGCAAAGCACATTTAGTTTCAAATTCCCAGGAATCTCCAGCTTCAGACGCAAAGTGCATTTCCACAGATGGACGCTGACATGTGGAAATGCCACCACGACTACTGTTCAACTGACCTTTGGTTTAGGGCCAGCTGCCAACGGGAAATGCCAAGCTGTTACTTATATTCACTCAAAAGAAGCGAGAAAACTGCAGAGACTTCAAAGCAAAAAAAGGGGAAGAGGTGTGGTTCTGCCTTTGGGAACCTAGCAAAAAATAAAAAGCCTGCAGACTCCAGCAAACTCCTCAGCCCTATGACTGCAAACTACTTTCAGAACTGCCAAGAGCAGGATGACATTCACTTTGCACTGCAGAACTGCTCTCAAGCCTCTGCTCACTGCAGCCTGGGACTTGGGAGGATAGCTGCAAAGAGGTGCCATACAGCATCCTAGGGAGGAATATCCCAAGGCGTCCAGGGCCTCTCAGGGACCCGGGAGCAGCCTGAAGCCAGCACAGAGTAGCCTATCTGCAGGAGCTGGCCAGGCTACATCCTCAGTGCTGCAGAACAAGAAGGTTTTTCTCCTTAGCTCTGCTGCTGAGCAGTAGCTGCTCTCTCACATCAACAGAAACGACAGAGCCTGGGCTTTGCACAGCTTGCTTGGTGTGGCAAGCAGTAGTGATTCCAGCTGGAGCTCAAAATAGCTGGTTTTCTAATAGCAAATACAGGAAAGAATCAGGAAAGAAAATGCAACCCCCTGGAACCAGGCACTGGAACAACATAACCACTCCAGAGGTATAGGAAAACATCTTCCAGAAACAGGTTAACTGCTTCAGAAAGGGTTTATCCCATGACTTGGAACACGTTTATTGTCCCTGCTGTCACAGCAGGAGAGATACTCCACAAATTGAATCCATTTCCAAGGCAAAGCAGCATGAGTGACACATCTCACTGGCATCTCTGCTTTCTTCCAAACCAGAGCAATTTCTTTGTTTTGCTTTGTTTAATTTCAAATCGTCTGTCATCTTTCTGGATTTTTGGGGTTTATTCTGCTGTTCTCACGAGTCACTCAATGTACTAGATAGGCTTTAAAATTCATGGGAACTCAAATCGGCTGAGAAGCTCTGTGGTTTTGAAGTCAATTTTCTAATAATGGACCCAACCTTGGAGGCTGCTCCACCAGCTCCAGTTGAGGAACTGTGGTCTTTTCAGTTAGGGGAAGGGTTGAAAAGATAAAAATGGATGAAGAGCTCAGCTCCCTGCGCCTGCCCTTCCCAGACATCCAGCGTGGCACCACAGAGAAGGTCCCAGGAACCTTCAGCTGCCCTGGGGTCAAGAGAGGGAGGTGTGAGCACAAAGTAGGAGGATTAAGGTAGCAGCAGAGGCGGCAATAAAACTCTAGCCAAAGGACACAAGGGCTTTTATAAGCATGCCAAGGGATAAAGAGCTAAGAGGAAGCACATCCTGGAAAGCACTTTAGGCAAAAGGACAGAAAGATGTAACTAACGAGAACTGCTGACAAATGGCTCAGGATTTGCAACTGCTTGCTGAGACTAGAGAGAGTAGCAGTGAAAAGGAGACCTGCAAGGGTACATCCTCCTCAGTGGGGTACTGAGCACTTGCCAGTGACTGTGGAAAGAATAAGAGCTACTGTCAGCCACACAGTTGTGATTCCCTATGGCCACAGAGGGATATACATTCCTCCACCTGTCATTCACCCCCCAGACTCTTCCTTGCAGAGGTGCCAGGTGAAATCCACAGCTTCCCTATGGTCACATGTCCATTCTCCTGTTTGCACCAATACAAGCACACATCCAGGCTGGGGGAAGCCAAGGTCCACATCAACCTGCTCTGATTGAAGAGGAATTTCAATCAAAACCTCTAGCCTTTAAGGAAAGACTTGAACTCCTGCCTAGTGTGTTCAGAGCCAAGTCTTTTGACCACAGCTTTCCTGTAGGCCCTGGTGTGAATTGCCTGTAGCCATTTACTCACCCCCCACTCCTCTCTGCTGCTGCATGCTTCTCATGCAGACAGGAGTATTTACTTTTCCATTTTAAAGCCAAACAAGTCACTCAAAGCAGACAACAGGAGCTTGAACAGCTGAGCTGGAAGAGACTGTCAGTCTCTGACCTTGAGTGGAGATGAGTCTGGCAGCACACTTACCTTTCAAGACAGGAAATAACTGTGTCCATGTCCTTCCACGGATGCCTTATGCCTGGGGACTGAGCTGCTCAGCCTGGCAGGATTTCACTGCTCTGCATTTGCAGACTGATACCTTA
This sequence comes from Rhagologus leucostigma, assembly GCA_013397725.1. NCBI lineage: Eukaryota > Metazoa > Chordata > Aves > Passeriformes > Rhagologus > Rhagologus leucostigma. The sequence goes on along the minus strand of VZTD01002388.1, from coordinate 506,597 downwards.
CCTCCTCTGGGAAGTAAGACCCTCAACCAACAAATTCAGTGCAGTTCCTCTGCGTCCATAACATCTCTTAATGCTTACAATATCCTGTAATTTACAGCCACCTTGCTAGACCTGAGCCTAAGACAGACCTGTACCATAAAAGCAACTGTGGGCTGATGGGTACCTTAGAAGCATAAATGTTTACTTTGCACTGGAAAAAAATTCAGCCTTATCAGTAGACGTACTTCATATTGCTTTGCATGACGGATGTTACATCGTTCGACTACTGCCACTAAAAAAATGTACTAATATACATGTAGAATATGAAAAAAGCGCGTTCCATGCTGGCTGCCAAAGAAATTTAACGTTGCAGTACAAACTTATCCTGATACAAGCCAGATTTTGCCCCAGTACCACCATTTCTTGTTCATCGAAAAATTCCATCAACTTCCATTAGAGTTGTCAAAGATGGTATAGCCCACACTTTCATCACTTGCCTATGTTTAAGCACATGAGAAGTCAATGAGATGGTTTGAAGCAGAGTGTCTTCCTCTGTGGGAGAAGCTCTCCGTATAATTTACTAACACTTGGGGAACACATTAGTATCCTACACATGAAAAATGAAATCCAGATCTGACCAAAATGTGGGGCATTTGGCCATTTCGGTGGGTTTATTCTCATTTTCTTTGCAAGTGTTTTCCTGTAGTCAAGTTTTCTCCGTGAGCAAAGTCCGCTGCAAGCTCTGAGTGCAAACATATGGGGCCGAAGATATTTTACCTGTAATAACACGTTCTGCTTATTTTTAAAGGAATGCGAAAACACTCCTGTGAGAATCAAGTCAAATAATCAGGGCCAGTCTACACACAGATGAAAATCATTGGGAAGTGAACTACATCTGTGAGAGTGCCTTTGTCATTCCTGCTTGTCCAAACAGATCAATCAGCCCACCCTTGCGCTGTTTTACACTGCTACTGCTTGACAGCTTTGTTCACATGCTGCTTTTGCCTAAATCGCACTAATCAGCTGGTCAGATAAAAGTTATTACAGAAGTTGAAGAAGTATAAATACACAGCTTCTTCTCTTACCTTCCGCTGAGAAGGAAACCGATAACAACAGCCAGCAGAATGACTCCCACTGTTACAGACACAACAATTATAGGAATCTGGCTCTGGTCGCTGGATGCAGCTACTGCTGAGATGAGAAACAGAAAATGGAGATTAGGGTTAAAATGACAGTCAGCACTCATATGAGTCTTTCTAGTGAGGCTGCCAGCAAGGTTTCAAGTCTTACCAGTTCGTTTCTTCTTTTACGGTTTGTGTTTTCCCCCTTTGCTGTCTGTTTCTAGTTTGGAAGGGATATGGGTGGAAAGGAAACAAAACCACATGGCAACACCAAGCCAAAAACCCAACAAGATTGCATTTCATTGCTGAATTCAGAAACCAAAGTGTTGCAGAATGCAGCCTTTGAGCTTGTGAACTCAAGTTTTTCTCCCTGAGTTAGCTGCATTAGAAATTAGAGATAAAAGATGAAAACCCAACAGGCTCTCATTTGGATGAAAACCCAACCGGCAGAGAGAACATTTGTGAAATGTTACTGCTAACAGACATAAGCAAAATCTACAAGATAAAAAGAATTACCTGCACTTCAAGAAACTATAAACAATTATAAATTCCTTGTGGCATCTCTATCATGTGGCCATAAGGTGCACTCTGTAAAACAGGAATTTGCTGAGACACATACACTGGTGGGTCTTTTAATTGGCCAAAATTCAGGGAAGCAAAACTCTTCAAGCCCGTGCCTTGTAAGGAGCCCTCCTTACAAGCCCTGCCAAAAGGCAGGAGACTGATCCGGTGATAAAGATGCCAGCAAAAAGGTCAGGAAAGCTGACTGAGAACTGAGTTTTGATACAGGTCAAGTAAGAGCAGGTGAGCAAGTTCCTGTAGGCTGTAAAATGGAAATGCTAATACCACTTGTATCTTGTTTATCTGCCCTCCATGGCAGGAGAAGGAGCTCATCTCTCCCCAGGGGTTTGTATGTGGGGTTCTCCAAGCAGAAACCCAAGTCTCCTCACCTTGCCCTCTTCGCAGCCAGCTTATTTAGCTGCACGTATATAACCACCCCAGGGTACAAATCTCACATCCTCCCTGCAAAACCAGCTCCCTGGCACAGGCACCACTGCTCTGTGGGGGAAAACCTCATTATAGCTCTTAACCTCGTGCCAGCCCAGGATGAAGCTTCATCCACCCCAGAGAGCAGCAGGAATTGATTGCGTACTGAAGAAGCCTTTAACTAAACGATTGAACTAAAAAAGGGTCCTTAGCACAGGATTAATGTTATGAAGGCTATAAAATAACTGAATATGGTCCCATATTAATTGTTAAAGGAAAAGAAAGACAGAAAGGTATGGCATTAAACATTGATCTGCACTGGGCTTCAAGTAGCTCTTCATACGGGAGTCCTCTGGTGCTTAACCGCGAGCGGGGTGGACCTGCCACAGCAGTGTGAGTGATTTCAGAAGGACTGGTCCTGATACATTAAATATTTAATGTTAACTGCTCCAAACCCCTGCCATCATCCAGAGATTTTAATTAGCCTCACAAACTTACAGGGGCTCCTTAAGATGGTGTTTTATCGCTTTCTTGAGAAAATAATTAAAAAGAAAAACATTTAAAGGAGAACATTAAGCAGTGATTGGCGGTTTTTTGCACAGCTCAAGGGATGGGAAAATGAGATAAATTCAGCTGTGACCTATGGCAGATGAAAAGCCTGAATTCATAAGCCAAGCTGGGACTTACTGCCAGTAAAAGTCAGGGGGGCACACACACCTGCACTACCCCTTCTTAGCCTGGTGATATGTTCCTACTACTGCCCAGCAGAGCGGCTAGACTAGCTCACCAATCCAGCCAAAAACCAGCTCTTGGCAAGGTTAGTTTTTGGGGCTAGATGAGCTTGGTGGCATTTGGAAAGGAGGAAGCAACAAGTGGATACACCCAGCAACAGTTTCCACTCAAACAAAAAAATGTCACTGAAAATCGAAGCCCTGACTGCTTCATGGTGGTTTGCAGAATTGCACAAGCAGGGAGCAGTATGCAAAAACTCCCAATATATCTGGAAAAAGAGAGAAGTCCAAAACAGTTTATAGCTTTCCTCCATTGCATTTCTCAGGCTGTTGTTGTACAACTCCTCCAAATGTATTAAAGATAACTACAGAAACCTTGTGAACTGGAAACAAAACCTGTTGTTCGGTCCAAACGACTTGGAGAGCATTTCTGTTTCTCAGAACAGCCACGGAAAGGTTTTCATCTGTGCTTGAATAAAAATCATTTGCTTTGGCTCTAACAAGAAGTTCAGATCTGTGCTCTGATGTAGCAGTGAGATTTCGATCTGTGCTTGCTTTCAAAATCTCCAGGATGTGCAGGAAAGCAGTGGGAGTCTGGTCACACTCTTGACACTAATATTGACTTGATACAGGGCTTTGGGAAAAAAATGCTTTTTATAAGGTTTTAAATGTCAAATGGAGCTGCATTTTGCAAGATTCTGAGGCTTACATTGTATTTCAATCCTATCAAGTGTTTAAGTATCTGGTTAAGTCTGGCCTCAGCCAGAGCTTGAGTCCAACAGATGAAAAATTCCCAGTTCCCAAACTGGGGACCATGAAGTAGGTATTCCTGACTATGCCAGCAACAGTTTAATACCAGAGAAGTACCTATTCCTCTGCCTTTAAAATGTGGAAAACACTGGGATGTGGGTATGACTAAATGACCCGCAGAATTTGTAGTGTTCAAAAATACTTCCACGTGATGTCCTCCGGAAGTCCTGATTAACACAGATATTTACATGATGGGCTTTATGGAAGTGCCATTATTTTTGGACCAGGATCAGAGGTAATAGATCAAATGTGCACATATTTCATGTGTTACTCATTAATAGACTAGAACAGTATTACTCAAACAACTCTAAGCTAGAAACTTTCCAACTGAGAAAAACTATACAGAATAATTTTTTGGCATAACATGATTTGGTTGCTACTTATAGGGCACAATTAATGTTTAATACAAGAAATACATTAAATAGACCGTCCTTATTGCATTAATGTTTGCATTGTGATGCAATTTTCACTGTATTAGCTTAATCACTGGCTCCACAGCTACACTGGCACATGTATAACGACTCCTTGAAAATCTATTATGACTTCAAAGATAACATGCATTGAAAAGACAACTCGGCATCTTCTTCTCAAAGATGATGAATTTTAAATGAACCGGAGTAACAGTAATCAAAGTATTGACGAATTTAAATTTCCAAGGAAAACACAGAAAATAGTCTCTTTCCCACAGGAACGATCAGAGTATTTCCACCATAAAATTCCTCTTCCATGCAAACGGTATAAAAAATTAATAAACGACAGCTGTACAAACTAAAAGAGAGAAGACATATTTTCTGGTGGACAAAATTATATTTGACACCTTGGCAAAATTTCGTATTTGGGACAAAAAGAATTTCCCCACAGCTGTGCCTGAACACAGAAGAAAGAGCAGCTGAGCCTCTGTGTGCCTCAGGAGTTCACCCTGCCACAGAATCTGTTCCAGAATCCAGCCCTGGATAATCAGATTCATTTAAAAAGAAAAAAAAATTAAGAAAATTTAAAAGCCCACAAATGTAACAGGGCAATAAGAAGTTCTGCACCTGCACTGCACATTTTTTTTCCATTTCTGATCACATGTCAACCTCCTTTTCTTCAGCCTGTGGCACTGGCAGCCAACAGAAACCATCTTTTAACTTGACAGGAACTTTCACCAAAAGACACAAAAGACACTAATGCTGGTTCAACTCTTCCCCTTGCAGAGAGGCACCATTTCAGGGTTTTTCCTCCCAGATGTAGATATTTCAGAGAGCCCAGCAGCCTCTGCAGACAGCCCTTATGACATGTGGAGGAGTAGGTCCCATCCCCTCTGTCCCTCCTGAGAGGACAGAATCTCTCACACCAGCTCCTGTAAATACAGGATTTTTCTAAGCAGGGAATGCTATGAATTTCTGAAGCCTGAAGATCTCCTGCCTCACCATGTGGGCTGAGGAAGCAAAGGACAGATACATCAGGTGCAGAGTCATGATGTGCCTGATGTTTCCAAAGTCAAGGGATGAAGCCAATAAAAGGAAGAGCTCTCTGCAAAGATATCGATCCCCTGACTTGTTTCTGGTAACTGCTGCAGAGACAGGGGCTGACAGTAATTAAAAAGACTTACACACTGGGCTGGTTTCGAACTCGAATCTTCGGCTGAAGCCCCCGTAGCCAGCAGCTGTCCGGGCTCGGATCTGGAAGACGTACGCTGAGCCTGGCTTCAAGCCATCTGCCGTAATCGTCGTCTCTTTGGATTTGATGATGGTGTAGCTCGTCTCCTGGTCCTTTTCCCAACACCCCCCCAAAAACCACAAAGTTCAAACACACAAAGACTGGAGCTCAGAGAAGACAGACTCTTAACAACCCCCAGAGCAACATTACGAAAGATGACTGAAGTATGCATTTTTGAGGATGTCTTCCTCAAAACACCCCTCTCTGAAGGTCCCTTCTGCAATACAAAATGTGAGATCTGATTTTCTCTTTTATAATCAATGATTCTAGGAGGCATGCAACTGGCATCTGCAGTAGAAGCAGCTCTCCACTGCTCGGGACGTACATGGCCTGGAGCAATGGAAAGGTTTATCATACAAAGATCGATCCCAAGGCACAGGGAAGATAAAACAAGTCCCATCGCCTTAAAAAAGGATTTTGATTTACACCAAAACGGCTTCTCAGTAATGTAAGTATGCCTAAAAGAGAATAATATATTACACATTGTACAATTTTATGCTTGCATTTCTAGAACCCCGAATTAGACCTTGGGAGGGGAATAATAAACCAAAACTCCAGGAAAATACCTAATTTTTGCACTCTGAAGCAATGAACTTGAAGAAAAATTGCTGAAATAAATCTTCATCTACATCAGTTTCTAATGTGAAACAGTTCCAGTTCTTTGATTAAAATTTCGCTGAAATGCTAAGTAATTACTCTTAGAATTATTTACTGTAACACATAATCTAGACAAGAGCTCATAAATTAAGGTCTACAATTTTGGAAACTGCTTTTTATTCACCATATCCCCTCAGATCCAAATTATTATGAGTTAAACCAGAGTTTTCAGTAGTTCCTTACCAAGATTTCTGGATAGCTCTTAGAATGTGAACTCATTTTTCCTTTTTCTTTTTAATTTAATGGCCAGCTTTCCATAGACAGCAATATGCCTGGCTAAGGCGCTGGGAATTTCTAAATGTAAGATTACAAAATTTCTCAATTGAAGCCTGTTTTGGAGAAATGTGTACAGACAAACACACACACACATATGTGCCCTTTTTTTCTTATTAAGGAGTGATCCCTCTTACAGGAATGCAATCTGACAAAACTCAGTTTTCCCAAACATTTAATATAAATCATTCTTCTCCCTTGGAAATAAATGCTGTGAATTTACCCTTACGAAGGGCTGAAAAGTGAGAGAATATAAATTATAAATTATAGTAGCAACAAACAAAAAGGATTAAGGGCAATATCCCAAACCTATCTCAACAACTGGTTAAAAAGCAGTAAGTGAATATTAGGTCACATCTTTGCTTGTATGTCAGCCAATTAACTTTTCAATACACTGTTGGCTTCTGCAAACACTTGGACTCTTGAGCTTTCCTACGGAAAACACTAAGCTCTGCTATCAGCCTGAAGAAAATAAATCAAGACAGCATAAACCTAGACTGGGCTGGAGCTACTTCTCCACAAAGGACTCACTCTTGAAGAACTATTTGCTGAAGCTATTTGAGACTAGTTCTAGACTACAAACACAACATTTTAATCCCCTCTCCTGCCAATTTGTTTGAAAACAAACTAAGGAAAATGAAGGAATATATGAATTTTTTCACTTTAATTATTTGCTTTACATTTTTTTTGTCTCTAAATGCTATTCTTCCCAAGCCACTCCATGGTAAGGTTTCAATGTACCCCAATGGTCATTCAAACAAGTTAATAAAATAATTAGTAGTGGATTATTTCCAGCAACAAAATATCTTGATTCTTGCTGTGTACTTTAATCTTCTTGAAAACATCAGCCCTATTTAAGTCACTCATATATCTAGTGATATTTCACAAGCTCCCTCATCTGCAAAAATAATGTTGATTTTATTTTGATGGAGAAGGTTTATGAAATTCTTTCCCCTGTTTGCATGTACTGCTTGAGCAGGTCCTTCCCAGGGTCAGAGAAAGAAGAGAGAAGGAGTAAGGATCTAGTCCTGGTCCATGTTTAGTGATTTCACCTGGGTCAGAGACAGAGCTAATGGCGAATCTTCCTTAAAATAGAAATTCAATCTCCCTAAAAAAATGAATTGTGACTCAATTTCATTATTTTCCTCTTGTAGAAAGCCTGGATGTTTTGGAGCAAAAAAGAACATCTTACAATTCCAGCTAAGGCAAAAAAATTGCTATTCAGTCAAATCCTGAAAACCTGATTTTTGGAATTCTAAGATTTCCAGAGATTTAAGGCCATATCACTCAAAATACACTACTTTGATAAAGTGCATTTGTAGTGATTTTCATTTAAACTACAATAATTTTGCAGGAAGAGAACAAGTCACCATTTGAAATGAAGACTGGAGAGGCAAGTTTTGTGGGGAGACTGCTTTCATTTAAAAAGAGCTGGAAAACCCAGGTAAGTTTTTAAGCCAGGATGCCCTTCTTCATATCAGAGCACATACAATCTCTCCACAACCCCCTTCTTCTCTCCTTTCACAGTGGATGGAAAATCAAGTGAGAAATTGAAATACCAAAGGCAAGGGATTGCCTGATGTTTCTGGGAGGAAACATGCTCAGTCCCCAACCCCTTCTATTTTTAACAAATGAGCAGGCTCTATCTTAATGTGATAAGGCCGGAGAGGAATCTGACACGCAGATTTAATGTATTTGTTCAAGAGAAGTGCCACACTAATGGAAAACAACACCCTCATTTCAAGTCTTCCTAATCATTTACTGCAAAATCAATCTGACATTGATTTATGCATAAAATCTCTCCATTCCCTTCCATGACTCAAATAATTATGACTAAAAGAAGAAAACAATAAAGAGAAGGTACTTGAGAAGCTCAGCAATCAGTCCATCACACCTTTTCAAAATATTTGATTTCGTATTCCAGGATGATGCCGTTGGGTCGATCTGGCTCCTGCCAGGAAAGGGAGATGCTATTTTTAGTTATCTTCCCTTTTTTCACACTACTGACTGGAGAAGGTGCTGCAAGACAGGAGAAAAACAGAACAGAGGAAAACCACTGTTAGTAAGATGGTCTGCCTCAGCCAAAGTCAAACTCATCAGCGCATCCTCAAATGCAAGGCAATCCTTAGCTACAGCAGATCGATGGGGTCTGTTTTTACCTTGGTGGTACTTGCTCTTTTTAACAACTGGACTTGCATAGATTTTTAGTAGCATGACCACCAAGCAAAGTAGTAACATGCACTACTATCACAGCTGACACATCAACCCCGTCTTTTCAAGCACTCTTCAGACACATCAACCCCACACCTTCCCTTTTCAAATGTGTCAGGGGCCTGCGTTACCAGAATTACATATTGATTATGTTTTGCTTTCTTTCACCTGCTTTCAAGGCATATATTTTTCAGAAGACCTTAGATTACATGGGCTCCTTAACTATTTTTGGATTTTAAGTAGTTTAAGCCTAGGCATCTTTCAGCCCCCTCCCTCCTTCCAGAAGCAAGGAATATTACAACCTTTATAATTCAATTGCTCTCCATAAATATCACTGGGGTGTTACAGCTCACATAGTGATGCTAATTCCTTGCAAATGGCAAAAGATTTTAATGGCAATCACAGTTCGGAAGTTCGCAGTGTGCTTGGGGAAGCCACAGCGTGAGAGCAGCTATACCAGCTCTGCTCATTATTTTAAGATGCAGCCCTGAAAGGTTATCTGCCCTTTGCAGCACACATGTGCATCAGAAACAGGCTTGATCCTTTGTATTCAGCCCGATGTCTGCAGAGACTTCTTAAGTTGTGGTTGCTGCCACCCCTGCCAGCTCTCTAGCAAAAGTTGCTACGGGCAATGCAACCCTAACACCTGAGGTATTTCGTGCCAGTGACTAGGAAACAACACTGAGTGAAAAGGAAAGGGGACAGAAGAAATTCATCGTCTCCCATTTGCAGGGCCAAGAGCAGCTTCTCCAGAGATAAAAATAGGCCATGCCTGGATGAGGGACTTTAACTTACCCTCCACACAGGCCAGCTCCTGCAAGGATGACAGGGGGCCTGAGGAGACCCATGGCAAAGACTTTTGTGGCCATATGGGGAATGGAGTGCGAAGAGCAGCAGCAAATAACCACATTTTATCTTCCAAAATGTATTTGGAACTATAAAAAAATTTCTTCTATATGCAGGACTAGCTAATTATCTTAACACTATAAAAAAACCCCAACCCATTAAGTAAAATAAAAACAACAAAAAAATTAACTTTTCCGGGTCTGATTTTAAGCCAAAAAGTAAGGGAAGAGCTCCAACAATTATTCTTGGACTGAAGGCTAGCAGCAAGACTTCTCTGTTATAGCAAGTTCCCACATCTCAGTCTTGCTTCAGCCCTAGTTTTTTACACTCCTGTTTACTTCTCCCACCTGGCTCTTGAAGGATCCTCAAAGGTGTTGGCTACTTCCATACTGTTTTCTGCTGGACAGCTGGCGTCAAGCTGCACAGACAATGCTTGCTTTTTAACTGTGCATCTACCACCGTGCTCACAACTGCTCCACTGAGCAAGTAAAAACCACCTTGATTTGAGTGATGATCATATTATTTATGCAGGCACTGCATGGTGATCACCAACAATTTTTCATCTGCAAAAGTCACCTTACCCCTCCCTGACTGATGTCCTCTACAAGTTTTTGGGCTATGTGTAGGCAAATAACAACCTAAATACAAACTGCTAATCTGGTAAAGGAATTTCCATTAATCAATCCAGGTGCCTAAATATGCACTGCGCATGCATGTGCACGACGAGCCGAGTTGTGCATATGAGATACATGATCCGTGCACACGTGTATGGTCAGACATGTTAGCTCAGAAGACAGAGCAAGTAGTGAGCTCCATTAAAACAGAATGAAGCCTGCTTCTAATGCAAGCTACGTAGTTTTCAGGAGCATTGGAAAACACCATGTGGTGATGGCGCCAAGTAAAAGGAGATTGCACAATCCTTGTTAAATAGATGATACTGATCGCTTATTGCAGGCCACTCAGATGCTACATGTACAGGGAAGAGCCACCAAAGTACTCAGAAAAAGGGATCTATGCCCTCTGGGATTGATCTCCAATGCCCCCAAAGCCCTGCAACACCTATCCCATGCTTACAGAGCTGGCAGCAGAGGTCTGGCAGAATAGAGAACATCAGTGTTGAGCATTAAACCATCGTAAACTCCTATTAGCAAAAGCAAACTTGAGAAGAGCAGTGAGGGGAGACCTCAGCCCTCCCTGGTACTGAATGCCTCTCAGGAAGGTGAAAACCACGCAATTCCCAGTATCAAAATCACCCGATCAAATCACAGATTTTTCATCCACTTTATTGAGGTTTCCTGAAGTGTTTATAGGACTGAGGCTCACAAGTGCTTTACAGCCAAGAAAAGAGTGCAAGTGCTCCCAAACTCTGCTGCAAAATCTTTCCCTGGGAGGTTCAGGGCCTTCACATGCACCTGCACAGTCCAACACAAAATGCACCACCAGCCACCCAAACACACCCATCAAACTTCCTACACCCCTAAACCAGAGCATTCTCCTTAAAAAGCATGTGCAAAAAGCTTGGCTAGTGAGCAGCTTCATGGACTTAAATCTCGGGGTGTGCAAGTCTCTAACATGTTCAATTGTGTCTCACAGAATGCTCTGCTCTACCAGGAAATGGATGGAAGATAAGAAAATGAGTAACCCAACTCTCGAAGTAAATTACACGAGGAGTAACTGTATCCTTTTTGAATCTCCTTCAAAAGAAGTGTTAAAGTGTAACGGTGAGATAAAGGCCAATTAAGTAAATTCAATAAATCCCAGTGGTGCTGGCATGATACAGCAGCTACTCTGCATCCTCAATGCACAGCGATTACGATGCTCTGAAGTGAAGGAAGGAAGGTACAAGTATTTTAGACTTTTCTTTGTCAAACAAAATGTAATCCAATCCAGGCAAGTGGACAAAGTCTGCAATCATTCCATCTTAAAAGCCTGCAACTGGATACTGTGCTATATGATCTCAGAAAAATAAAAGGATTACTTAAGACTTGCTTTTCAAAGGTCACTGCTTCTGCAAGGGCAGCATCCTCTTAATAGAGAGAAGTCAAGCCACAGAGCCCTTCCATTTGGAGTACAACAGGTAAAAAAATAAATTCATGTAAGAGTCAAGATATATAAAGCTGTAATAGCTCATGTTTCTTATGTAAGCAGACAGAAGTCTTGTTCAAATCCCTGCCTTGACACAACAAAAGGTGCATGTACATTGTGAATTGTTCATGTTCTGCACATATGCATTAATTTCTCAGCCATGCAGTCAAGATCAAAGAGGGATATTACATCATTTATGTTTATGTTTGCCATTTGTGAAAACAGCCATGCATGTGATGAAAGCAAACAGAAGATGTAACAAGGTGTGAAATTGCCAATGTACATTTTTGCTTTCCTGAGACCAAAAATTAATCAGGAAGCAAAGCATAGAAAACGGATTCTTCCTTTTTCTTTTTTTGTTCTAACATTTCTTAAGAAGAATAAGGGGACATACCAAATAAAGAAATTAAAGTTTCTGCAGAAGACACATCATTAGTCACATCTGAATAACTACAGGAGATTATTTCACGAGGAACAGACATTTTAGGACATTGTTCCTCTGCAACCTTTGATAATGACATTAGCACTGAATTAGCCATCTAGGCACCAAAGGCCATGTTTACAACATACTGTGCTGCGTCCCACTAACATCTAACATACAATAATGCTTAGTGGGATAAAATGCTAATTATATTTTAGGAGAAACTAATGTAATCAGGTGAACAACCACTGTACCAAGACAAAACAAATAACCCAGTTTCTACTTTTCATGGTCTATCTAATGCTCTCTCCAGGCCAATTATTTTTGCCTTGGTATTTTTCACTCTGTCAGAAACAACAGCTAATGGCTCCCCATCTCACTCAGTCCCAAAGCCATAACCTTTACCTGTTATCATATAACCAAACAGTTATGTTATAATTAATGCACTTAATAAACCCAAGTATAATTGAAGAAAATAAACCTGCATTAGAAGAGTAATCACAAGACAAGTAACTCTGGTTTCACTTCAAAAGCCTGGTATATTGTAATTTTTCACCCAGTTTCTAATTTCTTTTTCTCAGGCCTTTGGTGACTTCAGAGTTTGAAGCAAAACTTGCCTTATTCACAAAGTCAGACTAAAGGCATTGTGAAATTGCAGGTGGCCTCAAGCAGTACGTTAATTTAATAAAATAGAGATATGTTAGTTCAAATAGAAACACTGCTTGGGCTAGGGAAAAAAGAAGCTTTCACTGTATTACCTCTTTGCATTTCTACAGAGGAACTTTTAGAGAAGCTTAGCACCCAGTGGCTCTCTTAAGGGTACTTTTACTGTGAATATTACACCTGGGTCAGAACCTAGGATTTAAGTCATAACTTGACTTTTGTGCTGCAATTTTTCATATCCCAAAGTGTACTCAAGTTTGTCTGATAATGGGTTTCAAAACTCTTTGTCCCTTGAGAACAAACAGTTAGGCAAACCATGCCTGGCTAGTTAGGCAAACAGGCTGGGGCCCAAGTTTGCAGGTGCTTGCAAATGTTTCTGAAAACTGAGTCCAGGGAATGAAAGGTCCTTGTACTAAGTAGCATTAAATGCCATTTCTGTTCTATCTGAGATCTTTCATGGGATTTCAACCATGCACAGGTCCTAAGTAATGTAAGGAGATAAATTTTAGCCCCAGGATTAGATTAAATCCAAACACCTTGCAAAATAGGAGCCAAACCCTAAAGCATTGTTTGTATATGGAGATCATCATCTTTTCAATGATTCTTCAAGGTATCTTGTGTAGATGGGGACTTCATATTAGTCCTTTTCATACATCAAATATCAAAATGAGAACACGATCTTCAAATTGCTTTGGCAATGAATGTATTTCTTCACATCTTCTGCGTCCCAAGACGAACCCCTGAGGTGCCAGGCCTTAGATCTCTTTGCAGTCTGTTACCTACCACCATTTTGAATGCTTCTGAAACCTGAGATGCCCTGATCACTACCTTGAAAGAAAACAGGCCAAACAAGAGAGAGGAACCCAACTGAAGCACTCCGTGGCCTTGACAGAAGGCAGGGCCCCATTTTTGCAACATGAATCCATGGCTAACCCAAACGACCACATCTATCTCATTTGAAAAGGGACAGTCTTTCAGGTGGCTCCCATCTTGGTTCCTATAAGATTCAACACAGCTCCTTAAGCTCGACACCAGGACATGACTTGGCACCCAAGCTGGTCACGGCCAAGGTCCCGAGACCTTGCTGCCTCCCAGCTGGACAGAAGGTTAGGTTCATGAAAAGAGAAACCCAAATTGGTGCCTAATTGTGTTGAAGAGCCTGTTCTCTCTTTGACAAAGCTTTCCTCAGATAACTCCTCTCTAGGCTTCTAATTCTCGGACCCAAGACAGCAGAAAACTACCTTTGCTAAAGGCAAAGAGAGCAGCACGGATGCTGTGGTTTTGTGGACACTACCAACCCAATGCTTTTAATTACCAGCACTCCCACTACAGAGAAGCGCTCTTGTGTTGGTAGACACAGACCAGAAAAAAACGCTTCAATTCATATTCACACTAGAGAAATAACAGAAGCAATCTGCACGTAATTTGCATTAGCACAGGGATGATGGTTCATCTCTTACTTCTGATCTCTGTAACAGCTCAGGAGATCTGCCTGGCTATGCACCAATGTGGTCTAAGGCCTCCAGATTTACTGTGCCCCAATACTCTGTTCTTGCAGTAATTCCAGTGTATTTAGGGGAAGGAGAGGTGTGCGCGCACTAAATTCACGTAATTCAAGGCTTTCTTTTCTCTGAGTATCTCCTAAAGGAGCTTGCAAGAGAAGCAGCAAAGAGAAAAAATAGAGGAAACCAAGAATCTTGTTCCACAGCAACAAGCTAAGGTCAACTGGCCCACCCATAAGGACCTACTGCTTCTTACAGTAAATCTTTAGATGAACGCTCAATGATATTTAGCTACTCCTGTAAAATGGTATCAAAAGAACAAGTAGCAACAAATGCCATGCTGGATGTGAAAAATCACTGCTGAAATCCTCCCTGAAATAATTTGTGTTATAAAAAGGTATCTGTAAAATGTCCTTTGTTATTTAGACCAAGTACTGATTATTGACGCATAAATTATGAAAACAAATGCATAGCTTTAAATGTTTGTATGCAGTCTTTTCCTCTTAATCAAAATACGTTGTTAATCATGAGACAGAAAGATTCAACACATATTCCTTGAAGGACACTGGATGCAACCAATGAAAGCTTTGCCGCTCACAAAATATTTTGACTTAACAAAATATTGCTAAGACTCACTGAAGTGCCTGCCTTTGTGGAGGCAACCCAGGAAGGCGTAGCAACATCTCACCTCTGGCACTGCTTTCTCTATGCTCTCTTGCTGACCGCATGGAAGTTTCCAAAATTCACTGCTTATGCCACAAAGCAAGCAAATAATTTCTAAAAAAAATCTACCATAAGGAAGTTACTTTGTGTCACGACTACCATGTATTAACACTGCAACAGGATTACAAGCAGAGCCTAAAGACACCACAAAATCTAGGCACTGAACTACAGAGCCTTTGGGCTAAGGCTGCCTTGTCATTCCTCGTGTGCACACCGCTCCATATAAAACAGAACCAGAATATTTAATGGAACCTATCATATATCAGCACCATCTCAAAGAAACACATAACCTTTGGCAAGGCTCTTAAAAGCACATGGTTTCAAAAAATAAATTGGATTCTTGCCATTTGCCTTCTGTCTACAGAATTGCACAGACACGCTCTCGGCTCCTGCCAATCATGGATGAGAGACGTGTACTCTTAAATAATGGAAGCTGCCTGCAGATTCACAAAACTTGCAGGCACGAGGCCTGAGGAAAACATGACCAGACATCACAAGAGAAAATTGTATAATATTGAGCACACTCATCTCAAGGGAGGGGAAGTATTACCTCCAGCTTGTTCATCAACAAACACATTCAGTGCCTTATCAGGAATATTGGTATACAACAGTTTTAAGGAATTTTAAGGACTCTATATAATGAAAGCTACAAACAGCACCATGCTGTAACATCAATCAAGGTAATTATTTTCTCTTGAAACCCGAAAGCTTGCAAACACTCACCTGTATTTTGCAGGGTGCAAAGTCCCCTTCATACAGCTACAGGCCGTTTAGAAAAAATAATTTTAAAAATTGGCCTGGCAAGACTGGCCCTGACCATAGCTCATTGTTTGGGAAACTTTTTTTCAATTACCAGGCCTAACATACATTCATTTGTATTTACAGCAGCATCAGCCCTGTGTCCTGCACAGGCAGTTCCTATTAAGCTGCAATTTATCACGATGCTCAGAAGAGAGAGGGAGACATTAGGGTATCACAGTTTGCCTGGGCTCAGGAAAAAGAGGCCTCCCCGATGTCCCTAGCAGGTACTTGCACTCAAGGCCAACACATCTGAGACAAGTATTTGTCGGAGCAGGGAGGAGAGGCATGAAGAAACATCTTCCTATAGGGTGCAGATCCACAGGGAATTCCAGTACCTGATTTTGTTTTTCTAGAGCCTCTGGAAATCAAGATAAGTTTTTTCTGAAAGCTGGGGAACAGTTTGTGGTTAAGACCAGAGCCAGATTTCTTCACACCACAAAAAAGCTGTAATTTCCCTTTATTCCATTAGTGGTTTAGTTGTGAAGCCTACGAATAAATACTATTGACTTAGAAGGCTCTCATAAATTCACTCCTAGCAAGGTGATAAGGACTCCAGCTCTGATCCATCAAAGCATTTTTGGAAAATGCTTAATTTTAAGTGCATGAGTGCTACCACTGCTGTCAGCATTTTGCTGGATCATAGCCACAGGGCTCAGCATTTTGCCGTAGAATTCTCATTATTGAGTACATTAATCAGAGTAGCTTCCACCACACTTACCAAGGAGTGCTTTTCCTATCTTTAGTAACCTAATATCTGATTTGCATTTAAGCAAAAACTTCCTTTTAAAAACCACATGCCATTAAGAACAAAACAAAGCCAAACCACAGATACCGAATAAATTGTAAAATGTGCATTCCTGCTCCCTACCATCTCATCTTTTTAATTCCTAAATTGGCTCCTTTCTTCATACAAGACTTGCTGCATCCTTTTCCCAGTTGTTATCAAACTCTAAACCTGGCAAATTCATGGACCATTCTTAAACTGTGCGGGAAATTTCCTTCTCTGCCAAGCCTGCCACTCTGTATGATACAGCAATCAGTCTTGCTGATGAATTCTCACACTAAAGCCAAATTACTAAACACTCTAGTGAAATCAGGGGCAGGCAAATTAATTCCTTATGTTTCAACTTGAAGATACTGAGGAGGTGCAGCAGGTCAGAGGGAAGAATAGGCAAAGTCCTTAATGCCCACTGTAGCTTGTTTTGGATTTCCTGTGGTATTTGGTCCCTCCAAATACCACCACTGTTCTTATCTCACCTCTCATTCTGAAATGGGAGAAAAGCACAAGCCCACCACTTGTGTCCCTGAGCTGGCCACAGCTTTGCAGAGCCACAATCCAGACCCCTTCCGTAAGTGAGTTCCCCAATGAAGACCGGAAGGCTGGAAATAAAATTCCTAAAAACAAATAAAAATATATCGAACAGGTAATATTAGATCAAACACCTAGATTAGTAAAACCTCAAAATTACTAGAGCTGAAATGGAAAGGTTTATGTACCTGTGATTATATAAAACCCTTGGTTTTAGACTGACAGTGGCTTTTCCGGATCAGAGCAAATGCTACCCAGGCTCCTACTGTTTTTAAGGGAAATGGCAGATTAACAGAGAGAAAATCTAACAGATCTCATCCTTGCTGCTAGCTCAGATATCCTGCCCAGTCTTTTGGCACTTGAGTATGACCATGGCCACTGCTAACCCTAAAATCTCAGGTTCCAAGCATTAAGATGAAGCTAATTACGAAAGTCAGCACAAATCAAAGTTTTTCTACAGGTGCTTGGGAAAACACCTCTTGATACTATCCAGGTAAATTTGTGTGCCTTCAGCTTCCTAAAGAGTAACCTTTGCAGTGTGAAACATAGGAGCATGCAATGCCCCTTTGGAAGGAGGGAAGAAGATGCAGCTTCAGAGAATCATAAAACAGTCTGAGTTGGAAGAGACCTTAAAGATCATCCAGTTCCAAACCTGATGCCATGGGCAGGGACACCTTCCATGAGACCAGGTTACCCAGAGCCTCATCCAGCCTGGCCTTGAACACTTCCAGGAAGGTCGCAACCACAGCTTCTTTGGGCAGCCTGTGCCAGCAACTCAACACCCTCATCATAAAAAATTTTTCCTTATATCTAGTCTGAATCTACCCTCTTGTAGTCTAAAGTCATTACTCCTTGTCCTATCCTTACAGGCCCTTGTAAACGTCCCTGTCCAGCTTTCTTGTAGGCCCTGGACAGTGCTGTAAGGTCTTCCCAGAGGTCTTCTCTTGCTGGCTCTGACACCAAATTGGTAGTAATACGATGAACCGAATTTCTTCTCCCCTTCAAGTCAGTAGAATGTGACCTCCCTGTGCACCCTCCCACACAAACTGTCACGCCATGCCCTGCCGGTTTCCCCTGCTGGTCACTCACAGTTCTCCATGGGGATGCTTTTTTGGCAGTGGGTGCTCTTGGCCCTGCCCACTCATCAGCAGCTCTTGTACAAGCTGTGGGCTTCTGGTGGGTCTCGGCAATCCTTGGGGGTGTCCCTGGCTCAGTAAACCCTCCTGTACGTCTTGATGCCCTGATCTGCTACGGAATGCACCTTCTTGGGGCTGTTTGCTTCGGCAAGTCCTCAACCCATGGCTTCCCAGTAGGCAAAGTAATTTATCAGGTCCTTGGGGAGAAGGAGGAAGCACTTGAGGGAGCTCCATACTGTGCCCCATTTTGAACGTCAGGAAAAACACAGTGCATTTTTAGGGAATCCAAGAGGGAATTGGAGAAAACCCATAGGTTAAGAAAGCTACGAACAGAGACTCTTCTGTCCCGGGGAAAAGGAGACTAAAAGAGAACATGAGTCTCCAAATAAGTAAAAGAGTGCAGTCTCTGGAGCAAGATAAGCACAGTATTAAATTTAGGAACAGCTTTCTAAGGACAAAAATAATGAATCACTGGAAAAAAAAAATCACCCAGTGAACCTGTGGCATCTGTGCTTTTGGAGGTTTTAAAGCAGGTTAGATGAGCACATCCCAAGATCCTTCCGGACACAAGGCTCTACACGGACACCTGGCTATCACAAGGTAAGTGATGAAAATAAAAAGGCTCTTGAAAGGCAGAGATCCAAGAGACATATATATAGTGCCATTTACCAGCTGGCATGTTTGTGCCAGGAGAACAGTGGAAAAATCTAAATTGCTCAAAGTGGCTACTCACACAAAAGGATGGCACTGGGATAAAAGCATCAGACCAGAGGAAACAATACTCTGCTTTCCGGCTCTGCCAGAGACTCCTAGCACGACCATGGGCAAGTCAATTCATCTTTCTGCGCTGTTATTTGTGCAATGAAGATAATGGTAATTCCTTTATCTGTACAGACTTGAGGGGCAGGAACTAGCTATTCAGGTGATGCCAGCACAATCTTTGCTTTGGCCTGCAGGCACTGCTGTAAGGCAAATAAAGAAAAGAAGGAATACCTGCAAGCATTACTCCTGACAGCTGGCTTCTTCTATTTAAATCACAAGCAACTTGGTGATATCACACTGAGCTCAAACATGGAAAAAACCCCTTATGTGAGTGACAAAAAGGAAAATTACAGGGAAATTTGTAGCAAAGGCTTGTTTTCATAATTTAATAACTCTCTCCAACTTCTGTTTCCAAGTAGAAGCACTAGTTCTCTGCTTAAAGACAAGCACTGTGCAAAATTGCTTGGCTGAGGCAAAACTGCTTTGCTGAGGCAAAACTGCAGAGATCATGACCAAGTAACACAAGCTCAGGATGAACATCAACCTTTTGAATGGGGTAAATGCAGCTGCATATGAAAGCACGGCTTTTGACTCTCCCACCCTGCAGAGAGATCACTTTTCTGCAGGAAGCAAATACAGACTCTTCTGACAAAATATGGTAGGCTTTTTCAGTCCAGTTAGCTTCTGAAGGTGTTGAAAAGGATTTAGAGACCAACTCAAGAATATGCCAGAACATTTCTAACATGAAAACCCAATTTACGGACTGTACAGGCACTCTCTAGTCCAATTTTTCCCCTTACTGCTGACAGGGTATGTCCTAAGCCCTTGTCTACTTAACTGGGCCACCACAGGCTCTGGAGATCAGGGCAATGCTATGGTACCAGGAGAACAGCCTGAACATCTGAGGGAGGGATTGCTATCCAGAAGCTAAATGGTCCCAGCAGAGATTTCAGCACATGTGATGCATAAATGGACAAGTCTTTAGCTCTTCCTCTTCATCACAACTGTGGTCAAACAGGTTGCTTTCTGCAACATGATGCTCATCCCAATCCACACTGGTTGGTGGCTGGTTCTCCCACAACAGTATTTTTCACTGCTTTGTGGGTATGACTGATCAAAAATCAGGCGAGATACATGCATGCGGGATAGCAGAGTGGGAATTTTCTGCCTTTTTGGCTTTCCTTTCTGATGGTGCCACTCTCTGAAGCATCATAGGAAAAAAAGACTGTGCCACAAATTCACATTTTAGATCCATCCACCTCCTGGCTGCGAAACAAAAGCTTCACTACTCCTAGATATTGCTAGGAAGAGGCTTATAGGAATCAGGCAACTTACTGCTTCAGAGGAAGCATTTGTGTAGCTCCACTCTCTAATGTATCCTGAGGCTTTGGTGACATCATCTCATTCAGCAGTCCCATGACATTACAGAAAGACGGAGGAAAGACAAGTTTCACTGCATCCAGATTCCTCTCTTGGTTCACAACCACTGTAACAGGATTACAGATTTGGTTTTGGCAAGTTCTCCTTCTGCTGATCACTCGCTTCCCCTCAGCTTTGTGACTGTTAGAAGACAAGAGGGCATTTCAACATCAGTCACTGCGGGTTCCTCCTTCTGAGGAGCTTCTTGGCTCTCTTCTCCAGCTTGGACCAGGGAGTGACTTGGATAGACCTAAGGAAGTGCCCTAATCCTTCCAAACTCTCTCTCCTTCATCTTTATTCGCTGTGTGAACTAGACCACCAAAAACATTACTGAGGAATTAAAATACATATATGTATGTCTTCATATGCAATACATAAACCACTTCCTGTTTGGTATCACCCTGCACATTTGTGGCTCTCCTTTGACCAACCTTCATGCTGCAAGTGCTCATTGCATCTAGTGGCTGGCTGAAATTGTGCGTCGAAGATGTCTGAAAGCAGTCCAAACAGCAGATGACAGGATAGGGTGGCTACTAGAGCTCACTGCACAAATACAACCTGCTCACAGGCATTTGCCTCTATCCTTCACAGGTCTGTGACGATGTTAGCTCCAACTGCTCTTGGAAAAAAGCAGCTTACAGCACCTCTGAGAACTACCCACCCAGTACAGATGGGAGTTCATGAAGGTTTTCCTTCAGACGATGCCTTGAGTCATCCACAGGGGTATTAACTCAAGATCAGACATGCACAACAGTTTGCATGGGTCCAGGGCTCAGGCTGCTTAGACTGAAGAGACAGAAATCAAACCATATGGGCTCTCCACTATTCTGTTCCCCAGGTTGTTGCCTATTAGCATGACTCTCTCCCTAAATGTTCCCTGCATAAATGTGAGATGATAACAGTAAGTGGCATTAAAAACGTGAATGATGAATGCTAGGCATCAGGCAGGATGATTAAATAACTGTGTGTAGATTCTGGGGCATATTAGCTTCTCTGCCTTCTGACATGATAATTGATCATTCCTAATCTATAGCAGAAGCAAAACAGAGATTACCTCCTCTCAAACAATTCAGCTTCTATTCTCCTTTGTTCATTCCCCCTGCCCCTGCCTCACACAAGGGGGAAGCCCATTAACTAGCTCTAACTGTTTTTAATTCAGTGGTACTGAAAATGGGATCCTAGCAATGCACGTAATTGAT
This sequence comes from Rhagologus leucostigma, assembly GCA_013397725.1. NCBI lineage: Eukaryota > Metazoa > Chordata > Aves > Passeriformes > Rhagologus > Rhagologus leucostigma. Next base: position 485,261 of record VZTD01002388.1, on the reverse strand, counting down.
CCTGTTTCACAGGATTGCCTTCCAAGGAGCAGCAAAGGTGAAGCATTCACATTATCAAGGTCACTGCAGTAAATGCAAGAATAACAAAGACTTGGATTTGCATCAGGATTCAATTACAGTGAAGTATACAAATGTTGCTAGACTGCCCCCCCCAAAAATGAGAAGTACTCTAAGAGAGCTATACACAGCTAAGCAGAATTAATAAAAAGAACAACATTTAAAATGGTTTAGTTAAAACCCTGTATAAATACAGTGGACTCGAACAGAATGTGTTTTATGTTCATTTAACTTGAATTTGTAAATTTATAGGCAGCAGGTAAAGCAAGATAATTTTAAATCAATATACCTAGATCTTAAGGCCAAAAGAGATCATTTAGCCCTCCCACAAAACACCACTGACTTTTCATCTTCCTTTAAATCAATAACAATTCACTCCTGAGGGCAGGTTACCAAACTTCACCACACAGTGACTTGCTGCCCATCGTGCCACTTGGTTAAAAGAATAGAACATTTTAAGAGATAACTGAACTTTGTTCTAGAAATTAGTACTGAAGAAAAAAAAATTATTAAAAAAATCAATACAACAGTTACTGAGAGCATGAAAAACAAAAGAGAAAAGGACACTCTTAAATATAGATATACACACGCACACTTCTATGAGCCACCCAGAAAAAACAAACAGGAAAAGCCTTAATTAAGGATGTATGCTTCAAGTGTACTTTTTAAAGCTGAATGTCCCTTGAAGACTGTCAGTAAATTTCCAAGCAATTTGGCAACATTTATCAGTTCATAAAAATTACAAAGCCCGGTTTTAAAAGGCCTGCAGATACTGAACTATCACATCCGATCAGTGGAAACTGCCCACGTGCATTCTTATGCCGTATAGCACTGCAGGGTACAGAATTCAGCTCTGTGGATTACCCTCTTGTGGGCCTGCTTCTATCAGTGAAGAATGCATCTGAGGAAAGAAATAAATTCTGCCCAATGTTATCATCCACTTGAACTATCGCATAGCTAAGAAAACAGAAATAAAAAATTCCATCCAGTCATTCAACTGCCAAGCAACTGCTTGCAGAGACATATTATTTCGTGTGGTATTCAGTCACTTCATTTACTGTACTCCAACCAAAATTACTCAAGCCATTAATGCCTGTCTAACTTCTTGTGCATCACTCTGATAAGAACTTCATATAACTTACGTCCTTCTGCTGCTAAATGAAAGGAATGCTGACCATATAGGCACATCTGACCTGGTATCTCAAGAAAGACACTGCTATCATCCTTGCATGGTTTCCAGTGGATGCTTAGTCTTGTATCTGCTGCATAAATATGGACCACAGGTTCCCTCTGGATCACCAGGATGCTGCTCATTTTAAAGCTGCTTGAGCTGGCTGTGTTCTCTTTTGTTTATTCTAAGACTATGGCCTTTAAAGTCTGGATGTGACATTTAAAAGGCCCAGTAAATGCCATATCCTCTCTCAACCATGAATCTTGTCTAACACAGCAGTATATTATGATCTCAGTAATCTAATTCTCGAGATCATCTCTTTACTAAGACCCAGCATGGCCACTATGATAAAGCTCTGGGAACTCAAAAAATATCTCAGTCAGTGACCCAATAATAAATCTGGTGTTCTCTGCTTCATCTTTTCCTCAGTAAGGCATGTCAAATCATATACTACAACTATATACTGAATGACCTGGGCAAAAGGATTTTCAGAACGCGGGGAAGACACTGCATTGATAAAATAACAAAAATCAAAATGATTCTACTTCCATGCACAAGATAATATTGCTTTCTCAACACCCTGGGGAAAAAAATTATGTTTAGAGCCAAAATTTCTAGAGACCAAGCAGAAACACAAAGAGCAGCTGTGAAGACATCCAGAGGAAAAAGTGTGATGGTCAAACCTACCTGAGACATCAGGCCCTTCCTTGCATTTGTCTGCATGAGAGGCTACTCATCGACTTCATCAAAAGTAGCTTCCATACAAGTAAGACAAGAATTTGATCCACTATGAGAAGGCAAAATATAATATATCCCTCCAGGTACTGAATTAGCCAAAGCAATGAATGAAACAGAAGACCACTTGGACCTACGGTCAGCTGCAGGTTAACACAGAGAAAATCTGCCCTTCCATTTTGGAAGAGATTCTATTTATGGTCTCGTACTTCAGTTCTTCATCAGGAAGGACTCGGATGTACACCAGGATTCAATCCCTAACCCTGTATTCCTGTGTAGAGCTCTATAAAGCAGTCAAGAGAAATGGGAATAAAGGAAGGACACAAATAAATAAGTTACCTTTATGTCTCCACCTTGACTCCAGCGAAGTGTAGTGCCACTAGACCCTGGTGGCTTTTGGTCTCTTCCTGGCCCTGTTTATGAACTGTTGGGTGACCTTGGGAAAAATCACTTCACTCTCTTTTGCAGCCTAAAAATGTGAATGCAGGAGGCACACTCCCGCTGCTCACAAAGCACTATGACGTTCGCAGTTAACATCTTCTACTGCAGCATGTACAACCTCATCTTTGATGGCAGCCTTAGGCCTGTGGCTGAAACAATCTCTCCCCTGAGATCTTATCGGTCCATCCCTTCCCAAACACACTTAATTAAAAAGCCCTAAGTGATGAGTTTCTAGCTATGATCTTCTACTGAAAATCATCTTCCCTTGGCAAGTTGTTCCTATCTTATTCCTAGACAAGATTTCCAGACCTGCTTATTTCTGCAACATGCTGCTTCTACCTATACGTTCTTTGATGGGCTGACAAGGGAACATGGTTAATTCCCAACAGTAATTTTTTTCATTTAAGGTGGCAGAGCCCCATGCCTGTGATGTGTCTGGGGTTATTTCACAGGCCTTTTCTCGGAGGCTCCCAAGAGTCAAGGTGTCTCTCCTCCAAAGCTGGCATGCAGAAATACCCTGCACAACAGAGCACAAATGGAACACTACTCCCTCCTGGACCTGACCACTTTATTTTTTTTTCAAATGTGTGTAAATAAACCAGGCGGGGGTGAATATTGCAGCCAGCAACAGGTAAATCTCCAGAAACGCACAAATATCAGGAACTCATTATTGCAGCAGGGCTATGGAAATCTGGTGCCTCTCCAAGTGCTCTCCTACCACCTGACGTTACAAATGCTTGGATGATGGGAGCATCTCTGACAGGCTCTGAAGTCTCCTAAACTAGATTAATCTACATGCAGCATGCAGCAAAGCTACGGATACTTCCTAATGGTCTGAAGTGCCAACTTCCGTGACAAATATACGCATCCTATGTGCAATTATACCTGTTTCTTAACAGCATTGAGATGGCTGCAAGATACTAATTACCAAATAAGAATTTCGCAATTATACTCCATCATACCTTTCTCCTGACATAGCTACTTTTAAATAAACAAGGATTTGCTCTCAGCATCACCAAAGAAAGAGTTTTCTCCTTTGCTTTGTTCTAGCTTACCAAGTGTGAACACGGAATTAAAGAGGAAAAAATTTCCATTTGCTGAAGTACTGCCACTGCTTCCCTGAAGCCATCTCACTGCTGTTTAAGATATCGGGGGGAGGAACAATGCTACCTGAAACAACAGCAATCTTACTAGCTAATTCCTCCTGTTCTCCAGCCAGAATTTCAGTGTTTGTCATGAACTGTTTGCAGACTTACCTTTACTTCAATTACCAATGCCACGAGATCCAAAGTATCGCCTGTTTGTTTAATGCTGACGTTGTTAGACAAGACCTCTTACCTGCATCATCTGTGGAGATACTGGCAAACAGCTTACACCATATGTAAAGAGTACAGAGAAGCTTCTTTCTGAGGCACGTGAGAGGCATGTAATGAGAGAACTGTGCCAAAGCCACTCAGACATGGAGGCACTGTCCTTGCAGTGAAGTCAATGGCAGTCCTTGGTTGACTACAGTGGAAAGGGAATTAAGCCAGTGCTTACACATCTCCCCCTTCAGGGTTACCTCCTGACATAAAAATAAATGGACATCATGGTCATCTGCATAAGAAGCTGGTTAGGTGAGATTATAGCAAGGATAATGCAAACCAGTCCAAACCATTCTATAATTCTAAACGTGAGAATCCGCAACAATGTGGAAGGATGTGCTGATGACAGCAAAATTTTTCCACTATTCATGCAGCATGGAGACAAATACTGTGATCTGTCTCCGTCTGCCTTTTCTGGAGTGCTGTTTTATGACACAGTTAATGAATTAGCAAAAAAAAAAAAAGTAACAGCCCTGTATCACAGTAATTGCAAATGATCTTTGCCTTCCATCTTGGAAGAGGAGTAACAGAGGCCTGTGTTTGACCCCTTTATAAGCATTTTGCTTGTGACGGGGGTGCGGTAGAAGGGAACTTGGGAGTAAGCACCTAAAAAAATAAGTGTGCAAATGATGCCATGATGTACAATTACCTTGTTTACCATAATCCTTAGCCACAGATTTATCACCATGCTCTTAACACATGCTGTACATCTTTTCTTTCATCTTCTCACCCCCACTTTCCCTTCTAATTGGAACTCAGTCTGTGAAACATAATTAAAGCTCTCATAAATACTGCCAGCAAGTGCACCCTCTTTCATCCAAGTAACTACTAATATCTTGGAGGAGACCTCATCAACCTCTGACAGAATATACACTAATGTATCTTCTCACACACCCTACTCAGGATGGGCCAGTCAATCTTCCCACCTTCCACATAATTAAAGTCATCGACATTACGTACTCTTCCTTCACCACTCCCCCCCCTTCTCTGCCACATGTATTACCCTGTCATCAGCTGCTTTCCCTTCATCTGATTTATTCTGTTTCTAATCACTGAGCAAATTCCAGTACTTTCGAGAAGACCTGGAGCAGTCCTAGGCATCAGCTCAGCACCAGGTTTCTTATATTAAAAGACAGCACTTTCAACTCTCCTTTAAGAGGGATTATTTCCTGCAATCTACAGAGTTTATTCATGCCTGGGAGTGAAAAAAATATACCCTTTTCCATTCACAGTAAATGACTGTGACATTAACAATGTAATTCAATGGTACTTCAAAGACTCCTATGGGCCCTACGGGTTGTGCAAGGCAGCCTGGGGACTGAATAAAGCCCAGTTAACCCAACAGGTGGCTTCATTTGCTCTGTGAAAAATAGCTGCCGCTTCTCTTGGAGAGGAAAACACTCCTAGCCTCAGCCAAACAGCAGCTGTAAAATCGTCTGACTTGCGGCATCTCTAAAGTTTTCAAGCACCCTCGTGGCAAAGGGAGAAGGTGGCTGCTGTGCACGCCAAAGCGCGCCGCCTACTAGGGCAAAGTGCACAGAACTTCCATGGTCCAATGGTTTACGAGCCATGTGCATGCCTCGTCCCCAGAATCCTTACTTCTACGAGGCAGAGTAGCTGGAGCTGGAGGCAGGAGATCTGATAGTCCCATACTTCAGATATTTGGATATTCTCCCATCCAACCTCTGGCACAGCCCCTTGGGCACCTGCTTGGGGACCAGGGAGCAGAGGGCTGCGTGACCCCAGAGTCTGACACAGCCCTGTGCAGTGAAGCCCCTGGCTGGGAGGCAGCCAGCTCACCAGTCCCTGGCAGATGGGCTCGTGATCCAGGTTAAAAAGTTAAAGGGAGGCAGAGAAACCGCGAGGAGCCCCTGAAATCTTTGCTAAAGTGCTCAAGCAGATAAACAAAGTGTCAGTGTCTTTAGCAGTTTATTACTGCTATCACTTGATTTTGTTAAGTGCTTTTTTTGGACCCTCATCAGTGAACAGTTGCCAAGCCACTCTAAATACTATTACTGTCGGCGGCCAAATAAAACTCAACTGTATTTACTGAACAGGTAGCAATTGCTCTCTTGCTATATACGAAATCAAAACGATCAGGATTTTAGTTACATTTCATCGCCTGGGCACTGGAATTTGTAACAGCTTGGAACGGACGCTGTCACATTATTAATGGCTCCCTTTTGAGCAGACAAAGCACAGTTCACCAACCAGATGTACTGAAGGCAACACCTTGCACTCAGCTGGACTTGGACCAAAGTTCATCTTTCCTGACAGAAGGTGCAAAAGAAGAAAGGAGGAAATTTTCACTATTGCAAGCAATTAAGATTGGGAGCAAATGGGCCCCATGTCACACTTTTCCCCAAGCTATTCAGCACACTTCAGCTCACTAAATGCTTTGGATAAATTCACCGTTGACTGACATTTCTATCTGTAATGCTGCAGTGAAACTGAAACCAGAATAATACTGAAACCGATTCAGAAAAAGCAACCCCAAACCCAACAGGCCATCTCCAGTGGACTCTGGCCAGCCTCTCTTTTCTGCTCTTAAGTTAGTTTGGCAAACAGGTTAAGAAACATTTCCAGCGCATCTTAGGGCTCCAGCCCCATGGGAAGGGTTCAGCAGCGGCAGAGGAGCAGCAAGAAGAGTCCCAGCTCTGGTGTGTGTCCTTTAGCCCGTCACACCACACCTCCACGCCTCAGTTTCCCCATCAATGAAACAGATGCCTGAAAAACCTCCCTGATGAAGGCAATGCATAAAGTTCTGGGCATCGAAATAGCAATTTACCCCTTCCAGTGATGCTGTATCCGTCAGGTCTGCATACAGGAAAGCTGAGCCAACTTGCATTTATCTGCATAATGACCATGTATTTAACTTTCTGATTTTGTCCTAAATGAAGAACTGGACGCTGTACAAACTGAATTTAAAATAGCAGTTCCCATTCACTGACCAATATCAGAAGATACAGGAAGAGTGCAAGGCCACAATAGATGCACAGTTGTTATTAGAGCACACACAGTATTATCAACTGACTACTTTATGGGGGATTTGTTTTGCTTTATAGAGATGTTCTACAGGGGTTGCAAATAGCACTCAAAGCCCTCAAGGCTATTTAACTATGGCAGAAGTCCCCCTTGAAGCTGCAGCCAACATGTAGCAGAGGGTTTGGTGAAACACCTCTCTATGGAAAGCACTGGGCATTTTGTCCTTCATGCACATCCAGCTTTGCTTGTTGCTGTCTGCAGTTTTGGAAAAGGTGGAGATGGGTCTGTGCCCTCATGTGCATCCTTGCCCAGTCATCCTCCAGTTCCTTTCCATCTCCTTGCAGGGGCTGAGTTGCACCTGGGACAGAGTGATGTACAATAAATTAAATAACCCAGTCATTTCTGCAGTGATAGTCTTCCAGTTTACTGAACTGGGTGAGAGCACCTGTCTGTGGAAACTGTCCTTGCATGGCCAGGTGTTTAAAGGCTCAGACCATAAGTCTCCAGCAAGGTCAGCAAACAATTTCATGCTCTTGGTGCCGCCCCTCAGGAGAACAAGGCAGAACCATGGAGCTTCATGGCTTAATGATCCAAGGCAGGAACCAATTGCAGGGAAGGCAGAGCTCTGGAGATGACAGGATAATGGTGCGGTGCAGATCAGTTCCCTGTAATAAGCCACACTAATGCTGAACTGTGTGGAAGGCAGCTCAGGAAACAGAATAATTAATAATCTACTTGGCTGAGCAGCACTTTCTCTCCTTGGATTGAGGCAGACTGCAGAAAGTTGGAAAGAAGCTATGAAGAAATGGCACACAGGGTCCCATAAAACCGTGCAAACCGAAGGAGGGAGGGGCAAGCCCAGTTTTCTGCTTTTACCTGATTCAACTTTGCTTCCTTTCATCTCATGTAGGGGCAGAGAGCAAAGACGCACAAGTTTTGCACAGCAGGATGCAGAAGCATGGTGGGCAATCATGCTGTGTATTCCTGGGAAGGCAGTAAGCAGTGCTAGTACCCTCCAGTGCCATTTTCCACCTAATTCTCCAAATCTGCTTTTGAGGCATCATTCTCTCTCTGCAGAGCCCAGACACAAAAGGCGCCTTGTACCACTTGGCACACCCACCATCCCTGGCCAAAACCCACAGGGCAGGTTTTGTCAAATGCATACTAGAATTTGCAAATTTTTCCATCCATTTCCACAGAACAGTGCTCTCTCCAAGGCTTGCCAAAGCACGTAGAGGATCAGTCCAGCGTGGTCGGCCCCTCAGCACAAAGAGCAATGACTCGCCCCAGTTTGCTGCATTGCAGCAGAAAAACCCTCACCCAGCACCACCACAGCCAGTGGGTGCTCTGCATTGATTCGCACAGGGCCTTTTGATCAGAGCCTGTATTCCTAGAAATTATCAAGCCCGAAGAAATAGGAAAATAAATAAATAATAACACTTTCCTTCTGGTGATTTCTATTGTACTGATCTCGCCGGAAATCCCATTAGTTACTTGCTTTGATCAGGACTGTTCCTCCAGGACCAGGAGATGCAGAAAGCATTCCATCACGCCGGCAAAAGAGCACATCTGAAGCGTGTTTTAATTAAAACCTTCCCGCTCTTGAGCTTTTTGTAGTATTTGCATGTAGCTGAACTTTGGCCCAGCTGCCGTAGAAGAAATATGGTTTATTGCTGGGTTGTCTGTCACCTTGACACTACTCTTGGCTCTTCAGGTAGAGCTCTCTCCTCCCTGCTGTGCGTCCCCATGTCCCCCCCTCAGTGGGGAAAGAAGGGGCAGTAACCTGGGAACAAGCACCAGCCAGCCCTACTACTCCTGTTACTCCTCTGCGAGAAAGACAAGTGTCAGAAGTGGCACTTTGGAAATCTTTCAAGGAATGAGCAAGAGGTTTGCTGTTGAAATATATTATAATGGCAACCGCAACAGAAAATGTGGAAAAACTTACCAAGCCTCACTGAAACAACACCTCTCCAGTGAGAAGCCATTCAGGGGAGAAAAGCGTTTCAGCCTGATACTGTAAAATACTAACTGGGAACCTGTAATTCATGCACATTGAGAGCTGGAGCTCAGTTTTAATACAGCAAAATCCTTCCTGGGATACAGAAGCCAGCTTGCTGTGTGGGTGCAGACACCAGGCACAACAGCAACCAAGGGGAAAAAAATCTGTCTGTATGAACAAATAAATATTACAAACAGCTTATTAGAGGAAGGGTCATGCTCAAGGCAAAAGAAAACAGAAGAAGGAAAACGGGACCAGAGAACTTCTGGGTGGCCTTGCAGCACAGACAGCCACCCTCTTCAAATGTGGGCCCAGTTAGGTAGCAATTTGGCACAAGGACATGCAGAGTGGAAGGCACCTGAACTGTCTTAGCTGTCACAGATACCCACATAAAGCAATGGTGGGTAACCTCTGTGTTCTGTCCAGCACGAGTCCTGCATGTTCATACACACACAAACACACACGCCGCCATGCATGTACTCACACCTTCGCACTCCTACAAATTCATTTTATCAGCACGACGGGTGCTTGGGAACGGAGAAATGCCCTGTGAAGCTGCTATACCCTGAGCAGTGTTTCTGTAGCACAGCTCACTCAATGCACAACTACCGAAATGCAAATGTTCAAACTTCTGTTTCCTCCACTGTTATATTTAACTTTTGAGAGAGATTACTATAAAGAGCTTACTTGGTTTGGTACAGAAACTGCAGCCAGAGAACAAGTGGGTTGTTTATTAAATGTCTACAAGTCCACTGCTATTTCTCTAACAGCACTGAAAGTATTTTTACATTCTTTTTTGGCTATTTTGGAGTCCTGGTGTCTGAAGAGTACTTTCAGAAGTATCTATGCAGACTGTTAAAAATGTAAAACTACTTCTAACGCTAAAATCAGAGAAATAACACATCAGACAATGGAATTATCAGCTTGCAGACTGAAACTGAAGAGCTGAATGGGACTTTATTAGCAGTGAAATTCAAAAGCAACATTCATGGGGAAAAAAATCTATAAATTGATGTCATCTGGGCAGTGAAACCATTTCAGACACTTTACTTTTGCTCTCTGCCAGGTACTGTGCTCAGCACAATACAAAGAGAACTCCTTGGCCTTGAAGACTGTTTTAAGAGGATTAGAATTAGATTAGTATAAGATTACTTGGCCATTCTTTAAAAATATGCCAGAAAAATGGGAAATAAAATTTTAAACCACACTCTTGTAATGTAACACGAGTAATGCCCTGCAAAAACACAAGTTTCTTAAAGCTCTGACCTCGTGAAGCTCTTACTACACCTGATCGCAGCATGGCCTGCTCCATACTTTTTGGAAAATACCAGTATTTGCTACTCACATCTCTGAAGACCTAGACTCAGATTGCCCAATATCTGCTACTTTATCCCAAGCCTGAGGCAAGGTTGCTGGTGGGGACTCCAGCGGCTCTGAGATGTTACAGAGCAGTGTCAATCCTTCTGGTTGCAGCATCTGAAGTCGAGTATTTGGGCAGCTCTTTCTCCCTCACATCCATCTTCATGGCACCACGTGGGTGCAGTCCATGGATTCATTTTCCCCAGGTGTAACATGGCATTTGCTTTTTGTACCTCATGCCTCACGAGCAGCATGCTTTGAAGGAGACTAATTGCTTCACCATAAAGATGTTTGTCTCACTGCAACTGGGAGATGGTAAAACCTGCACCCTACTGCACAACACACAATCAATGTCATCAGCTGAATCTCATCATGAGCTCTTCAGCATCTTTCTTTTTCCCTTTTTCAGGAGGAGAGTGGATAGAGACAACTATTTCTTACCACTTTTATTTTCATCTATAAATAAGATGTTTTAATTGCATGTCAAAATTGAAAGGTCTGTCTGTAGATGCAGGAAAATGTTTTTTATTTCATCTTTTAATACCCTTATATATCAGCCATGGGTTTGTCTCCCATACTTCTAGAATAAAAATGACCTCTAACTAAAAGTCATATTGTAATTCGGAGTTTTTTTTCATATTCCAAAAACTCGTCTCAATATTCAAGCATGTATTTCTAATACGTGAAGTATAACAAAAAGACTTATAACAAACTATGAAAAAGTAGCAATCACTGAGTGGGGAGTTATAAATAAAACTGTAAAATATTAATCTGATCCATTTGGTAGCAGACACCCAGCCATCTGGGCTGGGCTGAACTCATGACTCTGGAATAGGATGCTGGATGAAGATTTTGCATTCAGTATAAATGCAGCCGCGACCAAAAACCAACAAAAAAACCAAACCAAACCAAACCAAACCAAAAAAACAAAAACCAAAAAAAACCAAACCAAAACAAAAAAACCAATAACCCTTTGTATAACACTGGCTTTCAGGTTTTATTTTGCCAGTGTGTTTGCTTTTTACAACCTGTGATTGCATGCTCTGATTGCATGTGACCATGCTTCAAAAATATACCAAAATAATTCCTGACGCTGATTACCAGCATATGCATGGAACTTCACAAATGAAATTATCCTCTTTCTGGCTGAACCTTCACTGGCAGGTCAGTACTAATTTTCACGTCTCCCTGGACATGAAGGGTGTTCACAGCCAGCAGAAAGATCCTGCTGCAAGGGGCAGTGCAGCGTGCACTCAGCTTTAAATAGACACTATGGTCTTTCAGGCAGTACAGTTTACCTGTGCATATTAAAATACCCCTGTATTCATCCATTCTGGTATGGAAGACATTCTTTGCTTTTAAGAGTACATGGTTCTAGGTTAAATGCTGCAGTACCTGGGTTAACACACTAGAAGCCGGCGCTGCATCTCTAAATGGCAGCTCTTTCCACAGAGATGGGCAATTGCAAACCTTAAAACCTCTATTTATGCCACTAATAGCTCCTCTCTGGCCAGTGTGAATCTAAAGCACAGTTAGAACTACCAGACGTACCAAATTCATAACGGATTGCCTGCAGCCATTAGAATTTTCTCAGAGTTCATAAAATGATTAGACAAATTCATGCGAGAAAAATCCATTAAGGGCTATAAAGCACAAAGAGGTGCTCCCCGGAGGCTGGAGAGCGCTCTAAGGAGCACTGGTATGTGTCTGCCTTGTGCTCTTACCCGTTCTATGGTATCCACCAGTGACCACTGCTGGGAAGGTGATGCAGCCCAGTGGATCAAGTACTGTTAAAATGGATGTCTAAAGGCAAGCGCTGTGTAACACACTGGTTGTGGAAAGGCAGTTTTCCAGAAGTAAGCATCTGCTTAAGCTTTTGCAGACCCTAGGCCAGCGGTTCTGGCTGAAAAGTAGAGCTGCAAGACCGGTCTTAATTCTTGTGTGAGATGATGGAACATGCTGCCTCTACTGGAGCAGCCTCTCGGAAATTTTCTGTTATTCCTGAAGAAAATAGGTAAACTGCTCCCTTCCCCATGCCAAACCAAACAAACCTGTGAAGACTTTGAAGTTGGAAGAATCAGACCCTGAATGCTGTAGGACTTGAACGCATCTGTTCCCAAAGACAATCTCTGAAGATGTGGTTCCCATCTCTTGCCTCATTTTCTGATATTTTCTTCCCAGACTGTGCAGGGCTGCAGTCTCTTGGTTTCAAGAGCATGCAGATGCTGATGTAAGATTGCAGCAAGCTCTACGTTGCAGGCTTCCCCTTCCGAATCGCCCTTGGCTGCTTTTCAAAGACCGTATACATCCTGACTGCTAAGGAAAACACCCTCTCCCTTGCTCCCCTCCACTGCAGCATCCCAGCCTGCGCAGTTAGAGTAAGGACCATGGTTTTCAGCACACTTCCCTGCTCCAAGAGCCTTCTAGCTGCTCCAAGCATCTAGTGGTTTTGTGGTCAAGTAAGAACCTAGCCATGCCTCCCAGACAGCACTACAGGTTGCCAGGTTCTGTCCTCCAACACCTTTGCTTAAAAAGCACTGCTGCTCCACAGGATGCAACTTGTATCTCTGGTTTCGCCTCAGGCACGCAGACTCCTTGAGGCATTAGACACATTAACTCCTCCTCTGTTAGCAAGCACATCTGTATCTTTCTTCTCCTCCTTGCCCAGAAGGCTCAAAAATATCATACAGGTCACAGAAGGAGATTGAACACCGGCTTCTGACTTTCAAAACAGAAAACAGGCAGGGGGTTTATCTGAAAATACACACAGAGAAGGTCTTTAAGTGCAAAGGAGTCTGTGGCATTTGGGATGCCAGCAGGAGAACTGCCCCACTCTCATACCCCCCACCTCCAGGCCAGTTCCGTGCCTGAAGCCATACCCAGCATGGGACTTGCTGACATCAAAAGGAAAGAAAATTGCTTGGCTGTTTAGGCTGGCTTAAAGTGAATACTCTTGGCAGGTTTTAAGCCTAGAAAGGTTTTAAACGTTGCATCTTTCCAGTGTGCTCCTGCGATGATACAAGGGGTGCGCAGGCAACCATGAATCAAAACTGCTTGCTCCCTATGGACCCATTACGAGACACGTCTCTGACCAAGACGTCATGGTAGCTGCTTTCTGTATACAGGGCAGATAAGATGAAAGACCTCAAGGGAGATGCACATCTCTGTCCAGAGCGACAGCATACCTTAATCATCTAGCTTACTGAAATCGCTGAGAAAAAAACAAAGTCATACAGTTGTCACTTGAAAAGCAAACTTCAATATTAGTAGTACACACACACACACTGCTCTCTGGAAACTGTTTAAATAGGTGAAGGTTTCAAAAATATGAAAACTTGAGCTAAACCATGAGCAAGAGAAGGATGGCTAACTCAATCCTATCATTGCCACTTATGAATTATTCACTGTGCTCCAGCCAATGAGCACGAGGCACACTTTTTAACACACTGTGAGACTGTGTTACAGATGGCTCCCTGCCATCTGTGCTGGGAAGTCCCTTGGACACGTATTTTGCAGCAATGCCACAGGGAAAACCCATGCTTGGGTCAATTCCTGTGCCTACAGAGGAGGTTGTCTGTCTGCCTGCTGCGGCTCTAGGGAAGTCACAACGGAGGCCAGCACAATTTCTATCTCTCATGGCTTGTGGCATTGCTCACCCTTTCTAGACACAGGTTTTCCAGCAGAAAAACACCAGCAAAATCCCACAGAAACAACAGAGGTTTGCGGACTGCAAGAGGGTTACAGGAAAACTAGTCCTGTATTTGGAGCCTAAGGCCACCAAATCCTGGCATGGATCAGTCCCATTCCAAGTACTGTCAGGTCCCTGAGGACTGGGGGAACAGAAACATGCTGCGGTCACCAATGGAGATTAGCAATTAGTCTCTTCTTGTGCGCAAAACTTCACTGTTCCCTCGCTGTATTTCCAAATCTGATTCCAAAAGTTTGGAGGAAAGTTACATCAGTCTGAAAATGCCAGACTGATTGCCAGCACCAATTCTTTTACTCATTATTTAAATAGGTGAGAGAAGAAAGGGAACAAATTATTTTGGAGAAACTCACTTTTTTTTCAGGAAGTAATTGCTTTGAGAGTCCAGCCCAGAGGTAGTTTCTGCTGCCAAAAGCTGCCATGCCCAGAAGAGGTGGTGCACCTAAGCACCCACTGCCTATGCATTCTTTGCAGTTCTGAAATGAGTCTAGTCTTCTTGGGATGGACAAAAGCCAAACCAACAAAACATACCCTGGCATTTCTCTGACGTGCTGGGTTACTGAATATGTGCCAGCAGGACTCCAGCAGCCAGACCTATCCCATGGCATGCAATTTTTCAATTTCCTGCAGCCAACAGATCTTGTAGCAGGATTTCTCCTACTGCTGTAGTTGTCCTTGTGTCACTGATTCAACTTCATTAACCAGCCTTCGTGAAAATATAACCACACCATCAGAAAACCCGTGCGAGGGAAAAGATGAGACACGAGAGCTGCACCTCTTGGAGGTAATTCCAGGGGGAAGGTGGGTGGCCTGAGACTCCCTGAAGCCTCATGTGCCCTGCCTACTCTTACTTGAGAAAGGACTGCTGAAGGTGAGGCTTTTTAAGAGATATCCAGAATCACTGGGCATGGACCACTCCATTACTTGCCTCAAAGGACACTTTTTGGAGGCACCTTAAAAAACCAGATACTCACTTTCTATGCTTGGCAGTCAGCCTGATTTGCAAAGTCCCTCTTTCCATCTGCTTTATTTCTGGCATGGGCAAACCGACGATCACCCGGGGGAGTGCTGAAAGAGCACATTACTGGGAAGCCCATTTGATGCTACAGCTCCAGCAGACAGGCCTGGCCCACCTCACAAACACATGGTGGGACCAGCCAGAGAGACAACGAAATACAGTCACCACTGCTTTCTTTACACAGCAGTTTGATTGAACCTCCTGTTGAATCAACCATGAGAGCATACAGATGCAATTTCAACACCACACAGTGTATTAAACACCCATGGCTTGATCCACTAGCAGCTCCCACGATTGTGGCTCCACTAAGGTAAACAGCGAGACTTAACCAGAAGCTACACTTATCCACTTGTCCTTAGCACGAGACACATTCGTCCCAGGTTTACCATTTCCTGTAACAGGCCTTCCAATACAAAGCTGGAAGTGATAACTGTGCAAGGGGGTTATTCCGGGCCTGATGCACAGAAAGGCAGCTATGTGGATAAATCCTGCTGCAGGTATGGGAAGTTTGGGACATAAGTCACAAACCAGGACCATTTCCTCACCGTCTACACTGATCAGCAAGGTATCACCTCCTCATGCACAGCTACATTTACTGAGATTTATGTGGATTTAACACCACACATCAGGAAAAATCCAGTGGCAGCAATGAAATACCAATGCAAACCCACTAACAGGAAAATATACTTCTTCCAACAGCAGAGTTACTGGCAGCAGCCTTCACAATAGGAAAACTGTAAACAGCATCAGGACTGTGACACCCATCGATCTGCACTAAACAGGTGCCTTCAACGGGTGTCATACTGCTGTCCTCTAATATTCCGCCAGCAGATTCCAGGCCACATCTATCAGCAGCATTCCCAGCACGCCTTTACTTCCTCTCCTCAAGAAACATCTGAATGATCTGTCCAACACTTCAACAATCCAGTTTAATTACCAGGACAGGGATCCGCACTTTCTTGCTGCTGGCTGCCAAGCCTGTGCACACACACCTGAGAAGCAGGAATGAGATGCAGCCCTGCTCCAGCTAGTGTTTTTCTGCTCCACAGTGAGGATCTGCCAATCTGCATCCAGCTGTCACACTGAATTGCCCACCAGGTTTCCTGGCTAAACCTTGTCTGGAGAAGGCAGGGGGTGGCTCCAGTGATCTGGCAGCACAGTCCTCACAGTCTCAAATGCCACCTGTTAACAGTCCTAGAAGGGCTTCACAGTGGATAAATGCCAGTGAGGAGCCCTGAATTAAATGGCAGGAAGTAAGCCAGGTAGGCAAAGCGAGAGACCCTAAAACACAGAGCATGAGGGGACAAGAGAAGGACAGGTCAGTCTCCGAGGCTTTACAGAAGCTGTGTGATGTGCCTCGTGTGTTGATGCACATGGAAGGAGATGTAATCATGTTCTTGCCTCCCATCACACCTCCAAGTGACAGGGGGCAATGGCTACTCCATGCCTGTGTCCAAAGTGACAGCTCATTTCAACTGCTGGGCAAAGGAAGAGCAGACAGATCAGAGCCCTGGACAAAGGAATAAATCAGTCTACATGATCCCTGTCTGTACAGTGCTAAATCAAGACTAACAGAGTATGAGTAACATCTTAGCCCTACCTTGTTGGAGAAGCAGTGACAATGTACCTCACCAGCCCGAGCCCAGTCACTTTAGCAGCACAGTGTAGAAGAGGGATTAAATTTCCTGAAGTCACTCAAAACAATTTTCTTAGGGTAACTGTTCGTAAAGTTAAGATGTTTTAGCCATTTTTAATCAAAATGGACTCTTAGAAATTTCCCTTTCCCAACAGGAAGGACAGTCGTTTCTTTTTCTGGTTTAGTGGATGGATACACCAACATGCAAAGAAGTGGAGGTACCTCCAAGTAGCTTAGTATAAAGCCTAAAAACGTGTCCTGCTGAAAGGAAACATACTGAAGACTGCAGTAATTACAACCTATGCGACATAAGCACTGCCCACCTCCCACCCCCCATATTTGAGGAGGCCACAGTCCATCCCTCCATGCTGGAGACTTCCACCCTTTCCAAAGGGAGGTCTGCACTGGGTCTGGCTGGCTCAGGCTCCCACCCCAGACATTCCCCCAGGTTGAAGATCCACTTACCTGCCTGATTTGTGGTTACATTTACAGACACAAACTGCCGGGCTCCAGGGTTCTGGTCGGACACTCCATTCACTGCCTCAATTTCAAAGGTATAGTTTGTATGAGCAAGCAGATCCACCATCATGACAGAGGTGTTTTTCAGGCCGGTTTGCTGGGGGAGGTACCTGACATGACCGCCACACGCCTCACACAGACCCGAGTGTGAGTTGCACTTCTTGCATGCAATATAATAAGACACATCTTTCCTTCCACCAGTATCAGCGGGGGGAATCCATTCCAGAAAGACACTAGTCTCGTTAACATTTGAGATGGCACTCCGAGGAGCAGAGGGGGGTCCTGGTTTGTAAAGTGAGAAAAACACATGGTAAAAACAGTATTATCAGTCATCCTGCTCGCTATTACTCTCTAGGCTGAAAAGAGATGCCCTGTTGCTCCCGTGTCAGAAAGTACACGGGGACCATTTGCAACAACACCTGAAGAACTGGGAAAATAGGGATTTGTTTTGAGCACTCTCACCTCATTCAAGAGATCTGTGTTGGGATGCAGTCACCTGCGTGGGAGGACAGGGCACAGGGCTGGTTCAAACCCAAGAGGAGGAGCACTGCACCCTGGGGCATTGTCTCTGGTGCTCTCCCTGCTCTTCTGTGAAGGGATTAGCAAGTCTTTGCCCTGTCCAAATCACTGCTGGCTTCACCAGGGGCAAGATTCCCCCTGCTCACCCCACTGCCCCTATATCACTACCCGTAGGTCCTAAAAAACAGACACACACTGGGGTTTTCACGTTACTTAGGCACTCAACTCAGATGCCAAATCTTTCCTCTGTGTGCACCCGCCTCTTCCCATCGGCCATTTGGCAGCAGTGAAACCTGAGCTGGGGTATCCAAATCACGCTTAAGCGAGACACTCGATGCAGCCCAAAGCAGATGGTGATCTGCACGGGCCACTGGAAACACGGCCGTATCCAGCCACTCCATGGCAGCCCTCCTGGTCCCCGCCAGGCCGTAGCACGGCTGGTTACCCACACCACACCTGCTTACTTTGCCAAGCCTCCCTGCTCAGGATGCCAGCATGGCACTGGCAAGGCTATCCAATGAGGAACAGCTCTGCAGAGGTACCAGAGCACCTGCAGAAAGTGAGCTGTTTCTCTTCATCCTGGTGGGAGAGGCCACGGCTGGGCAAGCAAAGCCTACCTGGAGGCACCTTCAAGACTGCTTCCTTGCAGAAGGTGCTGCAAGGGTTTGGTTTTTAACAGGCTTGTGTTGCGGATGAAGGGCAAGCTGCAGATACACCCTCAACACAATGTGAAAGGACAAGCAGGAGTCTCATGCAAGATATCCATGTGTTAAGTACTCAGGGAATGCTAATGAATGAGGAAGAAAGAGGAAATTTATCAAAGCAAGCCAGGATGGATTTTAGTCACAGCACCACCAGAAACTATACAGCAAAGGCTGGGATTTTTCCAAGGGAAGGCAACACAACACTCTCCTCTTCAGTTTGAATGAAGTTGTCAAAACCCATGAGCAGTTCCTTGAAAAGAGTCCGACAAGTAGCTTCACTAGCTAGACATCCACAGGAATCTAACAGGCTGGCTTAGGCTGTCATCTTCTCGTTTTGTTGTGATAATTAAACTCGATTCGTTATTTAAAACAGGCAGTATTGCAAAAATAAAATCACCTTATAAACCAGAAGCATTCTCCTCCATTTCCTTTTTCTATTCCCCTCTGTGAATCTATAAAGTTTGTAACACTGATAAACTGAAACATGTCATGATTTTGACTCAAGCTGTTCTGATTCAATGAGAAACTCACTGCCAGAGGAAATAAATAATCCTGATGTATTTTTTTATTTTTCAGAGGAAAAGCAGTTGAAGAAAAAAGCTGAGTTAGCTTAGGAAATGCGAGATCATCTTTGTTTTGTTCTGTGATCCCTTCAGATCCCTATGAACAGGGAGCAATCCACTCCCAAGCTGCACCCGAAGCATCCAGTACTATTTAGCTAATGACACCAACATAGAGCCCAAGTCAGGACTATTTTCTGCAGTGTCATACTTGCACTGATATAATGGAAACTATGGAATTCATCACTGGAGCTGTATGGAGTTATATGTATTGCACTTGAGGATTTTTTATATGTTTTTTACAGTTTAAATTGCCCTACTTTTTCTTCCACTGGATGAATGCCCTTTTGCTGATGCCAGTACGCTAGGAAAAAATAAAGAACTCAGGCACAAGAAACACTTACTGGACAATGTGTCTTTAATGGGGGATAAATTATTACTTTTGTAAAGTCACCAGAGGTTTTTACTTGCTTTGTACAGAAAAGTTAGCTACTCTTCTTGAAGAGTAAAAACATCAGCTTCAGTGAAAACGGTTTAAAACTGGTGGGACTTTATAACCTATAAAACCGGCATTCTCACAGGGCCTCAGAGAAAGGTCTTTAGTAGTCTACAGATATCTAACAAGACCTACTTGAAGAATCTTGAAACTGTACTTGGATAAAACTTGGCTAAACCCCAGCTGGGAGAACAAAAAGGTGTTTTACCTTCAGAAGAGGGGGGGGCCTGGATCTGCTAAGGCGGTCTGCTTTAATTTCAAAACTCAAAAAAAAAACCAACTTTTGTCAAGGGCACAGATATTAATCTACTGACTTTTAAAAATATATATAATTTTTGAACATGCTACTAACATACCCTAAGATTCACCCCTTTTCCACCACAATTTTCTGACAAGAGGCAAATACTTTCTGAAAGCAAAGATATTGGTATCTTTCTTGATGGACAGCAAACCTGTTGTTTACTGATGCACATATTTTAAAAATATAACCTAAGAGAGGAATTACCCTCAAGATATAAATATATATACATACACACTCGAAGTTAACTGTAAACTTTTTGCAAGAAGACTATTACAGTAAATACTATAAAGTCTTTGATTTGTCCCATGTGTCATAATACTACAAATATTTCCCCAACATGCTCTGAACAACAATAAGGCTACTTGTCAGAGACATAAGGAGAAAAGAAAAGGGTGCAACTGTTTTGGTTTTAAAGAGATGTTGTGCAAGGAACTGAAGCTAGGATTACTTAGTTAAGAAGAAATAAAATGCAATTATTTCCTGGAAGATACATAATAATATTAAGAGAATTCTAAAATGTCCATCAGGACCAAAATTTTTTCTTTTTTTTGTCTGAGAGCACTAATTATTTCAGACTGCATCACAGCACTATTAGTTTCAAAATTACCAACCATTACTTATAAAACATACTTAAGAAACTGGAAAAATTGAACAAAAATGTATTCCTCCCCCGCCCTGTACTTAACTGAGCAAGTGACAGTGATGTAGCAGCTAGTTTTCTTTATTGATGCTGGTGGTGGTGGTGGTGGTGGTGGTGGTGGTGGGGAGACTCATGCAGCTTGGAACTGAAAAACACTCGCTTTAAATTAGAAAAATGTGATTTTACAGCTATACTGAGTGGCAAGGGGACTTTGCAGGTGTAGACCTGAAAACAGACATTGATGTATTCTCTAAAATTAACTGCATTTCTTGATGAGGGAATCCTATGAATATTATTAACTTCAGTGACAGTAAATAATAAAAACATTAAAAAAACCCTTGCAGTATTTTCCTACCAGTCATGACTCAAGTGTCTCTCACTCGTGTTTTAGTTCACAATGAACTGTTGCCTTCTGGATATAATTGGACTGGTTTAAAACACTAGTGTTGCTACCTACTCTTTACTGTCCCTGACAAAATTTTCTACCCCTGCTGCTGAGATGGCAGAGAACATGGGACCCTCCTTATCACCTTCAGCACAAATACATTAGGATTAGGGCAAAATCCTAAGAAAAGATGCATGGGGGAAGTGAGGGAGACAGAAGCACACAGAGAAGGCTCAGATATTCCACCCTGCTTTTGGGGTGGTAGGCGTGAATGCCAGCAGAGGTGCTGCAACGTCCTCAACTGCGGCTCTGGGGTTTGCAGCGGGCAACAGAAGCTGAGCTGCGCCTTGATCAGTATTAAACTTCTCATCTGCCCCAGAAGGACTTGGTACCCTGCCAAGCCATATTCTAACACAGCCTCAGCCACCATGTCTCGGCCTTTAAACCAGCTTATAGTAAGCTCTCAAAACAAAAGTAAAACCCACCCTGAAAGAAAACCATCCAAACCGTAAAAGCCAACAAACTTAGACAGCCACCACCAATAAATAAGCACAAAACCCTCAAAGAAACATAAAAAGAAAATACCATGGTATTGGCAGAATAGGAACTTACAGTCTTCACCTACAGGGTTCGAACTGCACTAGAAACCTGGGAGAGGCAGGCTCTTGAACTTTATTTCCTTTTAACAAGAGTTGTTCACCAAACTTGCTCGTGCCTCTCTGAACCCTGCCCGATGCTGCTCAGGCCGTAGGCGTGCATAAACGTCTTCCTAGGGGATGGCAGCTCCTTCCCTGTGCTAATGCACCAGCAGGACAGACTAGAGGCGTACCCTTCCATTCTGAAAAGGGCAGAGAGCAACACCACTGATGGTGGGCAGGAGGCACAGTGGACACCAGAGTCTGGCATAACTCTCTCAGTTGCTGGCTTTGGTTCTGTCTGCACAGAAAAGCCTACTTTATGAGTGTTTCCAGAGCTCAGTGTGTTTCTCTGTATCATGCTGGACCACATTTATCCGAGTTTTTTAAGTCAGGCCAAGGGGCAAAATGAACATCAAGAAACACTGGTATCAGGTTTTTCATGTTATAACCCACCTTGGCTATGGCTCCAAAAGACTCTGGCATACCTATTTAATAAACTGGGAAGTGCTTGCACGACTCACCCCCCCAGACCACTTTGATCTGACAGCACCAGTGACTCCAATGCTGCCTAAGGCTGCCTTCTCCTTCCCTGCAGCACAGCTTCCAACAGCCATGTTCCTTTGCCTGGTGAAAATCAAAGGCAGAGTTCAAGGAGCCCAATTCTGCTCCAAGTGCCTCCTGCGGGCAAGCAGAGAGCTGCCAAGGGCAATTTCCTTTGAGAGAGTGTCTCTCCAACAGGAACAGACTTTTTCTTTCCCTTTTTGAAGTGCAAACTTGGGAAGCTAGGAAGGACACCTGTATTCACTGGGAAAGGCACAAAAGCTACTACAATCCCTACATGATGCAAAGTACTTCCCTACAGTATGGAAGTCACCTCTGCACCATTGTCCAGGGGCTCTGAGCATGTATGGAGCCATAAACCTACTTTTGCCTCCATTGCTTAAGTTTCTTGGAAGCCCTAACTGTTCCTGCACCAGTAGTTCAACTCCATTTCAGTAATTTTCAACCACTTCTGGACCACAAAAATTACATTTGGAGCATGACAGCCCAGCTCAGATCTGTGCTATACTCAGCAGGACTAGCTAGGGGCATGCAAATTGTGGCCCTAAATATCTGAAACATAAACTGAACAAGGGACTTTCAAGATACAGCTAACAGAACAGCTCATGATTGCTAGGAGAAGGGTAAAAATAATGATTCTGATTACACCAACTCCACCTTGGACTCCCAGTACCCAATGTGCCTGTTATACCACCCAGCCCCTACACCCAGGGGGTAAGTTCTGCACTTTGGAGAAGCAGTTTCCAGCACAGAGTTTTGAGAAGAGTGACCATCTCCGGGCAGATTGTAAAAACAGGGCTCTCTCCCTGCTTGTTTACTGAAAATGAGCTACGAGATGACACCACGCAGGCCCACGGAGCTTGTATCCATGCCTGCTGCTGGCAAGCACTACGCGTTGCTTATTCCACGCGCGTGCCCCACGCTGGTACCCGTGCACACACCGACACGGATGTCTGGTGCCGTGCTGCCGGGTGAGCCCACCCTGGAGTGCAGGGGGACAGACAGAGCATTTGCTCATTACAAAAACCCTTCCTGGCTTTGATACCAGCTTTTGAAGCAAAAAGCACTTAAAAGTCTCTTCCCATGTAATTGGAAGTATGGTGGACAAAGACAGTGACATTACAAGTGTGTCAAGACTAGTTCAGACTCCACTGCAGAGCCTGAAAAAGCACATTAGTTAGTACCATAATGTCTAGTCACAGTACAGGAACAGCTCAAAAGGATTAAAAAACAACCCTATAAGCACATGCTTACTTGTACAGGCCATTGTAGGTGGGTCTGATTCCTTCCTAAAATAGTGTTCTTCACACAGGCAAGATGTGGATGCTTCATCAAGTGTGTAGCTGTGAGGGGGACATTTGCTGCAGGATGGACTGTGGGGTGAAGCTTTGAAGAACCCAGGTCTGCATACTGTGAAAAGAAGAACCACAGGCTAAGCTCTCCCATCATAAAATTAAGTCTCTTCACATTTCCTTTTAAAAAACCCCCATATCTTCAGCTATAAAACAGACAAACACTCACGAGCTATTTAGTTTGCATATTTTAAAACACTCTATGCCACTAACAGACAGTGCATACTTAAATATCTGCATGAAAAGAGAATGCGAATTTGTTGATTATTTTTTTCCCCCTAGCATCTGCCATTGCTGGGTATTTATTTTCCTTGTGGAATGCATTAGAGGTAACATCTTCTGGGCTCTGCTTTAGAAAACATTACTGTGATTTTTTTTTTGCATTTAGTCTTAGGAAAACAAGTAAAATACATTTCATGGTTTTCGTTTAAGATGTTCTACACCCAGAAATCAATGTCTCAGCAAACAAATAGCAACACAGTGGTGGAAGGGATCTCAAGATCGACATCTTTAAGACATTGCGATAAGGCTACTTCCCTAGGGTCTTTCCCCCTGCAAACCCGTGATGAATTTTAAAGTGCTCCATATGACAGACTGTTCTGGGTATAGTCTGAACCAGGCATGCTCACCATACAAGATATTCCTTCCAGTTCCAATATATATGCATGACAAGGCACAAAGACTTGATTTGAGAGCTACTTCTTTTCTTACAAATACATGGTTACGGGTAGCTCGGGATTTTTTCAAAGTAGTTTGAAATGAATACAGCAATATCTTGTTGCAATCCTTCTGAAACAACTGCTTTTTCACCTACGCAAAGGTCTCTGTATTTTACCTGTGTGCACACAGCCAGAAGCAGTAACAGCCACAGGTTTGCAAGGGTTTTTTTAGGAAAGCACCCAGCTGGCTTTGTATCATACCATTATATACAGAATTACAAATGCACTGTTAGCAAAAGGAGGAAACGTTGATTTTCTGTTTGTCTCAAAAGGCAGAGACATGGAGACATGTTAGAGCGGCTCCTAAGTGCTGTTACCTTTCTTTCTTCTGAATTTCTTTAAAATATTTCTGCTCAGTATGATATTAATGATACACAGATCTGCTATGAAGAAGTTACCTGGAAATCCCAGAGCCTTTCCATCTGCATTCAAACTTTCCCAGTTGTAATTAGCTTGCAAAGAAAATGAGTCCACAGCGAAAGCTGTGACATATTATCCCATCAGGAATGTCCCAGACAATCACAGCCTGTGCTAAAACTCAGCAAGTGATGACAGAATTCATCTTCACCATGGGTAAAGTACTGGTTTTTACTAGTGATCCCTTTCCTCTGATGGACCAACTAGGACAACTGCTTCCAAAGTTGGCTCTGCCTCCTGCAGTACCAGAGGAACTCTCTTGACATCTTCCCTTTTACGTCAGTAGTTTGTTCACCAAAGGTGAGATACTTGCCCATCAATTCCTAACTCCCAGAGCTGAACAGTAAGTCCATGGTGATGAAGCTCACTCGTGCATCAGACGTGGTGTGGTTCAAGAGCATCCAACAGACCTCTCCCAGGCCCCAGTTCCACAGTCTTGCCTGGACTACGCACCTCTCACAGCAAGCATCACACGGTCCTGAAGCAGGTCCCAAGCCCAGCACAGGCTGCCAGGTCATCACCACGGATCTGCAGCCTTTCCGCCCTGCTGTAGGGGGTGATCATCTCCCTGCTGACCTCCCCAAATAGAGCACCCTCCCGCACTATTCCCCAGCTTCCCTTTCTTCCCACAAGACAGGCAGAGAACAACTAGTTGGACTGGAGGGACTTACAGGTTTTAAAAATCCATTTTCAAAAATTGCTCATCATCCAACCAGTATTCCATTCCCAAGCTGTGGCATCCACCTGTAGGGTGCAGTTGTTCTGCTTTGTGCCCAGACACCAGGACCAGTGAACAGATCTAGGGCTGAATCTATTCTTGATGGCTTTCAGCAGACTTGCCACAAGCTGCCCTCATGCTTTATGGTACATCCTTCAGTTTCCAGCACACAGGTTAGTTCTTTTATTTATTTCACAATCACCTGCAAATGCTGCCCTACCTACAGCAAGGACTGTTATACAGTCTCTGGAGAGTCTTCTGAGAGAGCAGACCACCAAACGGTTCCTCTCTAGCCCACAATTTGTATTTCAAAGCCAAATCAAACCCACTTGCACACGCAGACAACAGAGTTGGGGAAATGAAAGCACGAAAATGTGCAACGTGTAATGACGGCTGCGCACATCCAGTGTGTACTCAATGTAATTAGCCCTCAAAAAAGGACTTGAATTTATCTCATTATGTTCTATCAAGACAGACAGAAAATCACTACAGCACAAGAGTTTACTGTGCTTCTATTTTGTGCAAAGCAGCAAATGCAAAATAAGTCCGTTTTCCTTGACAGATTTTCAACAAGGTGCAGCTTGTTGATGATGGTACGGTACGTAGCTCAGCTCAAATGGAATGTGTGGTTTTCATGAATAAACACGGAGCCAAAGATGCACAAGGCCAATAACCCATGTTTTAATGAGAGATGTGAAATAGAACTGACTAGACCAATTTTTTTATAAACTGCAGGGTCTCATGTGTCAGGTAAGCCCCATCTCTATTCAAAAAGTGTTAGGAGGAATACTCAAGAGCATTATGTTACACTGAAGATTTCAGCATGAGTCCTCAAAACAAACAGGCAGCAGAGCAGCATCCTGTTGGACTGATATTCCAGTGTCAGTTAGAAAGGAAGAATTCGGGGACAGGAGATGGGTTATGCAAGAAAGGGGAGTATAGAAAATCAAAATAAATGCAAGAAGCACCCCAGTGAATGGTGTTGGCTGAATCCACACACCTGCAGCAGATGCTTAGGGGAGGACGGGGATTTGCAGGGTTCTCCCAGCACAGTCTTCCAGGCTGTCACGACCAGCAGCTCCTGATGGAAACCTCACTTGCACTACCACGCTCAAGAGCAGAAGCAGCTGTAGCTCCATGGGTGTCTCAGGCATAACTAGTATCTATTACGCCTTTCTCTGTATCCTTCCCTGTGTTCGTTTTGTACATGACACAAAGGAGAGGACAGCCCGTGAGATGGTTCAAGCAGCAATCGTTTGACAGAGATGCTGTGATGAAACAGACCCTGTTTAGATGAAAGCTGACCCTGGAGCACCCTACACCCCCACACTGCAGAGCAAGTATCACAGTAGGTAGATGAGCACAGTCTTGGCTGAGCTCAACAGCCAAAAGCAGGACCTGGTAGCCTGTCTATTTTCTGCCACTGGTGGCAATGTCTCAGACATTTAGGAAGTTCATTTCAGAGCAGAACAGGGCCAAAAACAAATTACCTTGCACATATCTTGGGTTTTGGTCTCTAACTTACCATTCCTCTTCTGACAGTCAATCTTATAATCTCTTCATGAAGCATACAAGACTTTATTTAAAATTACATGGGTGTCTGGTGTTTAATTCCTAATTAAATCTTATTTTAGTCTTCTTATATTTTTATCTCAGTATTTTCAATTCACCAGCTATTGAAAGGATACACAGAACTAGCACAGTACAGTCATACAGATAATGGTACTATCTCTCTTTTAAAAGGGATAGGAAAGCAGGAGAAATAAGATGAGCTTAAGACTCCCCATAATCTGCTGCAAGCCAGCTGAAAAGAAGAAATGAAATCAGGTTTTAAGCTGTTGATGAGATCTGCTTCTTTCTTCTTAATATTAAAACTCTTTAACTGATTAACAGCCAGCGATGTGTGAAAATAGTCCTTAAATCAAATTGGTCGCTAGAAAAAGAATTATTATTTTTAGAGACAGCAAATAAGCCATAAACAACCTGCTAGTGTTAGGTACAAGTGGGATGTGTTTGTGTTAGCAGCGCGTCCATTATTAGCAAATCAATTTCACTCTTTTTATTTTTAAGAGCAATCACAAAATGTGGCATGCACAGAGCATTAACATCTGTGCAGCCTCTTGCTGCACACTTTGAAGGGGCCGGAGAGAGATGGCTGCAGGGAAGGATGGCAGCAAGAGCATCTTGGGATGGCAATGGCGTGAGCTGATCCCCTAAACCAGCAGCAACCGGATTAGAAACTGTCTTTGTATCTTGTAGAGGGGAGCCCACAAGAGCCATGCTGAAAGACACTGGCTCCTGGAACGTGGGTGGGCGGAGGTAGAACCACTGGTTCTCTTACAATGAAAACTGGCCTCTGCGAACGACATGCTGAATGTGCTATACCAGTAGTAGAGACAGCGAGTACCAGGGACGAGACACAGCAAAAAAAGGGGAGAACGAGCCAGCAACATCAACCAGCTGGAACTGCTTGGCAGGTTATTTTCTGCAACCCTTAACATCAAATGATTTGCAGCTGCATACCTGTAACCATCCCTTCCCTGAGCTTTGGATGAAGACTGCAGCCCATAGGCAGGGCTAGTTTCCTCTCCAGCTGCCCCGTGCCTTTGCTGCACACTGACCCAAGGCAACACGTGCTGGTAGCAAGGACCACATCCAAGGCTTTCCATATTCACATGACCATTTCAGTAAAACCACCCAACTACCATAGAATCACAGAATCATTAAGGCTGGAAAAGACCTCGGAGATCACTGTGTCCAATCTTTGAATGAACACCACCATGCCAACTAAACCATAGCACCAAGTCCCACATCCAGTCATTTCTTGAACACTCCCAGGGATGATGACTCCACCACTTCCTTAGGAAGCCTGTTTTAATGCTTGACAACCCTTTCAGTGAAGAATTCTTTCTGATGGCCAACCTGAATCTCCCCTGGTGCAGCTTGAGGCCATTTCCTCTCATCCTGTCACCAGCTGCCACCGAGATTTCCTTCTTAAAGTATATCCAGCCTTCCTGGACCCTTTTGTTATTAAGGACTGTTTCTGAACCAGTGTCCTGAACAGGCCAAAGTCTGCCCTCCAGAAGTCGAAGGCAGGTTTTGTTGACCCCTTTCCTTACTTCACCAATCGAAAACTTCGTAATCCCTTGGTCACAATGCCCAAGACGGCCTTCGACCACAGCTCCCACCAGTCCTACTCTCTTCATAAGCAGCAGGTCTATCAGAGCTCTACCCCTGGTAGGCCCACTCACCAGGTGTGTCAGGAAGTTAGTATTCCACACGCTCCAGGAACCTCCTAGACAGCCTCCTCTCCACTGTGTTGACTTTCTAGCAGACATCCAGCTAGTTAAAGTGTCCCACAAGAACAAGAGATAATGGGAAACGTCAGCCAGCTGCTTGTAGAATACTCTGTCTCTTCATCCCATAATTAGTATTAGTGGGAATTCCAGTTTTGTCCCTGTAGAGAGAGAAGCTAGGAAACATGACCCTATAAGCCTTGAAACCCCAGGAGATATAGAAAAGGTCCAACTTATTACTCTCTTTGCACTCTCGTGGTGCTGGGAGGATAAACTCACAGTACTTAAATGCTTAAGATCAGTAAAGCGACCTTTCACGTGTCCCAGAAAATAAAACTCAAACAGGAATTACACTCTGTCTCCCTTGCAGAGCACCAAATTAGTCTCCACAGTAATCAGAAACCACAAGTGTAACTCATAAGGCAGCACCACTAATCCATAAATAAAGCTAAAGGACTAAATCTGACAAAAATTAATGAGAATGAGGATGCCTACCCTAGACGGAGCACAGGTTATCTGGCTGAACCTGAGGTTTCCTTCCCAGCCTGGAAAGCCCCTTTGCTTCTCCTTCACATCCTCAATCCCAGTTACCTTTCCAGACTGCCAACTTCTTCAGACAGGGACACACAGCTCAAATTGTCATGGCTTAAAAAGGAACCACAATGTAAATTTCTCTGCCCCATGGACAGACCCACAGTCCACACTGAGGCAGCTCTCAGCTGAAACACAAGCAGGATATGGAGGGATGTGTGTGTGTGTGTGTGTGTTTTCAGCTCTGTAGCTCATCAACTCTGCTTTCATTAGCACATTGCTCCAGTGCAGGGAATATGCCTTGAGAGTTGAAAGATCTGAGCAAAAACAAGCTACAAATAAATCAACCCCTGTTCTCTGGAGCTGCCATGCCTTGAAGTGTTTGCACTGAGAAGAGGGGGCTGCTGCCTCTTAGATGTGTCCAAAACCTATAAAAGGGTTTAGCGAGGTACAGTCTTTACAATGTGGAATCAATTAAAATGCTGAGAGGCTCCAAGCCTCAGCTTGTGCTCCTGACACGCTCTTTTACTTACAAGAAAAAACAAAACAGAAAACCACAACGGACTGTCTGCATGTCTCCCAACAAGCATAAACATATGAACGCCAAGCTCGTCTAAAAAGTATTTCAAGAACTACAGCAACCCACCACAGAGCATCCTTCTGCAGAATTTACAAGCAGGCTCCCAAGAGCTAATCCTGCCCTCCCTAACAGCTTTCCTGAACTGCAGGCTGACACTGAAATTGCTGCCAAAGCTATAAAGCTACAGAAAAATGTGTAAAATGCCCCGATTATATCTCTTTTAGGTTTGGTCTCTCTATCTGCAATAGCGCTGTGTTGCTTCCTGTAGCATGCCTTGGGGATTTGAAGGGAATTAAATAAATACCCACTAATAAAACACTGTAATTCGAAGCTGCCAGTTTGCTTCAATCCAGTAGGCTTGCCAGCATGTTTCAGGAAGTCCAGCACCCAATGCTGCAGTTCAAGACCTGCTAAAGGTCCTTTTTAAATGATGTCCTGGAGCTTGCTGGACAAGTGAGGCATCTGCAGGCTGTGCACTTGGAAGAATGAGACTCAGCCCCTACCTTGGATCGAAACCAATTCATGCATCTCAAATGGGAAATATTCTTTTAAGCTTTTTTTCTTCTGTTCTAAGAAAACATTGTCTTTTGATGCTGTCCTGCCCAACCCCACACTAACTCAGGCTGAATTATTTCCACTCTGCATTGAAATCAGCTCTAGCTCTGATACAAAAACAACCTTTAAAACTAGAATATAAATAAATTAGTACTTTCAGTTCCTTCCTCTGAAATACCACTTTTTTCTATCACGTGGCTCACTAAATTGTCACACAACAATTCATGACATAACCGTAGCTGCTAGAAAACTAAGAATTAACTGCCACTAATGACATTAATGTCTTTCTTCTAAATGGTATAAAACTTCATCACATGGCATCACTCTGAAAAATTCATCAAATTCCCAAGTAAACTACATTTTCAAGACATAAAAATACCTAGAACACAACACATTTGAAAAAGCTCATGCTTACATTAGTATCTTAATGGGCTATATTTCTGCACATTCTGACTTTGCTCTAAAGAAGATTTTAAGCAATCAATGAGGCAAAACCTGAGTCAAGCCTAAACTCTCAGCAGTGTGATGGAGGAGCAGGGAAAGAGATTTATCCTGGCATATATGCAAACCCACACTATCATTTGGGTTTGATTTCGCAGAAGGAAAGCAAGCTATGGAAAATAAATGCTCTTAGGGGAAACAGAAGATTTTTCAAAAGCACTCAGCACTGCGCAGGCTTGCTCCTTCAGGCTGTGTCAACTGCAGGGCTAGATGGCTGTGCTTTGGCTTTGTGGGGTCTTTCTTTTTGCCAAACTTTCTTGTCCAAAAAAACACTGAGAGAAACTGGTACATTTCTAGAGAAAGCACTACTAAAGGTGAAGTGTCATTTCCCAGCAAACCCAGAATTTCTGTGACCAGCAGCTGCGTGCTCTTACAAGGGCTCCTTCAGCTCTCAGCACAGGCAGCATCTGCAGTCTTTCTTGCTCTCTGGCTACAAGAGACAGATCCAGGTTGATCTCACTGAACCCCAGCTATCCGGATTACAATAAAAAAACAAAGTCCACATCCTGTTGCTACAGTTTTTCTGTCTATTATATCTATAAAATATGTATCTTCACAAATCTCTCTGTCTATAAAAATCTGTGTATCTTCACTTTGTTCTGCGAGGTGTGGGACAAAGATGCAGTTAAATTACTCCTAAATTACTGTCTTAGGTTTTTTAATGAAGACAAACTGAAATAATTTTACTCCCGTAAACAGAGGAAGCCATGATTTACAATGCTGCAGCTAAAGGAAAAATACAATTTAAGACACAGAAGGCATCAGAGACATATTTGTTTCCACGTGCTCATAAGCATAACTTGAGATGCCTGGCTCCACACATAATCTAAGAGGCACAAGAGTCTGTTTTGGGGGTTTCTGCACACAAAGACACGCACCCGAGTAATCCTTTGTTATGCGAATGGCGAGTTACACATTCAAGCTGCATTGCCGTGCTAAGCGAGGGGAGGATTGATGGACAAGCCACAGAACTCCCTCGAGTTCGACAGCGGCATTGACTGAATAGCAATAACAAGCACCGTCCCCTAATGGCAACTGGGGGACAGGATCAAACTTGAAAATGATGCAGCCAACCCTCCCTCCATGTCCATCTGTATACACCTATTACAGACAGTAATGCAAAGATCAGTTGGCAAAATCTCCTGGAAGACAGGGCTCTTCAAAGCTACATGTTTGCTGGCACAATAGTATAATAAAAGGGTTTTAGTCTTTTGGTTCAGTCTGCCATAGGGATCTGGAGCCCAACCGGCAAAGAAAGAAACATTCTTTAATTATGTTGTGGTTTGGACAATTGCAAGCCATTGTGGTTAAGAAATATGACGATTGGGAGGATTTATTTTGATGATTTATGCCATGTGTGTTTACTCTACCAACATTTTAAGGTTTTAGCCTGAACTAATAAACTGTACATATGCAGACAGTAAAGAGAATTAAAAATTCTTACGATATTTCCCTCTGATTGGCTCTACCTTGCTCAACTTCGTTTGTGTGAACAAGATTTTTTGCTGGTATAAATCAGCCTTTCCTCTGCTGAGTATTTGGTCCAAAAAAGGCAGCATCACACCAATCTACAGTGATGCTAACACCTACTCAAAAAGATCCTTTCAAAGCTGGCATCAAATGTTTAAGGGCTTGTTGGCTTCTAGCTTTATGATCATCTGTCTCAGGAGGTAAATTCGGCAGGATTGGCTGCAGACAATTTGTTTTAAAATTGTTCCTCTGTAATTTATGGCTGAACATATGTCACTCCAGACACATCTATTCAAATTCCATCAGAGGGCGATGGAAATGGATCTTTTACAGTCCTGACCAAAAAAAGATAGGAAGGATTTATCCAGAGCTGACAGAACTAAGTGTGCTAAATGGGTTTATGCACAGAACAATGATTCTGGGCAAGTGGTGTTTCTTGGTGTGTGGTTTTTGTTGGGGTATTTTGTTGTCATTGCAAATTTAAGGTACGGGTGATGCTAGTCAATTTTGCCAAGGGCAGGCAGCTGAAAGGTGCAGAGAAAGAAACACTTCCCCCCTCTCTTGGGGAAGACCTCCCTTCAGTCATGCCTCGTTCCACAGAAGCTCAGGGGTTTTCGCTCTGGAGCACACTGGCTGGAGTTACAGATGGAGGTCTCACTGAGCTAAATTCTGCCCTGATACATATACCACGAGATGCTCTGGCTTTGGTTAGGATGCCACAAATCAAGGAGTGTGTGCAAGGAGGACATGGCAAATATTAATACTCTGAGAAATTTAATGAGGGAAGCTGAGCAAGCCCTGAACATACAACCAAGTGCAGAAACATCAAGCAGTTATCCTGTCACATGCAGATAGAAAGCTTCATCATTTCAGTTTAATTAACCAGACATAAAATTATTGAGATTATTTGTTAACCTGATTAAACTACCCCTTTGAGTCAGATGAACACTGCAACACTTTACAGTTCATCTGGCTTGCCAAGTAACTCCACCAAACAGCTCCTCCTTAGGAACGAGCTCAACAAAGGGCAACCTGAGGCATTGCTGGGGCTCTTCCCACGCCAGCATGACAATATTGGGAGCTTTTCTTCTGCACTGCGATCCTTCAGAGAATTTATTTCAGTACAATCTCTCCTGTTTCTGGAGGAAAACTTGCTGCATATAAAAAATGCTCAAACCCAAGATAAAACAATATAACTCGACACTTTAAACCTCCTGGTTTTGAAGCCAATTTCAGTACTGTTTGGGCAGGGAGCCTTGTGGCTTTTGGATGCTGGAGTTGGGTCATCCTTGCCATGAACTAGCTAGAATTGCCATGACTCCAGCCCAGTCAGAAAAAACCCAAAAGCCCAGAGGAAAAAAAAAATGCAGTTATATCCCAAGAAGATATTTTATCAGACTATAAACAGTACTTTTCTGAGACAAAAGCATTCACTGGGAGATGTCCTGCTAACATCCCTGCCCACTGCCTCTTCTCATGGGCTTTGTTCTTGCCCCAAAAATGGCTGCTTGACATATGCAACTGTTCCAGAAATTCACATATGAAGCAAAAAGTAAAGCAAAGCAAACACTGCCTTCCCTCTTGCTACATGAAGCCTTGCCATGATGTCCTTCCTGCCAAATCCATTTCCCCATACCATAAAGTACTAGCCTGAAGCACACTTTGCATTCTCATTTAGCCATTCTCACAGGCTTTTTATTTAAGATTGTGAGCTGCCAGAGCTTGATTTATGGAGATTTAATTCTCAAACTATTAAAAAGGAATACTGTTGCTCACATGTAGCTCACATGGCTCTCCAGCTATACCCAAAGAAATAAGCATTGCCTTTACGAGCCTATTTGCCCTGGAAACCCTGCACTGCCTTTATTTGTAATTTTTGCTGCATCTCTGCACCCTTGCATTGCATCAACTTGAAGAGTCTTTCTAAGGCAAGGAAAAAAACCCAAACCAAACCTTCTGCTTTACAGAAACCATTCATGCTGGATTCCTTCAAGGGAAGGTTGGAAGACAACAAGAAGGGAGAAAATGGAGCAGTTGGCATGGGCGCAAGGGCACTGCACCCTTGGTTTGGCATGTCTATGCCTTGCAAGAAAAAAGACTGCAACCTGCTTGTTTTATGTTTCATACACAACCACCCTCAACAGCCTGCCACTCCTCATTGCTAGCTCCAATTCCACACACACTTTGTTTTCAAAGCCTTGTCGAGTGCTGTGGCATCTATCCTGTGACACCCAGTAGGTGAGGATGGTACAGGAAGATGCTGCCTGTCCTCTCAGCAGCCCTGAAATGTAGAGACTGCAGGAGAATAGGAAAAATCAGTCCTGTCCTGACGAAGAAAAAAAAAAACAAACCTGAGAAGGAAAAAGAGTTTCCTAGCCTTTTTGAGAAGAAAGCTTGAAAATGAGAACACCAACAGCAAAACCAGCAGAAGGTAAATGTAAAAAGTCCACTATTAATTCTTTTATTTGAAGAGGTACACTTCGCACTGAAAGACCAAATGGGAGTTTCCTGACTGACGTACGGACTGGTAATATTTTCCCCCTGTCATCTCTTGCCCTCTCCAATATCTAGCAGCCTTTCCATATGGACGCACTTTTGGATGTTGGTTTCTTTTCAGATGCACTAGAGAGCAGCCAGAAACTTCTGTGGCTCTGAGACTTAGCCCAAATACCATTCACAATTTATTTTTTAAATTTGTGCAAGTGGTAAAAACACAAGGTTCATTATTCCGTGCAGAAATTCTCTCATCATCCAGCCAAATTTAAAAATAAATAGTTGCAATTAAATGTGTCGCTACATTATTTATGTAGATGCATTCAATTTGCAGAAAGCTGCTATAAAAATACTCCCCTTCAATCCACGGGAAATTTATTGCACTTTTATTGTATATTTCCTTCTCCCTGTTCAAATGTATGTTGCTCCCTGCCTTTTTTTTACCCGTGTTACTTAACACATCATTTTCCAGCCACTGTTTCTCCTACATTTGTCTTGAAAGAATGAGGGATGTAATCCAAACCCAAATGTTTCTTGATTATTTGTGAACAAGGCTTCTAAATGATTACTAGACAGATAATTCCAGTATCTCCCTTGCAATCAAGCACCACTCCTTGTCTCTGCATTTGGCTCTTACAGCTGTTGGGTAAATGATATGCACCAAGGCTGCCCAGGGCTTCAGAGTGCATATTAATTCTGTCAGAAACTCCAGACACTCTAAAGAATTGCTAATTTAACAACAGACTGTGAAATTATTTTTTCTTTCTTTACTAATTGCTGTGCTATTTGAAAGTGACTTCACTGCCCCGACTGTCTTTTGGCATGAAGAACGGGGGGTATTTCATCCTGTGAGGAAATAACTGAAAGCTTTCTCCCCAGCAGTCCCTATATCCATAACCAAATAAAAATATGTGAAACAACTGCTGATAAAAACAGGTTAACTTGCTGCAGGTGTTCCTCTGTCAATTTAGCCAGGTGATATTAGCAAAATCTGACAGGGAAGCACAGTGATATATTTCATTTGTGCCTTGACATTTTGATTCTGTTTGTTAAGAGTGTATGTGCAGGGATCTGGCTTTTTCTCCAAGACCTCTATAGCTGTCAGTCTGTGCAAACAGGATTTGACAAGAAGTCCATTTAGCAGGATGGGAGGGCAAAGGGAAAAAAAAAAAGAGAGAGATGGAAAGACCAGGTATCTGGGTAAAGCTGCACTGCAGTGCAAAAATGGATGCTTTTTACATACCGAGAAACTTGAAAAAAAAGAGCAGCTTGATATGCAGGATCTGAGACAGTTTGCATCCTTTAATCAATAGCTCGTTTGAGAAAGGTGGCCAAGAACACCATAAATAGATGGTAGAGGAGAAAGAAGACAAAAGGCCAGAGTTGGAGTAGGCATAGGATCAGTGTACACACATCCACAGAAAGATTTTTGGCTAGTCTTAATTCTTTTTTAAAAGAGAGAGAAAAAAAGGATACTTTCATTCGCTTGAGAGAAATTAGATTCAAGAATAAATCTAAATAGGAAGTTTTGCTTTCCAAGGCTGCCTTTTTCCAGCTTGAGGAAAGATGCAGAAGGCGATGAAGCTGTCTCTTCCAGGGATAATGTACAAATTTAAAAGCCTTCAGCTTGTTTCTCCCTGCAAAGAACTTTGGACCAGAAGCAAGCAAATGATGTACAATGAAATAGAGTACAAAATAGCTACAAAGATGAAACAACAGTGAACGAATGTAGCATTTAAACAAGACAGTAACCAGAGTTTAGAGATTTATGGTAACTGGCTGGTGTATAAAGATAAGAAAGGGATTCTGATAGCCTGGGTGATTCCTGCATCTCTGCAAGCATGTTTTAAAAGCAAAACTGAATACACAACTCTAATTAAAATTCAGAACAAAAGCGTTAAATAGTGGTGTTTAAACCATACCTTACCTTTCAACATGTGCCGCTATCACTACAGGCCCTCTACACAGCATCAGCCACACCAGTGCTGCCTACAGGCTGCACGACCAGGCAAGGGCTTGCCTTTTGCTCCTCCAGAACGCATGACAGCTGCTCCTGAAACATCTACACCAGGCTGCTGAGAGGCATCTTCCTCTTGCCCTCTTCTCTCAAAGGCCATGCCGCTGAACACAGTTTTCATGGTCCAACACATATGAGAGATCACAGGATGAGTCCAGCACCCAGCCACCCCCCAGCTCACACGGGACCAGCTGGGTGCTGTCCGATGGACAGGAGAGATGGCCATCCCATGGCTACGGGAGGGCACATCCCATACCACCACACACACATCAACCTACAGCTCAGCCTGGGAGCAGTACCAAACCACAACACCCACAGCTGGGCCAGACACCTCCAAAGCCAACAAACCTGGGCCCAGACATCAGGCGGGTCTGCAAATGACCTGCTAGTCCCAAAAAAGGGAAAGCTTGAAAAAAGTTTGTGTCAAAAAGAACCCAGGACAGACATCCCTGAGCAGTTGTGCACCTTCACAGCACTCCTGTATATCACCTTTGGCATAAAGTGATGAAAGGAGACCTCAGCTGAGCAGAGCCAGTCGTGTCCTCCTTACCTTGCTGCTCCACCAAGGTAGAAAATGTGCATTACTGAAGCCATAAAGTGCTTACAATTATGGCTGCAAACCCAGTAATCTCCACTGATGTAAGTAAATTGCTGACCTCTCTATCACTGTTACTTACGATGCAAAAAAACCTTGGGTTTTCTCCGCAGCTTAATAAAACCTGTGGGGAATTGGCACAAGGCTTTCATTCCTTATAGCCAGCCTTTAATGTAGAAGTTGAGATTTCCTGGAGGGGAACTGAATAGTTTAGAATAATTAGTGATTTACATATAGAGCTGTCAACAAAGATACATGGTATTAAGTTACCATGATGAAGGGTTCCACCTTCTCGGTTGCTACTTTGGATTTGATTTTATTTAAAAATTCTGTATTTTAATTCCGCTCACATTCTGCAATCGCAAGTAAAGTGGCCTGAAGCGGACAGCAAGAGGAGAGCACTAAATCGAAGGCTTAAATCACTTCTTCCTCAGTTCCCCCTGGCAGATTTAAAGAGCAACCTGGCACTAATGCTTTCAAATAATATACTGTTGGACCTGACACAGCAGAGAAACTCGGCTTCAAATCACACAGTGGTCCAGATGACCATGCAATTACAATTAACCTCCTGCCTGCAGTGCCTAATGACAAATGATCATGTGAATGATAGACTCAGGAAAGGACCCAGGTATCAAAAAAATTATTTCTGATTCTTACATATTTAAAAACCCATTTTCAGTTAGGAAAAAGCCAAGGGACGCTAATTTTAGTTTTGCATCCAAGAGAAATGAATAACCCTTGATAATACACATGCAGGCATAGGCACAGGCTGTCAGCCTTCTAGCAGCAAGAGGGATGCTTGGAAGTCTCCTTCCGCCAGAGCGCTGCCATCAGAAAAGTACTAATCCTCCACTGCTATAAATCTCAGTCCAGACCAGAGAGCATGAATTTTGTCTGTGCTGGATAAAAAAAGGTAATATAACCTCAAAATAGCATGCAGTACTTTTTGGCACACTTACTGGGCCCATGGGGTTCGCATTACAAGGTCAGTAAGTAGGGAGTTACCCTATGTTGTTCCATCAGGTTTTGTGCTTCTTCTGCTTTATGTCCTTCATCTCCTACTTACCTCGAGACCTCTCCTTATCAGGGAGCATCCTCCTCTCTCGGCTCACACAGCATCTTCCGAAGAAAGCAGTCTGCTTTTTCCAGTCTGCTTCCTCTGCAGAACAGGGAAGCACAAAGATCACACCATCCTGGGAAGTGCTGGGGGCACTCGTTTCCTTTCCTGTATTCAGCTCTAACGGGGTAAGAGTTTATTTGCCCCAGCTGTGCTCCTGGTCAGAAGATCCGTCAGCAGAGCACTTGAAGTGATCTGTCCTTCACTTGCTTCAGTGAAGAAAGCCCATCAATTTAAATAATTTTTTAAGGTTTTTGAGAAGTCACTCGTTCTACTTAGTGTCCAGACCTGATGGGGCAGAAACCTCCAGCTCAGGAGCAGCAGCGCATGTGTGTGTGTATATATATTTTTACATTTATATGTATAGGACATGCTTATGCAAATTCTATCTCCCGTTCTTCCTAAATCCGGCATTTTTCTACATCTCCCAAGAATGACAGAAGCAATATGGATATGGCCACTCACCACTTGCACCTGAAAGTATCAAATCACTTGCAGGCACTGCCAAGACCTCTTCTGAAGCAGAAGCAAGCCTTTAGGTCCTCCCTGCTCCAGAGTCAAAGGATGCAGCCATCACTACTGGGCACCCACGGGCCATACCCCCCCGCCAAGGTAAATGGGCAGCACTGTGCTTGGGCAGGCCCCTCCCGCAGAGCGTGTTATGGCAAGTATTTATGAAGTTGTACGCTGAGCTATTTTATAGCAGCTAATCACAGGCACAACACAATTAGGAGATAAGCCCTGTAATGCAGAACATTATGTATAAGCGTTTCTACACATATTTATAGCACCTGTTTCAGCATGCCTTCAGACAGAGTCTTCTCATGTAAAAGAAATATACTGTACTCTGGCAATTTATTCTGATACTTGATTAGGGAAACATTGCTTCATGAATTCTAAGCCATGACATTTCCACTAATCTTTCCATTTCAACAGCACAGAAAGGAATGGCTTTCATATCTCCATGCTTATCATTTTCAAGCTGAGTATATTATCTGCTCGTCTCTGGATTTACTCGATAGCTCTTAAAAAAACTAAAACAGACCACCACAATCTGTGAAACTTATGTGTGGCTTACTCAGAGAGCTGCATGTCATTCCAAAGATGAACAAATGTAGAAACTAGCTCTCATCTTTATTCTAAAGTATGTCAAATAAATAAAAACCCAGACTGCTATCTGTTATTTCCCTTCAACGAGACTGCTGCTTAAAAGGTTACAAACTATGATGTTTTTGCTTTTGCAGAAGGCCATGCATTAAAATTCTCATATTGCCTTGCAGGGATCAAACACAGTCTGTTTGTCGTCAGATTTCTTAAGCTCGCTCTCCTGCCACGCCCCCCAATGGAACAGCTACCACTGCCCTACACAGTCTGCCCCCGAGACCTTGCCACCCTTGCAGCACCCCTCCTTCTGATCCCCAACCCCACAGGCATTTTAACACCTAAACAAATAGTCAGGAGCTCCTCAGCTGTAGTTTCCAAGTTACAGATTTAATTTTGTGTTGCTTGTCAGGTCCCTCAGAAGCGTGAGCTGTTCTTGTGTGCCATGATACCTTGTCCCCTCACAGTCTTACCTGGGGCTGCTCTCTAACCACTGAGCATCATATGGACCTATAACCTAGAACACAACCCATCGATTTGTGGGGGGATAAAACTCGACCTGAAGATGTGTCCTGGGAGTGCACTGTTGCTCACAGTGCCTGCTCTAGGTTTTTTTTGAAGAGGCCAAGCTACAGCCAGCACAAAACAGGGGCCTTGAAAGATTCACAGCATGCTGCTTCAGCCTATGAATCCATTCCCAAGACATCATCCCACCTGCTAATGTGGAAAGAGCCTCTGCTATCATTAACTAAAGCAATCGTGCCTTTTCTTCTGCTGTAATACGCACCTATAGCAGCCTTTACTCTCTAATATATTCAGACTCAACCTGTCTTTGCAATTTGCTTTCCCAATAGCTGTCATGCTCCAACACTTGTCAGTTGTCTCAGATAACCAAATATTACTCTGATATTCACAGCACAACTTAGAAATTCCCTATACAAACTACAGGGAATTCTGCCAGTTCTGAGATAAATTAACTGCTTATCAAAGGCAAAACTGACAAGGGTTGTTGGTTTGGGTTTTTTTTTTTGCATGAATCCATGGTTTATTACTTCCCAGCTCCGTAACGCTACTTAGCTTTTTCATGATCCATGCACGAAGACCTTTAGATATATCACCTCGGCTTAATAACAACACAATTACAACCACTTAATGTGTTTAAGGGAACAGTCCCAGCTTAATTTCCGGTAGGAGCACGCTCTGCTAGCAAGGCAAAGACCATCAGCCTGTGCTCAGACCTTCCTTTAGCTGCTTAGCCAGAAGCTTCCCTGCCCACCAGCACCAGGATGAGAGCTTAGTCCCCAATTCCAGCTCCTCAGGGCAAAGTCCACATGGCTCCTTTCATGGTTCGGCTGCAGCTCTTCCCTTTCTCACACCCAAATCAGTACCACCACAGGTCCTCCCTCTGAGGTTATGCTAAACTCTGGCAGAGCACCCTTCTTTTTCCTCATGAAATCAGCCTTCTGGGTCACATTTCGGAGGTTATCTTCTAAAAAGCCCCAAACTGAGCCTGGCAGCAATTGAGTCCTAAGCCACAGAGTTTTCTCAGGACTTAAATGCCAAAGCATTTTGGTTTCCCATGCCCCAGGAAAAGCAACTTACTCCAGAGACCTTGTGGGCGCAAGGATGCCAAGCCCTCTTGGCCTGAAGGACAAGAAAGCTACCAGAAGGTCACCAAAATCAGCCCTACACATACAGCAGCCCAGGCTTGTACTCAGCAGCCTGCCTACAGAGCAGTTGGCACCCCACCACTAAATAACCCATCCCTCTCTGCCACACATATCCTTCCCACCAATTTCCAAACCTCTCTTTCTGGGGTGTGTGTGGGGAAAAGTATAATGTTTCCAACATGGAACAAAAGGGTGGGCATATTTCAGCGCCAGAGCAGAACTGATACTGCCCACACAACCTGGGGTTTGGAAATAATGTATTTATAGAAGTACATTAAGACCAATTTAGAAAAGGTTGATTAGATAAAGTAATGCTCATTCAGGCAAGCCTAAACAATTTTCTTATTTCATTGAATCAGCAATAATGTACTCCTACAAATGCAATAAATATATATCTAATCACCTCCTCCTTCAGTGACTTCTCCCCTTGTTCCTTTCGGTTGGCAGCATTTGGTTTGGGTTGTTTTCGGAAAGGGAAAAAAACCCCAGTAACTCATTTATAAAACCTTCCCTTCCTGGTAATTTTATTTTATCTCTGTAGCATAAGGCAATCTAGCAGAAGCAAACATTGTTTACTTGTTAATACCAAGCCAGAACTCTTAAAGAGAGTCGATGAGACCACAGAGGAAAACTATTGTTTTCTTCGTTATTCTGCTGGAAGACCTGCGGTAACATGTCAGACATTGGTAGAGTCTTCTGGGGAAAATACAAATAGTTCCTCTGTTTTCATCCATATGCATGGGAAATCGTGCTGGTCTACAAGCACTGGAAGATTTCGTGTTGCTGCTCCAGCTACATCTTCTCACACTATAGGAACACCCGCTTTAAGGAAAAATTCACTGCAATTTATAATTTAGAAATCAAGGTATTTTTAAAATCCTGACTGTTCGACTGTGTTAGTGGATCCACTGATTACCACAAGGTACATCTCAAGAGATACACAGTGCTAACTGCTTCTGTGCCTGAGTCCCGGCACCCCACAGCCCCTGTGTGAGCCCCAAAACCAGGATCCAACCCACTGGCATTCAGATGAACTGAGAAATTGAGGGGCTGCAGGCAAGCGAGGGTCCTAGCCAGGCACATGCATACAAAATCCTTTTGTTTTTGCTGTGCGGTGACAACATCTGTTATTAGGACACCAGCTGTTTACCTGTGGGTTTCACGGCAGTGTGATTACTTTTCATCTAAGAGTGCCTTCAGCTCAACACCATATTTGGATCTCAGACTCCCTCCCAGCCTCTCCCTTCTCCTTTCACCCTCTCCATTATTTGCCTCTAGTTTTATGAGCAACTGATATTTCTTAAAAGCAACCTGGGGGGAAGAATGGAAGACCTGTCTTTGATACCTCCTTTCTACGCAAGCATTTGCTGTTGAGGTGTGAAGGCACATACATGTTCCTGCAACGATTTCATGAAAGATAGACATGGGGAAATTTCTGCTGCTGGGCAGAATTTTTGCAGCTGTGTTTGCGCCCAAACTAAATTCCCAAGCATACACTCTGTATAAAGCCTCTTACCAACCACCATCACAGAGAATTGATTCATAAGTATACCGCTTATGAAGAGAGACATTTTTCATCCCATGCTACAAATTCAAATTTAATCAAGGATACTGCTTAAGCAGGCTTTTCTTTTTTCCATAGCCAAGTCCAGCAAATTTCTCTGGATCACTTCTGATTCAGTGAGGGGATGTTATCGGGCTGCTACCAGAGCTCACTCCCTCCTAACCAGAAAATGGCAACATTTGGCCTCTAAAAACAAAAAAAGGTTCCAATCTAGCAAATACCTAGCATCCTTTGCAAACAATAATTTACTCCAGAAAGATGTTAGGTAAAAACTTCCTAAGCCAGAACTGGGTTTTCGAAAGTCCCGTGTATACACTCATAAAAACCCAATCTTCAACAATTTGGCGAGCAATGTCCAAATCACTCCCAGTACCACTAACTGTTTTGAAAAGTCCTACACTTGGGCAAGAAATGAGTGTGCGGTTTTGTCTTGTGCTGTAAGTGTAAGTGCCTAGTCACTTCTGGGGACTTAACAAATGCTCTTGGAAAACCAGGAATGATTAAAGCCTCACCATTAGCTTCAATGGGATAAAGGTTTTACTCCACATCTTTCACTTATGTGCCTGGATATAGGTTTAAAAACCTACCTTTAATTTGCTTCTCTTGGAAATCTAACTCTAAAAATTCAAAACAACCAACAAGGGCTTAATGAGGAAAACAAAATTAGTCAGACTTTCATAACTATACAGCAACACAGACAGCTGAGCAGCTACTTCTAAGGAGTCAGCATAAATGCCTGAAAGATGATTTGCTGGTTTAAGGCTTGCACTATAATTTTGTTTGACTCAGGATTAATTCTGCTCAAAACTGAATCGAAAACAAATGAATATTTACATTCTTTGCTCTACAGCCAACACCCAAAGCAAGGAATACATTTGCCCAGCTTATCCCGAGCGTGCTATGGATGTAGCTCAAAGACCCCACTTGTCCTAGCTCAGCAACTGGGGACATGGGAAATAACCTGTTCCTTAATTTGTCCAGCAATGAAAAGCAGGGAAGTAAACAAAATCTACTAATAAGAGAGATTCAGTCAGGAGAAGTTTGGCTGATCCTCCAACTCCAGCCCCAAGAATAATTCCCTTTGAAAAGGTATTTGGATGTACTATCTTTACATAGCTGCATCATTTTTCTGAACCATCTCTGGTAAGCTTTTCTCCACTATCTGCACTTTACAGCCTTAGGGGATACCCTAATACCCTTTCCTTGATGTTTTCCTCTGGAGCATCACCCCATCTTGAGCAACACAGCTCAGCATGCCCACCCTTGATGTGACCAGGACAAAAGTCAGCTACGGTACTCAGGGGCAAGGAGCCGCTTCAGAGAACAAAAAATCTACAGTGAGAGAGAATGAAAGTCATGGTGAAAAGGTGTGAGGCTTTTGCTGGAGAGAGCCAAAAGAACTTTGCACAGAGAAAACTAGGGAAAAAATTAAGCAGAGAAGAAAAAAAATGTAGGGCCAGGAACTTGCTGGCAATGCTGTTCTGTAGAACTCCACTGGCCTTGTCAGACAAATTAAGGTATTTCTGCTTACTGCCTAGCTTTTTCCCCCTACTTTTTAAGGATTTTATTACAATAATAACCCTGCAATACCTTGCAGTGCTCGCTCTCACATGCATGCACAGATTAGGTCTAATATAATGCACTTCCCATTACTGAGGGAAGGTGTGAGTGCACCTGCTCCGCATTGCTTCAGGCAGACAATTGCCCTGTCCTAACCCCTTCTGCAGCCAACATGGCAAGCAATTTATCACCATCATCTAACTTCATTCACTTCCCTGCTGAGTGACAGCCATCAAAAGTC
Organism: Rhagologus leucostigma; assembly: GCA_013397725.1. Lineage (NCBI taxonomy): Eukaryota > Metazoa > Chordata > Aves > Passeriformes > Rhagologus > Rhagologus leucostigma. Next base: position 440,970 of record VZTD01002388.1, on the reverse strand, counting down.
TCATTACTGGCCTGCTACTAGGTGGCAAGGCAATCACATCACCTAACAAGGTCTTAAAGAGGACAGAAACTTCCTAAATCCCATTACCTAGAGGCCCTCCTCTCCCCAAGATGAAGATTTGAGCATGTTCGTGCCACAGATGTCAAATACATTTCTGACCCTTTTTAATCTTTCAACCTTGCTTCCAGGTGAACGAAGCAGGAGAGTCCTCCTGTAGATGCATGGATTTGCTTCGTGGGGTTTCAAACCATCAACAGTTGAATTTGCTGGATGTTTTCAAGGCAAATCCACTTACCTGACTAATAAGTAAGCCTTCTGGGCAGGGAAAAGTCATGCAGAGATTTGTCCCTGGCAACTGCAGCACAGTGCTAAGAGTGTATTTCTCTACAATGCAGGAGGACTATTTCCATGTATTCGAGCCTATTACTGGAAGCAAAGACAAAACCCTTCCAAAACTACCTATTCCATTAATTCTGCAAGTGAAATGGCAAGGGATACTTGTGGCAATGGAAATCACAAACCTGAAATAAGATTAATAATGACAACAATGACAATCAGCAGTCAGTAACTCGGCGGCTCACATCATCTGGCAATGCTACCAAGTCTGGTGAGGCAGAGTTTGGAATGGAGTAGTCTGGTGCACTATGCCTTCTCCACAAAGCAAAAGCATTGCTTTCAAACTTGTGGCCTCATAACACAGATTTATATTAAGATGGACTCAGCTAGTCTAGTGGAAGAGAAAAAATCACCAAAAAAACCCTATTCTATTTTTTTTTCCAGTATTCATTTCACCTTCAGGACTCCTCCCTTTGAAAATCAGAATACCTACACAAATACGCAAGTGACCATACGTGTATATATGCACACGTTAAAAAATATGCAACACATATCACTCCTTTCCCATTCAAGATGTTGGTTACATCTTCCTGTATCTCGTTGTGCTCGAAGAGGAGAAGGTTTTGTTTCCTGCTTTTTGTTCCTGGCTTTGGTATGACAAGAAACTCAGACTGACAATTTTTCACGAATGCAACACATGGAAAAAAGGACCTGCTAGGCACAGAAAGGGCTTCCATGTGTGGAAAAAGCAGGCATAAATGGTCTCCAACATATCTGTAAAACTGCTAGACTTTTATTAAATAACTACTAGAACCCATGAGTTTATTTTGCTGAGAGGAACAATGGGCACTGGGGGAACTTGGGCAGTAACTCCAGTTACTCATCATCTGGATTCCTTTACAGCAAAGGATTCTGATGCACCTATAATTATGGTTGCTAAAAACTTTTCCCTGGAAACTATTTTTTTCTAAATGAACTTTCCTCTAGGAACTGCTAGATCATTAACACGCTTAAATAATTTCCACTTCTTGTCCAAAGCCCAGGTATTTTCATTCTGCAAAAGGTTATCTTAGTCAAAGTTAGGAGAAAAATTTTAAAAGTTTCTAATTCCATTCAGAAACATTCACGGAAAAGACTTGGTAGTTGCTGTTATAACTATGTCCACAGCATTAAGCCTTGCTGATGATGGATGTACTTCATACACCCTCAAAACATTTAGTTAAATTCTTCCCATACAGCCCCATGGCTGCCTCTTTAGGCTAATTTATAGCAGCACCTGAGACTTTTGGTCAAAACTCCCCTGGGGAACAGATCAGAAGAGAGAATGGGACAACAACTGAAAAAAAGCCAAATCATAAGAACAGGTTACAATGCATAAATTAACCTTCTTCTTCACAAAAAACCACATCATCTTCCAGTTGAATCTGCTGCAACTGGACATCAAACTGCAGCAGATACCAGGGCAAATTAATGATTTTTTATTTTTGTGCAAGCCTCCTAATGAAGTTCACTCCCTTTGTTAGCCAAGGTGAACTACACTGGGGCTAGTAGATTTTTCTTTCTTAGTCCAGGGAAGTTTCCTGCCAGTTGGGCCTAAAGAAATGGCCTAGAGAACAGAATGGACCTCAGTACAAGAATCCACCAGGCCTTGTCCTCAGGTCTGAAATTCCTCTCTTCCATCCACAATACTAAATCCACACCATACCTGCAGAGCACTGCTGCACAATACCTGTTTATCAACCAGGTATCCATATTTAGATCTTCATCTCCTTGCCTAGTTACGGAACATTATTCTAAGGTCACATCTTAAGTATATACCAGATAGCTTCACAGACACACACACACCTAAACACACATCCATGCACAGCCCAAATATGTTGGGATATTTTTGTGAGGTTTTTTTTTTGTGGGCTATTCTGGTGGGGTTTTTTCAAGGATATTAGAAGTTCAGCTTCTGCCAGTTTTTTAAAATCTCCTTCTCTTTTTTTTAAATCAAACTGTATTTCAACTACAGATCATCTCTACAGGAGTCAGTTCTTATTATCAGTGGACTTCTTAATTAATGTTCACCCTGTCTTTTTCTGCTGCTATATTGAATTTGAGTGCATATGGCTTAATAGACACACCAGATGCTGCTTCCCTAGGTTGTTTAGGAGCTAATGCTTCATCATTTGAAGGTTTCTAAAAAAAAGAGAGGCTCGTTATTTAGTGGATTAGCCACCAGTTCAGAAGAGGAGACAACCTGGAGGAACTACCTTGCCTGGCTGTAAACTGAAGTCCAGACCTTAGCAGGGGCTGTGCTGCTGCTTCATTGGAGAAGGAAGTGGGCATCCTGGGCGCCTTTCTTTTCTCAAAGCCTACTGACAGTGAAATAGTGTCTTCCAGAAATAGCATCACTTCCTCCCCCGCTTCTCCAACCACGTGAGGGCTGAACCCAACAGACTCTTGCCTTCTTCTAGGGCTGGAGACGTTTTCTGCTCCAGTCATTTACTTCCCATTTCACCCTCCCTTATGGTTTAGAAGGTGAATAGAGATATAAAAACACCACCTTTCACAGTTGCCTGGCCACCCACAGAGATACCAGCAGTCAGCCAGCAGTGACATCTCAGACTCAGGCATGTGACAGATTGAATCACTGAGTATGGTGATACCTATCCCCAACTCTCCTCCCCCCTGACCCAAACAGGTCAGATAGAAATGTAAGCAATTCTTGCTCTCTATTACTGATAAACCCAGAAGTATCTCCCAGGTGTCACTTTAAATGTATGAGGTCACATTTATTCATTTAGGAAGTAGACAGGCAGGAGTCCAAATATCTCTGGCTGCAAGAAACATGGGTGATGCGGTAAAGCACGTGAATGAAGGGTTAAAGTTTAGAAAATGTTTTATAAACCAGAGTTACATTGGTGAATACATATGGTGTATTCTAGGCACCAAAACAAGCTTGCAGTACATGCTGGTGGATGTGATTTTAAGTATCCAGTCAGACAACCTACTTGTGAAGTCAAATGTGTTGAAACAACAACATCCTCTGTAGCATCTTTAGGCTGAGCCAACTCTAAACGATTTTTATGTTTAAGAAGATAAATATGGAGGATCTGACAAATCTACATCCACAGTTGTCGCAGCTTACAACTACAGTACAGCCTGACTGCAAATACTATCAATATCCTTGTGTTGGGTTAAAAAAAAAAAAAAGAAGGAAAAAAAGAAAAGAAATAACCCAAAAGCCACACCCCCCCATCCCATATTGAACCCCCAAAAATCCCAGCCACAGCCCAGTGCCTTGCCACATCATGGTTGCTGGCAGCAAGATGCTGCAGCTCCTAGTATCAGAAGCTGCTCAGGCTGCTCCCCAAAGAGAGAGAGCTCTTCTCTGTCTCTCCCAGTCTCTTTAGAAAGCCTCAGCATGCCTGGAGGAGCTGGTAGGGATGGGCTGCAAAGACACACTGCGAGACTGCTTTATTTTTCCCATTACAAGCAGGTAACATGGCCCCCAAGAGCAGAGCCGTAAGTTCTGCACACGCACAATTTCTCTGTAAAAATCTTCTCCTTTTGGCATGCTGGCAGCAGCTCATAATTATGAATTCACGGTTCACAATTATGGTTCATAATTCTTCCAAAATGGAGAGGCTGGTGATACAGGGATCTACAGAAAGAGCTGAATCAGCATTTCCCTTGATTTTCCTTCATTTCAAGAGGAGTCTCCATATGGAGAAAGTCTGAACTTCAGCTTTTTGTTTCCAAATGAGTCTAAACCATACCTCCAGTTTATTTGGAGCAGGTGGTGCAGTAAAAATGCTAAAATGAGTTTATGGGCAGGATTATATGACTTAGTGCTTCTGGCAGACAAGGACTAGCATGAGAACAGTGGAAGTCCTCTCTGCTCTTCAGTCCTCTGCTTTCTAAGCTTTCTTGCTCAAATCAGAAGAGCAGTACTAGCTGGCAACCTTTAGGCCGAGCCAGGCAGCTCTGGGCGCTTGCTGCCAGGCTCTGCAGCCAACGCAGAAAACTGTGCTGGAGCATTTGTTCACTCCCACCCAGCAAGTGAGGGTTTCACCCACCCAAACGCTCATCGCCTGCATCGGGCAGCCCATGGCACAAATGGGTTGTCCTTGAAAGACCAGAGCTCGTTAGTCCACATGAGCATGCCAGGCTCTAGTCTCTCTCTGGAGAGTGTTAAATATAAGCTGCTTTAGACTTCAGCTTCTGGAAACATGACATGCTGACAACAACATGAAGAGAGACAAAAAATTTCTGCGAAAGTAGCTTATTGCAGCCCAGTTAACCCCCAAGACATTTTGCCTCTCCAGTGCTATCACGCAGGAATCTTCTCTTTTAAAAGGCAAGGGTTAAAACCAGCTAAGAGAAAAAGACACACAGAACCTTGAGGCTCACAATGGTAGAAATTCAGAGGGGAGAAAACATAACGACAGTCTTCACAAAACATACATTGGTCCTGAAGAGGTCCCTAGCTGTGCTTCACACAGACCAGGACAAACCCTTCAATGGCGGGTTAAAAATACACTATCAAATCGACAAGGCTTAACATTCCCACACCCAGCTCAGGAGCAACTGGGGTAATTTCCCAAGCCTCACTAACACCAGCTGACTAAGAGCCACAACCTTAACTAACAGCTACCTAGAGCTTGATCCCTGCAGCCTCATTTAGGCACCCAAATGACCTCAGCTGCAAAGGTGCTGGTACTGCATCACCCAGGAGGAGGCATCATCTCAGGCCTCCTGTGCTCACAGAAAGGACTACTGTAATCAAAACTTCTGGGCACCTGCCTAACACTGATGGCAATTTCTGCCCAGAATCTTTTAGAGACAGCCCATCAACCAATAGCACGGTTGCAGCCTGTCCCAAACTGCCTTCATCCAAGTTCAGGCACACCCTGAAGCCACAAGAGGTGAGAACATCTCCTCATGCTGTAGACAACTCTCCTCCCGGGCGTGTTTCTCTGAAGGGCCGTCGGGAGCTCTGCAAAGCTCCTGCAGTCCCAGCAAAGCCTCCTGCTGCTGCAGCGCCTGCCTTGCTGCCCGGCCATCTCTGGTGGGGTGGGTCTGTCACTGCACAGGTGCCCGGGACGGTCCCTGTGCATTTGCTGCATAGGATGGGAAGTGCCACCTCTGCTGTCAGAGGAGGGAGGTCTGACAACACAGTTTTATGTGGGGATTGGAGCCCTTGCTACATCCAGTCCATGGTACGAGTGCTTCACTGTGCCGGGATTGGAAGGCTGGTTTATGATTTATAGAAGACATGCAGTGGCCTTTGGCTCATTTAATATCTGGCTAGATAATAGTCAGCCTTTGATGTACAAACTCATTCAACAGATTATTCCTCCAAGGTGTCTTACTACCTCTAGTGCAAATTGGCCCAGTCATAATGTCAGAAACACGAACATAGGCTTCCTTTCAATCTGCTCCTTCAGCACCTCCTGATACACATCACCTCACAGTTCCCGTCCCAGAGACTTGTCTGGATAGTGCCTCACATATTGCATCAGCCAGGTATTTTCAGAGAATAAAGCTGTGCACAGGCATAGCTCAGGGGAGGGGAGCATGCACACGCACGAGCACGAGAAGCATGTATGTCCAGGAAGCAAAAGCAGAACAGCACTTAGAACAAGAAAAAATACATAATCTTTTAAGTTCAGCCACCTAATCTCTTTTCTTTCAGGCCTGTAAAGCACAAGATCACACTGATAACACCATCTTATCAAGTCACCAACCAACACAATGCGATGTTGTTGCTATATTTTTATTCTTAGAGAAAAAAAAATCTCTTTAATGAAGCTGTTCAGCCTTATGTTTGAACAGCAAAAGCAGGAGCTGACCTCATCAGTGTTTAAGAGTTACAGGGGCTGAGAGTGTTTTCTCACTGAGCATCAATTCCAGCTCTTTGAACCAATTGCCACAGATTCCAGGAGCTTGCCCACACTACAATTTTCACACTTAGCAACTGTAAAATTGTTAAAGCGATATCTTTCCACATGGTTGCTCTGTTATTAGTGCTTAGTTTGGCATGCCACCTTAGTTACGGGTTTTAAATGCCACTTTCCGGGGTAACCTTGGCCATGAAATCGGAAAATCAGATCATTTTCTGGTCTGTTTTTTTCTTTTTCTCTGGATGAGATTAGATTTTGCTACGCCTGACTGACAAATCTCATTTGGGATTCCAGAGGAGGCTGAAGCCCTGACCTCCTTAAGAAGTAGGAGGCAAAGATGTCTCAAGCTATGATAAGAAAGAAAGAGCTAATTTCAACACATCACATAACAGGCAATTAGTAATTAATTTGCAGTGAGAGACAAACATGCTTGCAAAATATGTTCAGAGAGTGCTTCCCTGTCAAGTCAGGGTGCTTAGTTTTATTTCTCTAAAACGGTGCTAAAACATAGGAGGTTTTCTTCTTTCTTCTGTGTTATCTATGTCTGTTATATTTATCTCAGGAAAACAGAATTGTGGGAGTTGGGGGCTTTTTAAAAACATTTTAGCTAAATGCAACGAAGCAGCAGCCCAACAGCGTTTTCAAGAATTATTTTTTAACTATGTTTAAGTGATTATTTGACCCTTCTGTAGCTATAATCTTTTGACAGCTCATTATGTTCCAAGCATGTTATCTGTGCTAGATGCAGCGTTACTTAAAAAGGATGACAAACTGCACATCAACCATAATGAACAACTGACAAATGTCAAAAAATTTCATTTCTAGTGTTTAGTCATGCTCCCATTGAAAGTTAACATCACATTAAATACTATTATGGAATATCATTCAAAATGACAGGGCAAAAGCTCAGCTGTTCCATCAAGTAATATACTTTAAACTGCAGGACTTCAATGGTTGGTCCACAGAGCTGTAATAACTGATGATATGCAGGACCACCCACTGACACCCTGAGACTCACTGCTGATTAACTAGGAATAAAAAACCATATCAATTCAGCAGACATGCCCTGTACTAAGGTTTTCATTCTGGTTATTATTCTTAACATCCCCAAAGAAAAAAAGAAATCAGTCAATATGCAGAGGCTGAAAATATTATAGATTAGAAGGATTAAAATACAAGGCACTCGAGAGACTGTAATCTTTGCCAGGAGTTATTCCGAAAGCCACATCTTCAACTAGAAAGGCTGTAGTAAAATTCAAGTACACTCAAGAAGCACAGGCTCACAGGGTTTACCTCCTCTCAGGAAAACTTCCTGGAACTCCATTCAAACTTCAGTGCAAGCGCAAGCTGAGGGAGCGATTTGAAAACTTACAAATATGGACTTATTTCAGAGCTATAAGCCCCAAGAAGGCTTCCTCCCTAAGTAGCACTTCCAGCTCTTTGAACTGACTTTCACAGAAAGCTGTTTAAGACAGGTTTGCAGAGCTGGGAAAAAGGGACAGTCTGCTGTCCCAGAGAGCAGAGACGGGAAGCTTTTCCGAGCAAGAATTAGCTTGCAATGGGAACCAACCCTCCATACCCACCTTCAAAACCCCCACAAAGCTGACATGCCAATGTCATGATAGGAAAGCCTGTTTTGTGCCTTTGCAACCTTGCTGACAGTTGGAGGCTGCTAAACTTTTCCACTGTTGCCAATTATCCCCAGGCACTTGAAGCAGGGTAAATGAGGCACAGTGACAAGTGACAGTAATCGATTTTTCAGCATGCATTTTTTATATTTAGACAGGGAGTGCCAAGCTAATGAAATGAACTACTAAAGTACAAAAGTGGATTACAGCATGTCAAATAGTCTGTGAAAAGCACCCATCTCAATGTCCTTCAGTCCTTCACTGCCACCCTGCCTTGCAACTACTGCTTGACTTTGACTTCACTGGTCTTACCAAAGCAGGCACACAGGCAAGAGTTCCTTCAAACCCAGCCAATCAGGCCAGGACCGCCCACTGCAGACAAGGTGACCATAAGGAGCCCCAAGGAGCAGGGAGCATCAGTTCTGGAGAGACCCTGATGAGGCAAAACCTCACACACACATTACAGACAGACAACAAGAAAAGACTTCCTCAGCCATGACCTGCCAATATTAAATGCCAGAAACCACAAAAGCCATCAGTAACGCCCTCCAACATCTTGAGCAACAGTTCTGAATTCAATAAATAAGCCAATGCTACTCAAAGAAACCTGAAATCCCTTTGTTTTAGTGGCTACTGCATAAAATGTAGACTTGGGGATTAAGGCTTAAGAGCCTCCTGTCAAAAGTCTCTGCAAGTGTCACTAAGTGTAGATATGTGAGTAATAATATGGTTCAGTCTTTCTTGTCGCTACCAAATCTCCATGAATTTTGTGCTCAAGGATCATATCACAACTCAGAGAGAAGCAGGAATTTGGAGACCTATTTCACATCATCGCTGTCCAGTTCACAAATGCTCTATGTAATGCCAAACCTTAATAATTTACTTTCTCATTAGACATTCACAGCTTTCCCTACGACAAAAAACAGCCACACCATGCTCCAAGCCCATCCCAATGCTGATGTTCAAGCTGGGATACAGCTTGGCTTCCCCCCCTATATGACAGACTGGCACCTGTTTGGAAAAAAATATAAGCTGGCAGTTTCGTATGCACACCCTGCACAGAGGACATCCCTTACGGAATATTATTTATGGGTGAGGAATGAGACAGGGCAGTTTGTGAACCTTGTCCAACCATAACCCTACTCTCCCAGATCTGCAGCAGGAAGCCAGGAGACCAAATTCCTCAAGCGTTTGTTCCTTAAAAAGTAAAAGGTTTATACATCCGTTATCCCAGTTAACAAACAGGATAAAGGATTTCTATAGTGAAGATAAATGTCAGTAAATTTCATCATTCCCTGCTATTTTGCTCCTTAAAGGACAATCACATGATTCAGACTCTTTCTTCAGGAAGAAGAATCCTTTCCAAGCCTGGTGCTCATCCCACATCTTTTTGATTTGTCTCCCCCTGACCAACTCACCCTATCTGCTTCCCATGTGATTGAATATTAACAGCATGAAATTTCCTATTTCATGTTACAAAGTTCTTTATCTGTTGGTAGTCTTGTATTTGATCTTCATCTTCTGCTTATCCTATGTTTTTGTTACGAATAAAATAAAAATTAAAACGAGTAAGGTAATAAAATGAAATGAGATCACATAATGAATATCTTGGGCATTGCACATAGAAGGAAATTAGAAGCAGTTCTATAGAGCTGCATTTTTATTCAACAGGATATTAACACACACATGCATCTTCAAGACCTAAATCAGAGCATCTTTTTATCACTTGCAGTGACACAGGGGACTTGCAGGAGAAAGAGGATGTGGACAGTGTTGTAAATAAACTGTTCAGATCCTCCAGCAATGGAAAATATAAACAGGTAATAAATACAAATTTGATAAAGCCCAAGTTTCTGCCTGTTCTCAGATATCCATATCAGACATGGAAATCAAAGAAATCTTACGATGGTATGGTGTGATGTTCATTCCTATTGCATTGCAGCAAGAGAAGTGTTGGGAGCAACTCTTACAGCACAGAAAGACGCAGTGATTTTGTCACCATGAGTGACAAAACAGCATCAAGAACTTTGGTCTATTTTTTTTAATGAGAGAATTTCTGGTAAAAAAAATTGATTCAGTATTTCTATCACGAGGAGCATGAATTGCAAAGGAGAGATTTGCACAAAGCACTGCAATGTACAAAATGAATTGGTTTGAGCTCATCTTTCCCTATTAGATCTAGAAAATGCTACAGCTGAGGGGAAAATTTATTTAATTGATAAAGTTGAGTTGGCTCCTCTTTGCTCATAGCTTAACACTATCTTGGAGAGCAGAGACACGAGGAAGACCCTGTCCTTCAGGTCCTCCTCCACGACACAGCCACTCTTCCTCCCTCCTGGGATCTGCTATGTCCTTTTGTTCATTTCTGGCATCTCAAGGGATTCATCAGAAGCAGAGCTGTGTTCCTTCTCCTTTGCTTACTTTTCTTTCTACAGAAATATTCATCTGGAATATTTTCTTCAACTCTCCCTGCTTCTGTGAGAAATGCCACAACTCAGTTAAGGTTTTATACTTTCAAAACCAACCCTCACAGTTATTAGTCTTGCAGCAAAGAGGGGAGTTAGTGTTATTAGTCATATTGCTCTCCACCAGAAATGTAAATAAATTCAATGGATAATAAAGGGTATTTTCTTATATTAAAGAAATAAAATTTGTAAAAATTTCGGACTCTCTTAAGGCTCAGAAGTGTCTGAATTGTTGCAATCCACTACTCCTGGGACTTTGAGGGCAAAGAGGTGATTCTCCTCTCAGTTGCAACTTAGTAAGAACTTCTGGTTTTGGAAATTAATTACAACAATACGACTCCCATGGACCCAGTATCTTTACCTTCAAAGAGACTCCATAAAAAATGAACCAAGTAACTTGCACTTAACCTTTTTATCTACTGAACTTTTTATTTTAAAAGCTAATAAAACTAAAACTATGTGCTGCCTGTAGTATAGCACTGTATTTTCTCAGCATAATAAACAGCCTGTTTTACAAGCTACATAATTTATGTATATGGTAAACCCAGCAGAGAAAACTTACCATGATTAATAAGTTTAACATTTTTACTTAGGTCACGTAGTCACTTTCCAAAGACATCAATAAAATGTTTTAGAGTTAAATAACAAATCAGTCACTGACAAGATAAATCACTGTAACGGGCAACTACTTTCCAATTACACTTTATTTCTGCAGAAGTCATTTTGGGGAAACAGCATTAATTGCCATTTGGAATTGATAGGGCATTACCACCAGGCAGGGAGAGAAGCATCTCAGTTCAAAACTGTAAATGTCCTGTGTGATGCCAGCATGATACTTAAGTTGAAAATAAATCACAAGCAGCATGAAGATAGCAGGAGTAATAGTTCCCCCACTCCCCATAACAGATGACCTAAATAAATGAGAAACACAGTTCTGTAAAAGGTAAAATGCTTCATCTTCTTCTTTTTTTTTTCTTTAATGAGCTATTCTTTCATTGAGTAGCTCAGCTGCAGACTTTCTATGGCACTCATTGACTGCAAATATGCAAAAGGTCTTAGTTACCTGCAATGTGCTTTCTTACTGATGCAGACTTTTTCCAAGGACGGGCAAAAATGCAGGAAATAAACCCAGTGCTTCCTGTGCAGTTACACTTACAAGACGGCCAAAAGGAACCAAACATTTCCAGAAAAAAACCTCTTGTACCAAAATAACCAAAAGAGGAAAAAACACCAGGATTGGTAAAGCAGATCTTCAAAAGATATTACAACTATCCAAGGTTCTAGAAATTCCCATAGTCCTACAATTTGGAGTGACTCACTACTTAGACAGTACAGGAGAGGGAGCTATTTTTGGGACAAACCTAACACAAGACTGAAAAATAAAAATTTTAAAATATATAAATTCCAAACATATAAGAAATCCCAACATATTAAGGAGAGAAATACAGTTAGAGAACCCAAGTTCCTTTGATTGTGCCCCAAAACCAGCACTTCCATTCTTCTATCAGTTTAAGTCAGAGGTACCTAACAAGGTCTGGTCCTTCCAGAGTATGACAGTGCCACATGGACAAAGTGTGGGGAATAGTGGATAATCTTCCAGGGCGGAAATCCAAGTCCCTTTGCAGATGGTGACATCCATTTTTTTATTTGACTCCATCTGCCAGCAGACTCCAAAGTACACCTACACCACAGGCTTGGCAACCAGGCTGGTGACCATAGCTCAGGCCAGCACAGCTACCTGCTATGGCCTACAAACTCTCAAACTCAAGCATCTCCAGAGGATAACTGCTTGTATTAGGAAAAAAGTGTCTGACTTCCAGTTCAGCTAAGGCTTTATTAACAAGTCATAAAATGCCTAGTTGCAAAGTAGTGCTTTTTTGTCTGTTACAACTTTTTTAACTTACTGAACCAAAGCAAATTTCTGGACTGCACTAAAACCTTAGGAAGTTTGAATCCTTCCTTTTCCCCAAGTTTTGATCAATAAATATTTTAAAATTCAGTCTTAAGGACAGGTAAGAAGCAATTAAATTCAGGTCATTGTGGCTTTCCATAACACAGTAAGCAGAACTATCAATTCACCAGTTTGGCATTGGCAGCACCTGGAGGTTCTGCTGTAAAAACTCCAAGGGGAAGCATTAACTTGTCAACACCATCCTGCTACAACACGAGCAGCCAGCACACTGGATTGTCCTGCTTGGGCAGCACTGAGGGCATGCTCCACAAACAAGCCAGGCTGCTCTTCAGCAGCAAATCACCCATTTCCAAAGGAACATCTGTGATGTATCTTCCCAACAGCTGCCCTCGGGTCTCTCCACAGTCTTTCCACAATGCAGTGTTTCCAGGGCGATTTCACAGGCTGTTCATTTTCAATAAATATTAACCACCCAGGCTGCCCATGCTGCACACGTTTGTGTGCTGCTGCATGGGGAGCATGTGCATGAGTGCAGGTCAGACCATCTCCCAGGAGTTTCAGCAAATTCCAGGTTTACCTACTAATTGCAAACCTTGCTTTCCAACTGCTCATCCCCTTTCCCTTCTCATCACTAATTCTTTCATGCATATAAACATCCAGGATGAGGTAGAAACGCTCTTGGACTCTCAGCTGATGGCTAGCATTAGTAAGGGCAAACAGATGGGTACGCAAAAACCAAGTGCCAAGCACACTATTACGTGTAATATAGCAGTGCTGATATGCCCCAGATAAATCTCTGCGTCATTTAGTATACTTTACCTCAAAAGATAGCAAAATCTGGCTGAACTGACAAGAAAGTGGGAAACAAGAAGAAAAAAAAAAAGACTTGCCCAAGGTCAGAAGCACTGCTTTAAATATCCCAGCTTCTACTCTTTGTGCAGAGATGGATATGTTCACAGGACAGTGCAATGCCTTCCCCAGATTTACATCAATCCCGTGCACTTCCTATTTAGTCCTCAGAAAGCAGGCTCTGCATCTTCCTAAAAATGCACTTTCAACAACACATTCGAGTCATAAGTCTCCAGAACAAGCCTGAACTTTCAGAGGGAGATGCAATTTTGTCTCCAACGCTGCCTTCTGCAAGACTCACTTGAAATTAGCCTTCTCAACACTTATTTGGGCACCTACATAAGTCACCAAGTAGAAAAAGCCCTTGTGCTCTCTCAACTTCTGCTCACTTCAATACCAAGTCTGACCATCAGGGCAATTGTACATGAGCTGAAACATGGATATAGGTGTCTCAGAGGAACTACTGTTTAATATTTTGCCCTGATGGTGATCAGTGTTTCTTCTGAATACTTCAGCTATTTCTCCAGCTGCTTGTCACAAAGGTGAGAAAAGATCAGAATTTTTTGTTTGTCCAAAACAGCACTACTTAAATTTTCTTTGATAACTAACTGCATTTCAGCATATGGAAACACTGTGTAAGTAACCATAGAAATACAGGACGATCTGCCTCCTTCCTCTCCCCTTATTCACATAATCATTCCCCCTTCCCTAACCAACCTGGCAGGGAACAAGGTGGCTTAGGTTCCTTTTGGTGAAAAGGGAGAACACTTCCACTTTTAGTGAATTTAATGGACAAGACGAGGCTGAGTACTCAGCACAGGCTTTATCTCTTCAGACAGACAAAGCATCTGAGTACAGCCAGAGGACCCACGCCCCTGCCCAGTCCCAGTCCGTGTTTCCAAAACACACAGGTGACTTAGTACAGACAATATAAACCTCTACCCAGGTATTCAAACAGCTCCCTGCAGCACAGTGAAGTTATCTCCAAAGGCCTAATGCACATCCTAAAATAAGCTCTTCATCTCAATGAGCATTACAAAACACTGAGAAGTTTCTAACACCTGGTTTGTGGTTTTGAATTACCCTTAAGATTCCTTTGGGTGCAGAGAGAGGGAACAACCTGGTATAGGTAATTTCTAGCCAGAAAAGAACAAAGGAAAAAATGTTGAGGTTTTATGGGCTGAATTGGAAGTGAGGCAAGATTTGCAGAAAGTGGTAACTGTCTTTTAGAGGCCAACGTAAGGACCTGAGAACAGCTCCAGTTTTCTGATTATGGGTATTCTACTTGCTTTAGGAGACTGGTCACATGGAAGAACCCTTCAGCTGGGATCCAGAAGAGCTCTCAAAGGTTTGGGTCAACTGTGATTTCTCTCAAAACACAGAGCATGAAGCGCAAATATATGAACAGATATAAGGCTCCAACTCCTTCTCAAAACACTACAAATTGTTGCACTACCCTTTTAGAAAAAAGACAGAGGATTATTACACCTAAGAGCAAAAAAAACCCCAACCCACATCCATCCAGGAAGAAACTAATTACAATATGAAAAATAATATAATATCCTAACACGCTTTGGGCATTGCAATAGAAAATAAGCACACAGGGAGAAGAAGAATATGGTGATATCTGTGCTCTTGAGCGTTATACATAATTTCCCTAAAGCAGGTTATTGGGAAAAGAAAGAGTAGTAGAGCACAGTAAGCATGAAAAAAAGAGGTAGAACAAAGGATCTTTCAAGGACATATTTTCTGAACACAATTTATAGTTGTATTGCTAGCACTGAAGCAATGGAAACAATTTCCACACTAATCTAGAAAAATCATGGGGTTTACACATGATGAAAACACTGTTTCTATCACTATCAGCAATACTGCAAGAAAGTAGATGCCCTATCTAAACTCAGTGATAGCCGTAACATTCCTATAAGGTTGTCCTGATATATGCTTAAAAACACTACTGTAGTGAACTAAATCCAGCCATGGGTAGTCAAAGTGAAATGTTTTAACAGGTAAAATGGTGTTCTAGCTTTATTCTTAGGTAGTGGGTTTATTTTGTTTTATAAAAGCTCCTTTACAAAACTTTCTTAACTCCCACCATACCAGCCACTGTTTCTCATGCTTTTTTCCTACAGTCCTGGAATTCCAACCAAAAATACCTAAAAGGTATTAATTTTTATACCTTTTGTACTTGGTATATATAAGAAACCAGCTTTCTACTGGTTTCTTAAAAGTCACATGAGGCTGTCCCACCTCTTGTCCTAAAATTTCCTCCTCAAAATGTACTTCCACTTGGCTTGCAATCATGGTTCAGCTCCCACACTCTCCCTTCTCCTCTTTTTGCCCTTTCTTCTGCACAGAAAGACTCAAAAACCCTGAGAGAGAGAGCAAAAGCATGTTGCTGGAATTAGACTAACAGTGTTTTATAAGGATGACTGAATCAGACAGCTAAAGCAAAGAAGACTCAGTAGATCAGCTTTTGCATTCACACATAGTAAGGTGAGTTCAGAACAAATGGATAAGGAGATCGCTGATGTCCAGCAACACAACCACCACGCACTTCCAACACACCAACTCCCAACGCCTTTCACCATAAAAACATCAAGTATCGACTTGAAGGAAGAGGTTGGGGATGGTCTCAGATGGCCCTTCCCTTCCAAGGAGGGTCTCTGTCCTGCAAGCCCACAGAAAACAAAAAATCCCCAGGAGCATATCACCTCTTTGGACAGCTGCATCGCCAGAACGTGGGGCTGACTACCTACAGAGCAGCCAACAGCAGAGCCATCAGGATGAAGACCCTTCAATAGCATTAAGGAGCAGGCAAAATTGTTAAAACTGTAATTCACTGAGCTTGGGTGACAGCTCTCAGGGCTTCAGGAAGTCCTCACAGAAACAGGTCTTGGGACGGTGAAGGTGGGAAGATGAAAAACAGAGACCATCATTACCCACTGTTAGCAGGATCAATTTAACACAATTATCAGCCTGTTCTTTTGAGCAAAATCATGACAGCACAACGCTGCTCCAAATTAATTCACAGCAGCGGAGGAGCAACTAGGAAAGACCATGGCACAGAAATGGCCAGAAGCATCTGCTGGTTAGTCATGCCCACTCCATGAGTACCACATTGCCCTGTGCTGCCCGTGCCATAAGCAGTATTCCTCATCACCTTATGGTCCTCCTGCGCATCACTGAGCACTGCAAGCTTCTCATTCTCCTTCATCCCAGCAGGATGCTTCAGCAAAAGCTGCTGGGTTCCTCTTAGAAAGATAATTTACTGCAGAGGATCTCTCTAGGTCATGTCACAACCAGTCTGAAAACAGTCTAAGACCGATTTGGGCAGCCTCCAAGATCACTGAGGCATCCAGCATCCTTTGTTGTGAAAGACGTGAAAAATTTAGGCATTTTAAACACACTCTATACAGTAAACTGAATCTGGAGATTAAGGTCATTAAAGTCACAAATGCTTTTAACTGGTATTCTTGCTTAAATCAAGAAAAGTGTTTCTGTCTCATAAGAAATTCCCATTTTTAAGTGTTCTTTACACAGACATTTGCTGGCCATACCCTACTGCCTAAAAGGCTTTTGGATACATACAAACAGATTGTTTTGGGAGCAAATCAGGATGCAACAGTGTCAAAAACCTTTGCTCATATTATTCCATGATTTCACCCATGCCAGTTCAGTAGCAGATCCAGCCACCATCAGTTTCTTCAGGAGTTCAAGTAGGTTCTGAATCTATTTAAACTTAAGAACATAATTCTCTCTCTGCCCCAGTATAAAGTCTTAAAGCTGAAATTTTCAATAAGTGAGGAGAGAAAGTGCTCAAACACTTATATATCAGAGCTCAGGGAAGAGCTACAGCTACAAAGAAAAACTACCAGTTATGCAGTCAGGACTTGCATCTGCTCCAAAGAAAGGCCATGCAGTGTTGTTACAATTCACACACGCTCATCACTTCCTAAAATAATGGGATGTTTCATACTATTATTCACAGGAAACAGAAAAACACTTCTAAAACAAGGCTAAACCAGTTAAGGTGTATATGATACATGCCATATATGATACAAATAGGTATACTGACTGCTTGCAGAGTAATGACAACACTGAAATACAGGAAGTGTAACTCAGCACATAAATAATAGTACTACAACTAGGAGGCAGCTTTCAACTTCTCATGAGCAGGTTCTAACCCGGACTGAGTTTGGAGTTTCATGTAGACACCGTTAGTAACTAATATAATAGATATTAAGAAACCCAAGCGTTTCCTTCTAGGCACATCGTTACAAAGGCATTAAGGCCTGTGCTCAGCTTAGAGGTGCATGTCCCCATTTAGAAAATTTCAGTTGCTCCCCCTTGTTTTTAAAGCTGAACATTTTCTTCTGCACTTTGTTCATTTGATACTCTCAGTAAGATAAAGAGAAAAAAAATGCATCGGCCTCAAGGTTTTCTACAACTTCTAAGTATTCACTCTGCCTACACTGGCCTTGCAATGCCACATTTTCCACTAACACATCTGCTTTAGTTACTCCTTCATGGCTAGCTGCCTGGCCCTGGTGAAAAAATCTGCCATTTTCATGAGGCAGCACTAGCTGACAAAATAATTGACTCCTGGGAGCTGCATAGATACAAAGACCCCTAACGTATTATTAGGTATGATGTCATCTGTGGGGCACAATTTAATGACTATTTATCATGTATGAAACACTTCGTTTGGAAACATGCAGCATAATTTTTCATCCTCAGCCCATTGGACAAGATAAGAACTCGCCAAGTGTATTGATCTTAAATAATTTACTACACCATGGGCAATATCTTAATTTGCTGGGAAAGAGAAGTGACAGAATGGCAGCGCTGGGGACTAACGTTTTTTTTTTCCAAATAGAGAATTCATTTAGTCTAGATAAAAGCAGTATGTATTCCCAAAACTCACCTCTATTATTTTAAGTCCTCTCAGAGACTATTTACATTATAGTCTCCGATACAGACCGCAAGACTGATCTTCGGATGGGTACGGTTGTTTGCCCCTCTGATGAAAAAGACATTAGACGCAAAGCACTGAGACATTAAAGCCAAATGGGTTTCATTATACTAATCTCACCTCACCTAGTAGCAAATTCAAGTCAGAAAACCTAACCCAGTTATTCCTGGAGCCACCCCCTCGGTTGGAGCACTGAGCAATTGGTATCAGCTGCAAAAGGTTTGTTTATATCTTACTGCCACTCTTGACAGGACTCTTATCTTCATCCTATTTTGTATTTTACATTAAATGACCCATCCGAATCACAATCTGCATCTTTCTTTTTCTAATTAGGTTTGCAGGCTTCACATTTGCCAAGCAAAGCTTTAAAATGAAAACTAAAGCCTCAAAATCTGTGAGGCAAATCAAAGAATTCAATAAATAAGAAGGATTTAAAATTCATGATTTTCAAGCAAACTGCACAACTTCTGCATGCATACATTCGCAATAGTGTGATGCTGATGACTGCAAGAACCAACAACACACAGCCAGTACTCTACACATTTCCTCATCTCTGGCTCTTTTCCCACAGTCCCGTATGTATATACAGCCATTATATGGTAATTACATATGGTCACTCTTGGCTTGAGACAAACTGGGACCTATCAATTCGAAATGAATACCAACTCCCTAAAACCAGACCATTTCATAGACTGCATTCTGTGAAACCACCAACATGAAAAGGTTAGGCGAGGAAAAGCCTCACAAGTTGCCAAATATCCCAAGGATTTTCCCACATTTTTTCCACAGAATGAAGGAGTATGTAATCTGAAACTTACTCTTTTCCAAGGTGAACCTGTATTTAACATGTCTAAGCCCATATCTGGAGTCGTAACTCTCACCAAGCATGGAATGTTACTAAGATGTCTCCCTTCTGGCTGCTTGACCCATACACTAGCCCTGCCCCAGTCACTACATCCACCTTCCTCCAGGGAGACTGGGAAAACCCACTGAACTATGTGTTTACTGACCACTTTCGACAAATACTTCTTGTTAATAATTTATCAGGTTTGTTCTACTAAGCACCACACATATTTTTAGGGATGTGAACATCTTCCCCTCCTGCCAACATCCCTTCCACCAGAAGAAAGATAAAGCCAGAGGATGGGTTAACATGAAAACTGCAAGCTATATGCAGCTCAGGCTTATAACATTTTCAGCATGAATTCTTTATGTCCCTAGTTAATAAGGTAGGCTTTCTTGAAACAAATCAGTCTGTATTCAGTTCATTATTTTCCATGAAAACAAAGAAAAAAGAAAATTACTGCTTTTAAAAACAGACCAGAAAATTCTGATTAATCAAAGCCTGCAGAGAAGATAAACTAAAAGATATTTTTAAGTAATTACACATTGCACCTAGCAACCTCCTGGTTTTCAACACTCACTCTTGATTCTCCCATATTATATCTTATTTCACCTCCAGCAAGATCCCGCAGTAGTGTATTATTCAAAGCAGTATCATGACTGTTGTTTTCAATGTACTAGGTGCATCTGGTTATTTTTGCAGACTCTTCTTTTTGCACAGACTCACGGTCATAATGGATAGCAACATCTCCCAAGGGAGTTTTCCAAGCCCTGTTAACAAATCAGATAACCTCCCCTTTCCTTTCCACAAACTTACCAAGAAATAAGGAAAATAGTTTCTACTTCAAGACTCTTTTATCAATTTTATTGCTGTGAAGAACGAAAAGAAGGTTTGTGTATTTCTTTCAAGGTGAATGTCTCTTGCTGATGACATGAAAGAACCGATTAAAAATAAATTAATGCACAGGATATGTTTGATTTCTCTCTAAAAGGGTTGGGCTCAGAGACTGACCAGTTACCAGAGACTGGAAGGAGAACACCCAGTAAGTTAAAAGCTTCTTATCATCTTGCAAGTAACATGGTAATATTTCCTGAAGGCCAGGCACCAACAAAAATAGCTTCCTCCAAAAAGACTGACTTTTCCAAAGGTACAAATGGATACTTTCTCAACTCCAGGAAAAATTACAAGCGGCATCTTCTGTAAAAAGCAGGGGACAGGGCATCACCAAAGGCCCAGACCACACCCACACTCCTCACTCTCAGATGTACCTGCAAAAAAGCTCTGAAAAAACAAACTCACATGCTTTAAAATATAATCCATCCCTCATTCAACTCAAGCTGTCCCTTCCCTCCATCACCCTCTGAGGCTCATATCACTATGCACCTCCTTCACAGCAGCTGGAAGACTGGAGTTTTCTCCAGTCCCACTCACTCAGCTGCTCACGGGAGGGAGCCCATATCTGGGCCCTGTCACTCCACCCATCCGAGCCGCCTGGGATGCTGCTGGCAGCAGGAAGGGTGTTACATCTCCTTTCTTCCTGCACATGCAGAAGAAAACTGCCTGTCGCAACAAAAAAAAAAAAAAAAGAGGCACTGATTCCACTTGCAAGGGACCCTGGTGACACTGCCAACCTGCATCCCAAGGCAAAAGGCAATCTGCATCCAAGCACATTAGCTCTTCCTGATGTGGATACCACAGAAGAGCTTCACCACTGGTGGGGGCTTGGCAGTGCATAGGAAGGGGGGAGAGGGGCAGTGGAAATGCTAGGAATGAGTGGCGGGGTTTGTAGGAAAAAGCAGAGCCTGGCACAAAGTACCGGAGGGTGAGTGGGAGGGAATGAGAGCAGACTTACTCAACAATTATAGCTGCATTTTGAGCAGCTCCAGCAAAATGAGGTGGTGTGTGCAACAGCAGAGAGAAGAGCCAGAGGCGCTGAGGAAGCCGGGTTTCGTTCCACTTCGGATCTCAAGGGAGACAGGGGCAGGAGGCGGACACAGGAAGCCAAGGGAGGTGGTGAAAATGAAGAATCCTATTCTTGTACCTTAAGAGGAGCCATGGTAATTCACTTCAACATGCACTTGGCATGAAGCTCTTCACACACACCATCTGGGGGAGGAGCTGCACGGTCTCCACTCCTCTATCACCACCCCCAAAGCAGAAAAGCCTCCCTGGAAGCATCATCCACCTCTCTTGTGCCTCAGCTTTGCTCTGCTCCAGCAGCACCACAGCACTTTGTAGCCACTCTCCCCTCAGCTGTTTTCCTTCCCAGACCAGATTTTTTATAGAGGAGGTCCCCAGAACCAGCAGAAAACGTGCTGGTCGACAGAGGCCAGGCACCACAAGGCAACAGAACATTCGCCACAGATAATTTATCACAGCTACACAGTGGCACTGCTGAGAGAATGCACACACCGACTTTTGCAGTCTCTGTCTTTTGATTATTAAAAGGGCCAATTAGCACATAAATTGAGCTGTGAATACTGAAAGGGATTTGAAAACAGTAATAATTAAAGAGCAGGACAGTAACTGGGCTCATGAGCTGCCCCTCATCTTCGCTGGCCTGCTTGCCAAACTGCTCACATATCGATGGAAGAAAAGCAGCAGTGCTCATTAACTGCACCGTGGTACTCAGGAGCATCCGTGCCCTGCCAGCCCCATGCTTGCAAATACACAGGCTCCCTGCCCCTTGCTGAGAGACACAGTACTTATTTGGACTTCTTTAACTTCACACAGCACTGAGTCCCCAAGGAAACTTCTCCCCTCCATCCCCCCAAACACCATAGGATCCACAGGTATTCCCCTCATCTCAGCTAGATGGTGGGACCAAACCCTGAAAAGGAAGAGGTGATAATGCCAGGGAGAGGAAGAATGCCAAAGCTCAGCACCCCACCCGCCTTTCCCTGTGTCAGCCACTGACTAATGAGGAGTATCTAATGGCAAACGATGTTCTCAGTCCTTAAGCTGCTCCCCAAGGAAACTGTCAGCATCTTTTATTTACAGACTGACGACAATCCCTAGGGAAAACAATGCCGACTCCTACGTGGAGCAGGGGAAATGTATATCTTTTTAATCACCGCAGCACTGATTCATCTTCAAGGCTGGTACAGTTTCCGCTCTTTGTTGCTCTGAAGCGACTGCAGTGATACAGCTCCCCTGTGAATACCACTGCTTCTCAACTACAATATTTACTATTAGGATGGCTAAATACACTCACTGACATGCAGGCAGCTCCATCCCGATCCCAGGAGCAAGGTCCCCTCAGCTCTCCCGTACCAGGAAGCTAAGCAAGGAAGGGAGAAGGAAGCTGGACCTACTGTGCACTGAGTATAAATGATGACAGGCCAGCAAAAGTTGAATGAAGAAAGTTTAATAAAGAAGTCACAAAGATTTCCATGCACGTTTCATATTTATAAATTAGAACACTGATCAAGCAATGTTCTCCCTTCCTCATTTGAAACCTACCAGATTGATGACTTACTATAAAAACTACCTTTGGCTAAAAAGATGGGAAACTAAAACACCACAGGAAAAAAAAAATACTGGAACTTATTTAGGAATAAACATTTGTAATCATGACAACAATGGCATATTTATCTACTCCATTTAGCACTGTGTGATACCTTTATGTGCCAGGCTGATGCAGCTACAAAGCTCCATCTCCCAATGCCTTGCAACCAGCAATAACAAGTAGTGGCACTGATACACCCCCACCGACAAGATCAAAAAGCAAGGCTCAGCCTTTTACATAGCCAAGTCCACCAAAACAGGAGCCAAAAACTCACAGGTAAGGCTTAAAAGAGAGTAAGACTCAAACCTATGAAGTCTTTCAGACAGGCTCTACACATCTAGAGCAAAACAGAAAAGCTGGGGTTTTTCTGTGGTCCTACAAAAAATACAGGGCACTTAACGCCATGTATAGGCTCTGCCACATCAGTATCCTGGTCACCTCTGATGTTAACAACTTTTAACAATAAAAGTGAGAGTCCATGAAATTCATGCAGGCAGTAAACAGCTTTGAAATTAGTGTGAGCCAAGTTCCCTTGAAGAGAGGTACATGCTTGAGAGAGACAATTACAGAGGAGCCAAGCAGATTTATATCAGCTGGTTTAGCATTAAATCTCTTTGGAGCTTTTAAAAACATTAAATTGAGATCTTATTAAAAACTCAGCATTTTTACTTCACCAGATTAATGACACTTACAGTACTAAATTCAATCTGTAGTTTCAAACACCACCAACAAACACAGCTCTATCTAAGTGTAATTAAAGAACTAGTCATCATTTTGGAGAAAATTTCTGGAGGCACACCAGCAAGCTTGATAAATGAGAGGAACTCACCCTCACACGAGAATTTGAGAACGTATATTTTATTTGTTTTTTCCTTTCTGCATGCAGTGAAGTATCTTGATAGCATTACATTATACAACAGTTTAACTGAAGGGACTGAAGGCTCACAGCAGGCTTCACTTCTACACTAATTAATTATCATTTATTGGAGACTTTGCGCTTGTATGTTTTGGCTGCAGAAACTGAGAGGTTTTGTCTAAACAGTAGATTGCCAGTTTTGCACTAAGTCAGTAAGAGCTTTTGTTTTCATTTTTACTTGAAGGGAAGAGATCTAGTCCTGTTGCCACAGAGGCATATTGCTTTGTAAGGCACGGATTCACTTTCACTCTCTTTTCAAGAGATAATTCAATATGTAGAAACACCATGCACAGTGCCATGCTATTTTAAAGCAAACACTGGAACGTATATTCAGAATCTGGTGCTTCAGCAGAAGAGAAAAGGCTGCAAATTACCCTTTTTAGTAAGTCAGCAAAGAGCAAAATATTTAATCCAGCCTTGTCTATACAGATAACCCAATAATACCATGTACTTCGTAGTGGAATTTCTACAACATGTTAAAGACCTCCTATTTCTCCGATAGCTTAAGACATAACAAATTAAATACTCATACATTGATGATGTTGTCCTGCCTCTAGCTTTCCTAACCTAGTTGAGAATATCCTGTAGACTGTGAGAACATCTAATACAAAATGTAATCAAGTGTTTGAGCTACAGTTGAAATCCTGGCCTACGTACATGGAGAAAAAAACCCCTCAATTGTAAATGACAAATCACATCACTGAAGCTATTGCCAGGAAAGCGAGTCACTTAAGATCAGCTAAAATACAGTAGACACATGCCTACACTCACTAATGCGAAGGAATAGCAGTCATGTATTTGCACAGGCATGCAGTTTAGAAAGTACAGAACGAAATTGGGAAGCCTGATTTTTCCACTGAATGATACATGATTTTGGCAATTCCTTTCTTCGTTTTGCTCCCTGTTACCAAATGAAGATAATGACATCCCCAAGGTACAACAGATATCTGATCTGGTGACAACAGCCCTGGGAATTCCAGCCCCAAAAGGTAAGTATACAAGAAGCATAACTTGAGACTGAATGCTCAATCCTTTTTTCTTCACCTGCGAAATCCCCTTGTGTTTGAAGAAGCCACATGAGCCACGTGTTAGTGCTACTAACATTTATGTTGTTGCTGTTTTACAGCCCAGGAAATCATACATCTCCTCACTGCCTTTTACAAAACATAAACAAGCTATTTACAGCAGGACCTGATACTTTTTCCCCAAGAAATGAAGATTCAAAACATTTTCTAACATGGTCATTTTTAAAGCATCTAGGAGACTTTAATTTCTTGCTGCCATTAGAAAATAAAGTATCAAAAAAGAGTCCAAAACAAAAAAAAAGAGGATAAACCTGAGTTTACGGGGTCATTTTCAGGAAATCACAGGTCAGTCCCACCTAGCACCAGCACCATACAAGAAGAAGCAACAAGAAGATGTAAAACATTTATGGGATATAAATACAAGGAAAAGATACAACAGAGTATCCACAACACCTGTCAAATGTCACATCAGTAGGTTGCTGGGTGTGCCATGTCCCAAACCTGCAGCTGCTTGGTGGGACAGACCAAGCAGCTTGTATATGTGTTGTTTGCATGTTTATGGACACCTGAAACAGAGAAGGATTCTCAAGTGGCTGGTTATACTGCGTGGCTGAAGCAAAGATGATAGGCTTTTTCTCTCCCCATGCATACTCTCCGATTTCGTGGTTCTTTCTTTACTCATAATGTCAGACAGTTGTGGCGATAAATAGGTTTTTCTTGCCTTCAGACTCACAGATATATACACCAACTACTCCAAAACAGAAATATAACTTTTCTCTGGAAAAACTATGGCTTTTGTTACATTCTGGTACAGACTGAACACCATTCTACTTTTTCCAAGCAGTGCTCATGTCATGTAAACCTAAGAAAAGGGAGAGGAGGAGAGGGAGTGAAGCTCTTCTATTATTTATCAGCCACGTAGTCTAGTCTTTGCCCCCATAAGCTATATCAGAGATCTATGGATGTAGCATCTGCAGAAAATTTTCTCTCATTAATACTTTCAACCACGATGATTTACAACACAACACTAAATTTACACACCACTGCTGTGAATTTTTGGGTTTGTCTTCAGAAATTATTCAAAAAATTAGATTCCTTTGCCTTTATGTCATAACAGCGCGCAATAAAGCAGGATACATACACAGCACATTTATCAAAGCTCATAAGTTATTGATGTGACTCTTAAAGACCAAGCTGATAAAGCCATTCCACCCACTTTTGGTGATTTACATAATTATATTTTAGGTACAATTTACTTATTATTCTGTTGCCTGCAACCAACTTTTAAGGAAACACTGTGTGTATTCCTTTTTAACTGGAAGCAATCAAAATTGCTCTACAAATGCAGTTTTATACAAGAGCAGAGGTCTCTTGAAAGGAATCTCAACTACTTGTTTTAAAGCAGTGGGTAATAATAACGAGAAAAGAGTAATACTCATCATCACCTCTTTACAGTCCTGTGACTGCTCATTTGTTTATATCGCAACAGCATCTAAATCAAAGACCACAGACATTTGCTAGTTGTTTGACAGATAAGTGTAATTTGGGCATTTATCCACCTGCCTGTTCTTGCTAAAAAGCTGTTTCCAAACTGCCCCAGAAAGCCCTGGACACACCAGGGTACTCGCTTTCAAAGTATGTGTTCCTTTTCTGTTATCTGACACAAACCCAACATTGTGTTCTGCACTCCACTGTGAAAATCGTGCCCTTGAAATTCCCCTCGATGCCAGCCGGGAGGAGGCAAGCAGCAAAGCAGTCACCTAAGCTGGTTCCTCCTAAAGGGAAAGTCAGGAGGGGAGAACAATGCACATACAAAACAAGAGGGGCAGAAGGGAAGTGAGTCAGGGTTGCCGGAAAATATTTACTTGCAGATTTGAACACAAAGGAATCTCAAGCATTCCTTGCTTGTGCAGTGGATTTGTTGCCGCAGGCTATTTAAGGTAGAAATCTGCCATATTTATCCTCCAGCCACGTCAGTTCAAGTTACTCCCTTGGGGCCCTGACAGCACAACATCACTTTGAAAGGCATGCCCCGCTGTGGAAGGAGGCTACACCATCTTAGGTTAGAAAGGAAGTTCATGCTTAAATCCTTTCCAGGACAGCAAGAGAGATGAGATAAACTGCTAATGATCTCGAAGCAAGGATGGCACAAGCAGGAAGCCCAAGCCTCCTACCTCCATCAAATTTGGTTTGTGGGACCTTCAGCAAGTCACCCAGTTTTGTGTCTCAGTTTTCCTCCTAATAACTACCCACAAACTTAATACACATGTGTACAGCTGACAGAAGGCTGGAAAACTCTTCCAGAAAGCAGACAGGATGAAATGTCAGAGCTTGACAGCAGCAGTGAAACATATCCCAGAGATCTTTCAGAATAATACTATTCTTTCAGTAGGTGTGGTGGCAGAAAAAGACCACCATGTTTTCCATGTGCTGGTCTGGAACCTATGCCAAGCATCTTCAACACAGTAATCTCAGGATATGGGATTGACTCAGACTCCTGAACGCTGGACAAAGAAGGCATCGGGACCCCAGTGGTGAAAATGAGCAAGGATCAGATGAATCACTTCACTGCGTAACTCCTCCTCCTGCATGACTCTTCTCTAGTACCAGCTGAGGATGAGGTAGTGCTGATTTCCTGAACAGAGAAAGAAAGGCCAAACCCTCTTCACCACAAGCACACCTTGCAAGTGAAAGCCACAGCTTGCTAGACCTTCTGCAAACCTGTCAGCCGGTGCTGACAGCTGCAGCCCACATGGTATCTGTTGAGGCTGACAGCTAGTCTGAAGGCTTTACAGATCCTAATTTGGACATGGTTAGCTTCTATTCATGGGAAAAGCCCATGAGAAGAAAATAATCAGCTTTACCCATGGAAGCGTAGTATCAACAGAAGTACGGAATCCGAAACAACAGAAAGAGAAAACAGCAACACACCCACACCTGTTATTTTTCTGAATGTCTGAATGCTTATGTTATAGGTAACCAATAGTATTATATTGCAGTTAAATGATAGCCAGCGAATCCATTGTTGTAGTTTAGCAGCCAATGAACTTGTAACACGAATGATAACATAGAATAGTCTATAAGTATATTGAAATAAAACACTCTATGCCACTAACCCAGTGCAGCGTCCGTGTTCGTGTGTCGCGGCCATCCCAACAGCGACAGGTACCCTGGGGCAGGGTGGGGACCCTGGCACTGCAAAGTGGCCAAGAGCACCTCACATTTAGCCCTTCTGCTTGAAGGAGTCCTGCTACAAAGAGCTTTCCCTTGCCACAAACCTCAGGGTGGGAATCAAGATGCTTGAGATCTGTGATGGGGTATTGCGAGCAGCCACAGTACCACAGCAGCAACAGGACTTCAGCACTTCACGCCTGCAATGAGATACTGCAGATAATTAGCACTGAAATCACTGCTTCTACAAACCACTGCACTACTCGTGTCACTAGTGCTATCCCCACTTTGGGGCAGGTTAAAGATGGGCATTAATAAA
This sequence comes from Rhagologus leucostigma, assembly GCA_013397725.1. NCBI lineage: Eukaryota > Metazoa > Chordata > Aves > Passeriformes > Rhagologus > Rhagologus leucostigma. The sequence continues at coordinate 413,131 of VZTD01002388.1, read as the reverse complement.
ATCTTCTTGTACCTCCCATGGTTCTTCAGGTCTATGCCCAAGCAAGCCAGGAGTTAAACATTAAAATTATAGTACTTTTGAAGTACTTTTTGACACCTGAAATGTTTTCCATCAGTATCAGAATGCCCAGATAATTTATATATCACAAATACGATTTGGCAGGACTAAATTTGAAAATTATATATCAAGGATTTGTTATTGGAAGCGAAAACATTTGCAGCATACAACAGACCAACAGAAGAAAAGCCTGATTGCTGTGATGAATAATGCATATTGCCTATGGTACTAATTAACCTGGTACTCCAGTAAGATATTATGGAACAATAAGGCTAATCTGAATGTGGCCTGACACTCTTCCCAATGGCATCTGGAAATCAGTCTTTGAAACATGTAAAATTTGAATTTGTTAAACCAGAAGCCTTTGCTCAATAAACTTTCAGGAGTATTTTTGTTTCTCTGTATTCACAGCCCACGCTGTTTTCACGCACGTACGCAGCGCAAAACACTGAAGGTGACTCCATGACCGGAAATGTTCTAGCTTGGCTTTCCATGGGCCCTCACCCACCTGCCAGCAGCACGCAAGCAATAACAATGCGCCTCCCACTAAATCTCACAGTGCACGCTCAGTCCTACAGACAGAACTGCAGCGTGACTGTTGTGCTGCCTCTGCTTCTTCCCAGCCAGCATGGCAAAATACTCACAGTAAGCTCACTGAAAATAAATGCTACAACTTCAGGCTGGAGCTTTTATGCCTCCAACCTAAGAGCAAATGCCTCCATCTGAAAACATTCATTCTAGTTTGGGCTGGTTTTGCTTTTCTTGTAAAATATACATTTTCTTCTTAGCCCAGAGATACACATGGTATTAAACACAGATGCCACATTAGAGGCATTGTGTTTTTAGCTGTGTGCACAGTGCCCACAAAGTACAGCAAAATGACTTGCACATACCTGAATGACTGAAGACACAGGAGTCATGCACAGATATCTTGATAAACCCTTTTTGTGTCAGTTTACAGAGTCATGGAATTGAGTTTCCAGACAACACTGGCCAGTGTTTCACACACCAAGGTCTGATCTAGCATGTCTTTTATTGGGAAAAAACCAACAGCAAACTAAACCCACAACAAAAAAACCCCAAAGAAACAAACAAAACAGGAGAAAAGAAGAGGCCACCAAATCAAACAGTCCCACAATATTTTGGAAGGGCAGCATTTGGCAGGGGACACTTCCCCTCATCTACCAGTGCTCTTAACATGCTACATTTGAGAGCCAGTGCATGACCCACCGCCTTCACCATCAGGATGACACAACTCATCAATGCCATTAGCCACGCTCAGAGCTCAGTCAATAACACACTCACACAATCATTTCACTAGTCCCCGAGCACCAGATTTCCATCTGGCAGCCATCCCACACACCCCAGCAAAAACACACAAGGAGACGTCTGACCTGACTGCTGAGTACTGTGTTACTGAGGCATCCAGGAGACAAGAGCCTGAAGACATCAATGATGGGGATGCCAAGTGCAGAGCTCTTGGTCAGCTGAGCACACAGCATCACACAGCACCTTAGGGAAGGCTTCCTGCAGACAGGCTCAAAGCTTGCTATGCAATTTTAAACTAATTAGAGTGAGAAGTGACTCAAAACCTCTTCCTTTCTCTTTTCAATGGAGAACAGTGCAGAAACAGGTGGATGAACTTTAGCCTGTGTCCCCCTGCATGAGATGAGAAAAAGACAACCACAAAATGCCAAAACTCTGATATTTGGGAGGTTTGGAGGAGATCAGGATCAGAGCACTTGCTGTTGTGAGTTACACCAATTATCATGAACTAAACTTCTTTCCCATAGGCTGTGTTCTGCTGGCAGTCAGCGCAACACTTAATAAAGATCTAGGCCAGGAAATAATTTAGTTAACATATCATAAAGGATTATCATCTCACTCCCACCAAAATCAATGATAAAATCCCCACTGACTACAGAAAGCAAAAGATCACACTGCAACTCATTTCTGCCAGGAAACCTGCAACCAGATGTATCCGTCTGGCAGCACTACCCCGAAGCAAGGTCTCTCAGTGTTATTTCTGCCAGGCTCACTAGTGCAGGCACCAACAGGATGGTTTCCTTCTCTCTGTAGGACTAACTGGACTCTCAGTGTGGACCAAAAAGCCTTTGCACATGCATGATCGATTAAGTCTCTCGAGCATAAGCTTGTCTCCACATCTGCCTGTGTGGGTCCACACTGCCCTGGCCCAAGCCATATCTGCAGGCATTACTCCCCTCTAAATTCCCTGCTGACAGCTTTGTTGAAGGATGCTACTGCTGTCACAACACAAGAGCAGGTCCTAGCTGCTGTGACACTTCATTTGCCTGGGCAGCAGCAATGCCTGGAAGGAAGATTGCCCTGTTTTAGTGGAAGTATGCAAGACAATCAAGGCCAGCTAAGCAAACTAGTTTTGACACATTAAATCATGCTTGAACTGTGAGAGCAAAGAAAAATAATGTAAAAGCTCTTCCAAAAAAAAAAAAAAGCTTTACAAATAAATAAATAATATGGGCCAGTCTTGTGCCCAGGGAGGGGAGAAAAGCTTTTATCTGAGCCAGAGGACTTTGGGTAGGCAGAGAGGAAAAGATTATTTTGCAACACAGACACCTGCCTTTTTTTTTTCAGAGGTTTGTAGCCATTTCCATACATTTCACTTCTAGAAAGAGTCTCTTGCTGATCACCTGCTCTGGCAGTGAAAGAGCATCAAGTGCTTGGGCAAAAAGCAGGCCCAAAATCAGGTAGGACAGGAAGAGTGAAATCCCATCACCTGTCTGCTTACCCCTTACCAGCACACTTGTGCCTACAAATGCCCTGACCAACATCTGACTTAGTACTGGAGGATCCCACGATTGTTTTTGCCACAGTACTCTGTGAGCCTTAAGCCATTTTTGCCTCAAATTCCCTCTGCAGGCACTTTGCTCCAGACATTGCAGCTTGGAATGACAACACTCAATCTGCTGCAAGTCAACCATTGCAATGCAGGAAATCCCAGCAGCACAGGGTCACAGGGCAGCTGTGGACCTTGGCAATTATCCATGGCTTCTCCCCATCATCCTGGACCTCTTCCTGCCTGCTGTGAATTTCTTCCAATAATTAACACGCCCAATTGCCTTGGATTTATACTAATAAAACACTGGCTCCTGTCCCAAGATTCCAACATTGCTGTCGCTTCTTGAACCCGCGCAGAGCCCCAGCAGTAATGAAGTCCACAGTCCTAGCTCTATCACCGCCTGGGTTGCAGGCTATCTGAGAAGCAGTTCAGAGCTGGGAAGCTCCAGCCCGCAGGTTGCTTCAGCTAAATTACAAATTAGCACGTTCCCCATGCTCTGCAGTAATTAAAAAGCTTCCTTTCCAGGCAGCTTTCAAAGGCAACACTGTGACCTCTGTCACCATTGCAACGGGATGACAGACTGTCCAAGTCTGTGTAAGACCTCTAATGCATTATTTGTGGAATTAGTACTGTACCACAGCAACTCTTCAGCGCACGCAGGAGACAGTAATTTCACTTGGATGGCAACCGTCACTCGGAGTTCAGCAAAGATCATGCTGGCTCCTGAGACAGGCTCACTTTATTCCAGTAATACCAGTCACACACATGCAGAGAGACTGGACAGTCTGCTGGGGCAGGGGATGCTCTTTTATATATATGCAGAGGGTCTGGTACTCAATAATGCTGAGGCTTTGGCAGTGAAACGGACCTTTGGGCAGAGATTGATTCCTTGGCACAGCTGCCACACTAGGCAGAGCCTCTAGTTGATGTGAGAGTCCTGTTCAGAAAACACACCTCCAGGCCAAGTGGTTTTTTGAAAGAAAGCATCTAACTGAGGTACAAAAGCAAGCCTTTTGAAATGACAGTTTCTGTTCCAATTCCATCTCTAGAGGAATGTTAAGTTCATTGTTACTTCCCAATGAATCCACCTGGAGATGAATGATCTTAAAAGGCTTTCAGGTTAGTCTAAGAGCATAAAAAGAGCACATGAGATCAGGTATACCACTGATACCCAAAATCCTGATTCAGGTTCTGGTCTCTGAATGGCACTGAATAACTCAGTCTCCAGCTCAAGGCTGTCGTTGTAAAACCAGGACTCTGACCTACTTCATAAAGTGAGTAGCTCAAGATCCAACAGAGAAAAGCCCCTTGTATGACCTGGAAGCTGTTTTAATAGTCTGTACTAAATATTTCTTTCCTCCCACTGAAACACTCACTTCTCAAGTGGCGGCAAAACTACTCATAAGCTATTCAAAGCCTACCATGACTTGGCTCAGGATACCCCTCCAGGTCTCACTGCAAGAATGGGTCACATCCCAAGTCAGCACTACCTCCAGTGCCACACTGGTCAGGCAACCCTGTCAGGGAAGCTGAGCCCACCACCATCACTACCACAGAGGGCTCTACAAGGATCATGAAGGTGCAGATGGAAGATGCCCTGCTATGTGTATCCTTTCCCACCCATCCTGCTTCCAGGAATATAACTGTGGGTGGCACAAGGAGGCATGCAGGCAGGGATAGTCTTGTTTCACCCTCCAAGCCAGGGGGTTTGTCCTGATACTGCCACTTATCTGCAGCTCTTAAAGCCTGAATTTTCAGGAGAAGGGGGAGTAGAATTTTTCTTGGCATTAAATTGATTGACTGTCATTTACAGTGAGAAGAAAGTTGTCATCTTAAATCTCAGTTCTTCAAACTTCAGCTGTTTGTTTTAAGGACATAAATTTATAAAGACAGGTGTATGAAAGTAATAAGTCTGGAATTGCCTCTTTTGTCTTGTGGTTTGTTTTTTTTTTCATTTAATCTGTTTTGGGTATACATTTTGGGGTTTATCTAACATTTACCTGAGTTTGCTCCAGTATTAACAACCTCTTAACTCCGCTGAGGGAAATAAAAAATAGAAGCACATCAGAACCATGCACAATATGATCTTAACCCTGTGTTGTTCATAGATACAATGCTGTCTATACTACATTAACTTCTTCAGTGACAGAAAATGAGCAGTCTTCCAGCAAAATAAATGGGTATCTCTTTTATCATGAAGAGCAGATTCAATTCTTTCTACAGACATATGTATCACAGTCTCTTTGCTCTTATTTCATTCTATTGAACACTTACCTTGTAAAAGATACAAGTTTATTCAGCTAAAGAAATAAAATAAAATTTAAGCTGTGAACCTGTTCATACAAGGCACAATTGTAGCTTGCTTTTGTGGAGTCTGGATTTCAACCTCAATTTTAACCCAGAGCAAGTGAAAATGGTCAAGATGTAAAGCATGCAGAGAGAAAAGCTTATTATTGAAATGTCAACACATCATTAACTATTGGTAAGTGTTTCTAAATGAGAAATACAAAACTGAAAACCCAAATTATGAGCAAAACAATAGTACCACTTCATTTTAATGCCCCATATAAATTAGGTGGAATGAGGGTTCTGATGAACGAGCTCTAGCAGACCCTTGGCAGCTCAAGTGGCTGCAGCCACCCTTCTGCTACAGTTCACCACACAGGGAGAGTGCCCCCAGGCCACGACATCAAGAGAAGCACTCCACTGATCACATCAGTCGTGGGCAAACTATCCAGTTCTGCAGAGCCAGCAGCAGCTTCCAGCACTGGGACAGAGTGGGCAGCTGGGGACAGCCATATCTTAAATCAAGGCAATTAAATTCACTGCATTGCCAACAAGTATCCATGCACTTTATCCCCAGTGTTTCTCCAGAGTCCTTAATTGCTTCTAAAAACCACAATTAATAAGTGAGCTGTTTCCAAGCCATTCAAAGTCGAAGCGGCAATCAAAGGAGGCTAACCACACCATGGCCAACACTCCTTTTGTCCTGCAACACCTCTGCCATCCCATGATTTAACAAATTTCCTGATCTACCAATGGACACCGTATAGTCCAGAATGATAAAACCAAACAAAGGCACCATTCAAGTAAATATCATTTAGTTATCTAGGACCAGACTAAAAAGCATACCCTAATATCTGTCCCAAAATATCTTATGGCTAAGAAGCAACCATGACCTTCACAGTTTACACTTCTGAAGCCATTTCCAAACCTTATTTTATTTGCACTGCTCAATCTATACTTTGTGAAGGGAATAAAGTACTTCTTAACTGTCCTTCTGAAAGGTGACTGCACAGCAGCCACGCTGCAAAGAAAAGGAAGGTTAAGTTGGTCACAACAACAGCCTAAAAGCATCACTGCAGAACAAGGAAAAGATCTTCAGTCATCGGGGTTATGATATACAAGGTAGTGCAGAAAGTTACAGCTCACTAGTAAAGCAAAAAGTATTGCACATAGATGGACACTGTGCCTCCTATAATAATGAGGGCAACTATACACACACAAAACAAAGAGAATAACATTTAATCAGTCCTCTTGCAATACAATTTTGATCTGTGCAAAACATTTCCCCACTCTCGTTAATTATTTCAGCTGCAGAACAAAACACCTAAATATGTACATGCACACACCTCTCTATAGAATAAAACCCGTTCTCCCTCCAGTGACAGCTGCATTTTGCATTCAAGGGACTTTCTTTACATTTGAAAAGATAACACACTGTGTGGCCAAAAATTCAGCTATTCTGACACTGGCTGGGTTTGTGACTAATTAAAATTAACCAGGTACTTCAGCTCATAATTATATAAACACCTACCACGCTATACTCCCAGCCAATTTGGTTTTAATCAGAAAAACGCACAAGAAGTATGAATGATGGGCAGAGAACTCCCTGGAGGGGCAACCGTATTTCCAAATTCAGTATTCTCCATACACCAAATATTTCCATCAATGTTTTTCTTGCCATGTAATCACCTCCCAGTAGAACAATTAAAAAGAGATTTTTATTTTTTTTTATCCCTGGACTTTGCTTGCTTTCCACTCCACTACAAAGGTAAAAGCACAATTGCCTTATCCACCAGAGTCCCAGCTGGGAAGTCTCCCACAAGACAGGCAGGATTTAGCAGCACTGCTGCCTTTCTACCATATGTAACAAGGAGAAGAGAGAGAGAGAGAGAGAGAATTCAGCCGACTTGAGGCAGTGAGGCAGGCAAACAAGCTGTGGAGTGGACTGAAGAAAATTTGCTCCCCTACTGCAGCTGTATCAGGTGGAAAAACAGAAACAGTGGCTGCTCTGGAGCAAAAGCCCAAGTTTCAAAATAAGGTTAGCTGTGCAGTAGCATGTTTCCATTTCTAGAAATAAAGGGAAAGGGAAGGCAATGGCTGAGGTGCTGCACTGTGTCACCTGAGGAAACCACATATAATATGCAAATATACAGGGTTTTCTTTGTTGTGGTATCAGCTATCTGTTTCATTCACAAGTCAGGCCTCTGGGACAGCTCCTGTGCAGACTCAGAAACACAAGAGTCATAAAGCATGGCTCTGCCATCACTAGATTTGTAAGTCCTCAGTTGTCTTCCAACCCTTCACAGATGGTGCCTTCTGCTCCTCACCAGCCAAAGGTCCCCCTACCTCTGCCTGCCTGCTCCTGCACAGCTGCAAATAAACAATTGCCTCAGAATATCCTTCTAGTGGCTGTTCAACGGGATGCCAATCACTGCTCTGGGAAAGTGCCTTCACACGTCTGCACTGATTGCACCACTTTTGGAGGAAGAGGAGTAGCTCTGCTTCACCCCCAATCAGCCAGCAACAAAATCATCCAAGAACTGATTCAGCAGGTAAACGTCTAAACTACATAAGCTAGCTACGTACGTCAATTAGTTTTAATTAAGTCCAAAATAAAAGACCTGTGAACACAAGGTTTTTCTGCAGCCCTTGTTTTCTGTAAGAAACTCATTTCTCTTGGCAAGAGCTCACCTGAATCACAATACAAGTAATGAACAATCATCAGCAAAAATAAATATGGCTTTGTAAACGCACTGAGGTATGTTCAGCAAAGTTGATTAAAGGAAAAATAATCAAACAAACATCAATATTTAAGACAGCAGAAGGGCTTGAATATTCTAGAGTTGTTTTACAGAAAAAAAAATATCCGGGTATTTTCTCTGGCAGCAGCTCCTTTCTAATACCAGAAACCATACCCCAACCCATCTTTCCTCTAGCCCTCAGTTTCAATGTTCTTCCTCAGAAGATGGCAAGGGTGAAGAAAGATAACCACTGAGTTTTCATCCATTATTTCATCTACCTCTAACATCTGTAACCTTGTCTATACCTTCTAGCTAGCTAAAATCAGCTGTACTCCTTTTGATGTCTCTTCAAGTGGCAGCATGTACCAATTCTTGGACAGGAGAGTGTCACAACCTCCTGAACTCATTACTAACCTTTTCACTTTGGCTCTTATTCTGTGAAGTTTTTCTTTTCTTCCATTTTTCCTTTACTCAAATATTTAATTAATTTGTGCTTCAGCTCTGAAGTCATCTGAAAAAAGACCAGGCTCTGCAAAATCAATTGCAGTTACTAGTCTGCAGCCCACCGGACACTAGCAGGACCTCACCACTGCAAACGTATTTGGCTCTCATTAGCTTAACATGTCAATATCCCCTCTCTTCCAGTAGCATGGGCTCAAGTGTTTTTAAAGGCATAAAAATAAGTACTTCTTGCTGCTCACTGAAAACATACTGGGCTGAAGGTGAGGATGAATGTGAAGAGAAGTGCCAGAGGGTGCCCTTGTCACAGTATTCATTTCCTACACAAGCCCCAGTGGTAAGCTCTGCTATTTACAGTAAGCAACTAAAACTGAAGTTACAATAAAACTCACCTATGCTAGTGCAGGAAGAAGGAAAGCATAGACTGGGCAGATAATAATTTTTTTGGCCAAACCCCTAAATGGGTAAAGGCAGAAATGTCAGTGGCACTACATCAATTTTTACAGCATTTCACGATCTGTCCCTCAGCTTTGGTTGAGTACTGCCTGCTACGGTGGAGACCACCATTAGGAGACTTGAAACCGGCCAAGCAGACTTGAAAGTGGGCATTTTCCTCAAGGATCCATTCAGAGAGCACCAGCTGAACCGAGGCAAAGCCCATAACCATCAGTCCTTTAGTGGTACCAAACCACCACTCTGGAAACCAGCATCGAAATTCACAGAGAAACTGCTTTTGTTTCTCTTATTAACTAGTACAGCAATTTATTCTTGTGAATAATGAACCTTAACATTGGTCCTTTACAAACATGTCCCAACACAGTCACGATTTACCTCTAGCTGTCCCTAGCAGTTGCTGATAAATGTGCCATGTTGCCAAAGGAGGTGTAAAAATCCAAGTAGTTTGGGTTTTCTACAGTAACTACTGCCTAGCTGCCTGTATTAATTGAGGGAGTGAGCACATTATATAAGGAGATTAGACCATGTCATATTTACAACCTCAGAGTCCCCAGTGAGAGAAATTGCTCAGCTGTTACTGTCAGTGCCTTCTTCAAACAGGAACCCTGCTGACAAGATGATGAATTCAGAACATCGTTGCCAATTAATGATTTGTAGGCAGAAGGGATTTCAATAGTTCCCATATGTTTGTGAGGATGACTGGGATTTACATCACCTCTAATAAAAGAGTGTAGTCTGCTCTGTCCAGACGTGACAGTAGAGATTGGAAAATGTCATCTTTGCAGTAGAACTTTTAATAAACAAAGCCAGGCTCTTCTGGGTTGAAAATGTTTCCCAAAGCTGGTCACGAAAAGCCTGCTTACTAAGTGAAAGCAAACTGGGAGACCACTTGCAAGATGCACCCAAGTGATTTACAAACCAAAGGTCAGAAGTTATTTAGGTGTTTGCGAAAGCTACACAGCAGAGTGCCAAGACCATTATTATGTCAGCCAAGAGCATGGAGTGCATTTCCTTAACATCAATCAGACAGTGAAAAAAAAGTTCGGCATTTACAAATACACGGGACCTTTCTTGGTGTTACTTACTCTGCTTAGGGATGAAAGGTTTAACTTCACTGCCCTAGAAGACAATCTCGTCCTTGTGAGTGTAACAATACCCAAACCAGAAAGCATTTTACTCACACGGGATACTGACACGAACTCCATACAAGCTGAATGCAGACCTCCTGAATGGCCTAAGGCTGAATGCTTCCTATCAACTGAGCATCTCAGAGCCAACCAGCAGGGAATGCCTGGCACAATGACCTGGGTTAGATACCGGACATCCAAATGGAGTCCTCAAACAAAATTTACCATAGGCACTCAAGTCCCATTGATTTGGTGATGGAATTTAGGGCTAGCCCACAAAAAAGAATTACCAGCTTTAACACCTCTAGAGCAATTAAAGTGATAAACTCCTGTCGAGGGTGCAGGCTGTAGGTGAAGTAAAAAGCAGTTTATGCGGATGTACCTTAGGAACAGGGCAAGAATACACCACCACAAAGTATCTTTACACTTCCTAATTATGATCACAGGCCTACCCAACACAGTCATAAATTGAGAGGCCAGATACTGTCCTCTTGATTAGAAAAAACAAATTTAAAAAAACCCAACCCACACCCAGAAACAGAAAGCACAACCTTTAATCACTAAGGTGTTCCGAAAGCACACCCCAGATTGCTATCTCAACACTGCCAGAGATGCAAGCCCTCTACAGGTAGTGGAGGTTCTTCAATGATAGTCTCAGGTTTCTGGTTTTTTGGGTTTGGTGTTCTGGTTTTTAGCTGGTTTTTTTCAATAGGGTTTTCTCTGTTTTTGAGACCTCTAAGAGTGCTTTGAGAAATCCTCATGCAGCATCAGAGGACAGGACTTGAAAGGTGACTAATAGAGGACTCATTTCCTCCAAAAATTCTTACAGATGGACTGATCTCAGTGTCTAGACCTAGCACCAAACCAGTGTCTGTCACTTCGTGACATGGTATTTTCTGCCATAATTAAGCAAAACCTTGCTGATCTATTGACCCACATCCCTTGTCTGTGGCAGTCTGTATTTCCTCAACTTGGGATAGTGTTGATCTTAGCTCCACCACTGTACAATATCAAACATCGAGTCAGTCTCTTCTTCCCCCCACAAAAAGGAGAAATATGTTTATTAGCACAGAAAAAGCAAAACCAAGACAGATTTTGCTGTATTGACGACCTCTGTAGAAAAATGAGACTATTCTGGTCAAAAATCACACTCCACATTCTGTCCAGCAGAGGTTTCTCCAACACAAACATTTCTCTCAAACACTACATTTTCCCTCCATGTCAACCCTCGAAGAGACTTGAACTATCTTCAGGGGCACAAGCGTATGACCGAGGACTAAAGGATCAAGGCCACAGTTTGCCGTGGATATGCACTGATCTATTCTTTGTACCACACTACAGACACCAATGAAGAGTGCCTGGAGTGAGGTGAAGAGAAAACGCAACACAGACTTGATTGAAGTGGATTTCCTCTGCCTTCCCCACAATATCTATTACTATCCATTATTAAGTGGCCGCAAAGGCAAGCCAATTAAGGTGGGGCTGATAACCAATATATATTAATTTGCAAAAAGCAAACTGTATTGAAATCTTTATTTGTTTACCCTTCTCTTTTACAAACAAATTAGTTTCAGGCTACCTGTTATGTATTTACAACGGAAGGGCATATTTTATAAACAAGCATGTAATACAGCAAACCATAAAACAAGATTATACACTCAGAGTATACTGTTGTTCTTCCTCAGTATTCTTTTTAAGGTCTTGAGCTTTAGATACCCTAGATCTCTTGCACAAGGCCTCTGATGATTCAGGAGACCTACGCTGACCAGCAACTTGGGAACCTCAGCCAGCTACTTGTGTGAAAACTTCAGCACATATGGAAGCATTTTTATCAGTGGGGCTTTAAGTTTAACTCCGAACAGCTGAGCAGCTTTGTATTAAATTATTTACCAGAGAGGAAAATCAATCAAATCACACCACATCAAATACCCAGCTCCCCCCACAGAGTGATAAAGACAGAACAACATACTCCTTCAAATACAAAACCAAAATTCATCTTCTATAGAGAGATTAACTTCAAACATTCCCTGGTACAGTCCAGAAAAAAACAAACCAGGCTTCTAAGACACATAAGGAAACCCTGATACTGAAGAAAAATAACATCAATCTCTAAATAACTGATAAGACTACAATTGCCTCACGGACACAATAGTACAGTGCTCCAAAACTAATAGTAGAATGCCAGATTCTCCTTGTTTGCAGCCCTGTAAGCACCAGAAGCACCTGCACATAGGCATCATGTACATGTCAAGTGCCATGACATCCACCCAAGGCCTCTGTCTTCCTGCTCTAACAGTTATTCAAAGAACCTCAGTGGAACTGAGAACCTGACCCACCACTGCCAACTCAACCAGGCACAAAAAACATGAAACAGAAGGAAGCCCAGACTGCACACCACCTTAGAAGCTCACACAGCACCCTCCCAGCAAACCATTACCTTGGCAGGTGTTGTTCTTCTCCTCATACCCTGCCTTGCACAAGCACTTCCCGATGGGCACCAGCCATTCCCCCTCAGCACTGCAGTGCATCTTCGGTGCCTCCTCAGTCACAGAGTGGTTGATGCAGACACCTGACACCTCCAGGAGCTGCGAGGAATCCGCACCCGTGATGGTGTCAGGGAAGCGGGCCAGGTTGCGGATTACTGATGGGCATTTCTTGTAATACACACGCACGGAGACCAGGGCAATGCAGGCACCCACGTCCTGGAAAGCGAGGTAAAATCCCTTTTTTGTTAGGGGCCCAACGTCTCTCACCTCTGTGTTGAGCTTCATTACTCTGTCGCCAAGGTCTAACTCTGTGAAGCTCTCATCAGCAGCAATGGTATCAATCTTGATGTACTGGTTTTCTTTGATGTTCCTCCCGTCTTCATCATCTGATTCAAAGTAATACATGTTAAAAGTCTCCTTGCAGGTCCCAAGCCCTCCTGGAAGGCTGTTACAGTCCCTCAGGGTGAATTTGAGCTCAATGAAGATGCGGGACGCCCCTTCATTAGAGATCCAGCTGGTCAGAAGCCAGTTGTTCTGATTCTGTTCCATTACCTTGCATACTTGGTATGTGTGTATTGGAGCGTAGTTTTCATCCACCTCACCAATTTCTTCCCACTGTATAAAAAGGAAAAGTATTTTTTAAAACAGTCACAACTCACATAAACTCTTAGCTTCCCATCTAAGAGCATCTTGGGCTTCAGCGCTCAGGACTTTCGGGGGGAAAAAAAATGTTTTAATTGCCAAGATTTCTGTACTAGAGGCTCGATACATTCCCGATAAAGTCAGATGAAAGATCTTTTATAAATAGAAAAGGATGCTAGTTAAAACCTTTTGTTTTAGGCAGTCCAGAAGTGGGAAAACATATTACTGGGTTTGTCCACTAGTACTCAGTTAGAAAACAAAACAAAAGCAGATGGGGCCATTTCTGTGGGCTTTTCCACATAGAAAAAAAAAAGCTATTTACAGTTCGTCTGTCCCCATAACCCCAGGCTCCTTTCTACCACATCCTCAAATCACTACCCCACATAACGAAAACCACACTTCTACAAGCTACTCCCCCCCACCAAACAGCATGCCAGAAAATCAGTGGAGTGGAGTGATATACAAAATAAATGGGCCTTTGCTCTCCCCAAGTGTGCTAGTCAGAGAAGTTCTTGCTCATGCAAATGGAAGATTACTTCCAATACAGGTTACAGGGATCTGCAAATCTTGAGCTGTTTATGTGCTACACAGGTTTCCAAGCAGAGCTCCAGTAAAATTTGTCAGCTCTTTGTGAGAATTGCAACAACTGTTTGTTCATTTTATTTTAGCCATGCTCTGAAGGGCATCACTTGGAAGGAATGTTTTTTCCTGATGCAGCGCAGAGTCAGTAGTACCACAACTGTGCCTACAACAGATACCCATTAGCGTTTCCTCTCTGCTTTTGACAACCATAGTGTTGCATTAAGAGATAGGATTAACCATCTAAGTGCAGCAAAGAACCCAGCAGAGCCAGTGCTGGTTTCAGTGTTGTTTCCCTTCTACTTTTGACCAACTTGTCTGCAAGGGCTTAATTCCCAAAGCCTCCTCCATCCTCTGCTCAGCACTGCTGCACACACCCAGTGGTCACAGCGGCGGATGCAGCACAAAGCAAACACACAGAGCATAATTCAAATTACTCCTGTACAAGGCAGTAGCTATATTCCAAGCTCCGTATCTTCTAAGGGCCAAAGGCCAGAGTTTTTCCTTGGAAATACAGCCTGAGATAAAGTTGCGAGTGTTCTCAGCCCAGATGACATTGCCACAGAGCTGACATAGAACACTCTCAGAGTCAATATAACAATGAAGATCTTTTTAAGGGAAATGTTGTTCTACAATTTAAAATAGCAGCAACAAGTGACATGAGAACATAACGTGATGGAACAGTCCAAAATGAATTCTAAATGCCACCATCAGAAAAACATTTCTTCTCCCTCCTGACCTGGGATGTGAAAGTGGGGACTTGTGCAGGAAGACATGCTCACTGTGATGTGCAGAGTTCATATGTACCACCAGTCTTCCAAGTGAGGAACCTAACCCAAAGACATTTTTGCCATGGCAAACAATACTTTCATTTCCAACACTTTTTTATGTCTCTGGTCTTAAACAGACCACAACCCTACTGTGATTAAGATGTACTCGTCACGTGGTAGCGCCACAGAATTGGACAAAGATATGTCTGCAGTGAAAGCCAGGCAGATCTGTGCAGGACTCATGCCTAACTTCAGGAGAGGCAATTAACAATTACAAGGAGAGTCACTGAGAAAACACACAGGAAAAGTATGCAACATAGAATAATTCTGCAGCTAGATTTTCTAGGTTCCAGTAAATATGGAGGTTTTGATATATGAAGTTAAAAGCAGAAAAACACCATTCTTCAACTAGTGTGGTTAATTTAAGTGATAAATATGCCATACATACATACTTTCAACGAATTTGTCTAACACTGTGCTAGTTTCAGCTAGGACAGAGTTAATTTTCTTCATAGCAGCTCGTATGGTGTTTGGGATTGTGCTAGAAACACTGTTGATGATACAGAGACATTTCAGTGACTGCTAAGCAGCACTTACACTGAGTCAAGGCCTTTTCTGCCTCTCAGCCCTTCCCACCAACAAGGAGGCTGCAGGTGCACAAGAAGCTGGGAGAGGACACAGCTGGGACAGCTGATCCCACCTGGCCCAAGGAATATTCCAGACCATACGGTGTCATGCTCAGCACATAAAACTGGGGCAAGAGGAAAGAATTGGGAACAGGAAGAATCACAGCATTTGTTTTTCCAAGTCACCATTACACGTGAGGGAGCCCTGCTTTCACGGGGATGGCTGAACCACATGGGAAGTGGTGTTTCCAAGGAATCTTTTGGTTTAGTCATTTTAATGTCTTTATCTCAACTCATGAGTTTTCTCACTTGTACCCTTCTGATTTGCTCACTCATTCGCTGCGGGGGAAGTGAACAAGTGGCTGTGTGGCGCTTAGCTGCCAGCTGGGATTAAACCACAACAGTCCTTTTTGATGGCCAGTGTGGGGCTAGAAGGGTTTGAGATAACGACAGGTTTGATTTGAATGTGCTAGATTGAATTTATAGCTATTATTGTTGTTTAGCTATTCACTGATGGGCTCCTGGGCTTGCCATGGGGCTTGATTGCCTCACTGCACACTAAAGCCTGGTGCTCGTTAGTGGCTGCTCCTTGGTTCTGCTGCTTGCTGAACTGCTGATCACCCTACTCTGCTGGGCCTGGGAACATTCTGATGTCAGCAGCGGCAAAGCACCATGCTGGAGAGACTGTGGCACACAGATAAGGCTCCACTTCGAGCAGGTAAAATCCTAAGGGACTGAAGTCCGTGGCTAAGTCCAAAAAGGAGCAGGGGCAAGGAGAGGAGTTAATTGCAACATTATCCCAAATGGTCTGGTCCAAAGGGCCCATGGATAGAGACTGTAATGAAAATACCACTGTGCTCATCTGGAATGGCTGAACACCAGCCAGCCCGTGGGAAGTGGTAAATTAATTCCTTGGTTTGCTTTGCTTGTGCATGTAGCTTTTGTTTTACCTATTATTTTAGTATCTTTAGCTCAACTCATGAGTTTTCTTACTTTTACCCTTTTGATTTGCTCACTCACTGGTGGGGAGTGAGAGAGGGTCTATGTGGTGCTTAGCTGCTGGCTGGGATTAAAACATGACACTATGTAACAGTAAAGTCCTATTTTTTTAAAGGTGGTGGTGATTCTCCATTTGATGAAAAGGGAGAATAACCCTCCACTTCCCCCAGCCCACATGGAGGTCCCTGCCAAATCAGCCCAGGGGACAGATGAGCACATCCCAATATAGCCCAGGAAAGACATAATGACTTTAACTTTGCTTTTTTCTGGCTGAAGGTCAGAGGATCACTTGAACAACTGCTCACATCAACGAGCATACATGGAGAAGTGTTAACTTCCAGCAGGAAGTGGTGCAAAGCATTTCAGGACTGGAAATTGCTCAGACCATTTTTATCAAATGAAGATGTGTATGGATGGCCACAAAGTACACAGTGTAACTCCATACAACATTTAGAGAGCATTAATGTATATTTCTTTCATAGAACTGACATTTACAGTGACTGTGATGTTGCAGTAACATCATTAGTGACCTAACTTGAAGGCATGCTGAAAAGCATCACTTGATTTTTTTCATACTTGCCAGGTCAATTTTCAAGGACCCAACCAGGATGCTCCCCAGAGTTATGAAGTTAAGCTCATTCCCACTGCTGCTTCAGGAGTTGTGCTTTTGGGAGCGAGTACAAAGTTCATTTGTTGAAAAACCAAGTGCAGTGATTCTAATGGTTGCTTTCATGCACTGAGAGCACTAAACACCATGAGGAGAAAGGTCCAAGCATAAATACATCAATCAACTGAGGTAGAGTCTAATCTCAGCTGCAAGAAATGGCACACGACACAACATCTCAGGCTTCAGGACGTGCTGTTCCTCCAGTACTGCACCCCAGATCACAGCAAATCCTGTCATCACCACCTGCCATCAAACCTAAAGCAATCATCAGAGCATGAGAAAGGGGAGGTGCTAATGAGCTAAGGCTGCTTATCTCTGTTTAATCCTCACGGGAAAGTCAACCAGATTCTATCAGAGCAGCCAGTATTGTGCAAAATCTCTGCTCTGTCATTTAATCTTCTTCTCTCCTATCTGCATGTAGGAAGGACTACACCATTTCTTTCTCTTCAGCTGGATCTGCCTCCCCCAGAGACTGCAGGCAACCTACCACCCTTCTGCTTTTACATCCCTCCACAAGATGGAGATGGCAGTAAGAGCCCCTGCACCTTCTGCCTGGTCCCAGCTTCCCAGTCACTACAGACCTCAGACAAGTCTTTCAGCCACCAAAGAAATACAAACCAGAGGATGAAATGCAGTGCCTTACAGTTAATGAAAAAGAAAACCCACCACATTAAAGAGACAGCATCTAGATGAAAATTATTGGCATGAAAAAAAATTAAGTACAACTGAAAAATTGTGTAATGTTATAATTCCTCTCTGCAGCACATATTTTTTGAGATATAAATCAACCCCATCTGCAGGATTAAAACAAAAATGCAACCATTAATTTGGTGGTAAATGTTTTCTCTACATCTTTAATAGCCCTAAGAAGGAAAACACAAATGCATTTCAATGGCCTGATGTTAAATCATTTATAGAAGACCTATTTCTGAATCAGAAATTTCCAGCACACTACTGCTGGCGAGTAAAAATGCAGCTCCATCAATAGGAAGCACACAGTTCATACAGGCTGTCTGTCTACAGAAAGGCCAAAGATATCACACCTCCAACTAAAGATAGGAGAGTTAAAAAAGCATTCAGTGGAGCAGCCTTGGGTTAAATGCACAGTTTTAAAACACATTCACCAGCTGTCTGCTACTCAGGCTTGTTTCTAATCTCGGAGATTCCAGGAGTGCAATTTGCTACCACAGCACAGCGAAGGCTGCTGCCCCAAAACCAAATACTGACAGCAGGGATGAAAATTTCAGAGCTCTTGTTTATTTGGTTTTTGAGGGGATGGGGGGGTTGCAGTACGAGTTTTTGTTACTGGTCTTCAGTAACTCATTCACTTTCTTTAGCATCCACTAAAGGCTGTGTAGACATTTCAAGCCTTGTTCCTAATTCCACACATCCTTGCACTGCTGAAAAAGAAATTAGGCATTTAGCAAAATCCTAGGAATCTTAAGAGGGAAAGGAAGCTTAAGAACATTAAACAAAGGTGTTCCTAATATTTACCTGAAACCTTCCCAGCAGGACTCCCTCACTCCAAGGGCTGTGAAATCCGCCTCTCTTCCCACTACCTTTTTTACAGGCTCCGCGGTACGAGAAGCCTCATCCTTTCCTATTTAATTTTTTCACCCCACCACACAGAGGTCTGCAACATATGCATGTTAACTCAGGTATCTGCTGGCACAAAGATGTAAAACTGGAAAAGGATTTATGTATTTTACCTTTTCTTCTTTTGGAAAAAAGCAAGCCTGGCACGGATCTCTGATCCCAGGCTTTGAATATGTGGAAGCATCAGAGATATTCTATGTGCTTTGCCCACAGAAAGGCAATTTTACCTCAAAATATTGCTGTCAAGCCCACCACAAGCACATACTGGTGCAGAGGATAGCGTGGCATGGTGCTATGAAATCCCTATGCCAAGTCAAAAGAGGACACCTGATGCCCTTCCAGAAGGGCAAACCAGCCTGGTGTTCAGCTCAGTACTATTTATCCTGCCTTTCATCCTGGTAATATTTGGGCAGACTCTTCGATTTCCTTTTATGCAGCTGATGTTAAGACCTGGCTGCCAATCAATAGCCTCCAGCTTAGCTCCCACACAAATTTTCCCTCCCGCTACTCAACTTTATCTTGCAACCTGCTTCTTCCCTCCCATCACAAAACCCAAAAACTTGTGGGTTTGTTTTTTTTTCCTAGCTGCCTGCTGGCTTCCACTTGCTATCGTATTACAGTTAAAGCAAACAAG
Source organism: Rhagologus leucostigma (assembly GCA_013397725.1). Taxonomy (NCBI): domain Eukaryota; kingdom Metazoa; phylum Chordata; class Aves; order Passeriformes; genus Rhagologus; species Rhagologus leucostigma. The sequence goes on along the minus strand of VZTD01002388.1, from coordinate 394,188 downwards.
CAGCAGGCTCTCCTCTGCACAGTTTCAGTGATTTCAGTGAGGTCACATAAGGCTAAATCTCTAGTGAAAGCCAGGCAGAGCACCACATATCTTTTCTTCTGCACTGCAGAAGGTTTTGCAGGGCTGTGCTAGTTGTAAAACGAGGCTATGTCACTATCTTGCCTATTGCAAAACAGCAATTACAAACAGGCCAGTCCCAAGATTCAGGTACTTCAAATCCTGCCACCAAATATTGCCAGCGTTATCAACACAAGCTGTGATACATGGCATTGCTCAGATTTTCAGCTTGGGAGCCGTATGATTAAGCAAGAGCCTGATTTTGCCGGAGGTGTTTCAGTCTTCATTAAATTGGTTTTGCTTGCTCAAAGAACAAGAACACAAAAGACGAAGCACCCAAAAGTCACGTTACTTTTAGCTCTCTCTACAGCAACGCTAACCTCAGGACTGGCAGGAGCAAAACAGTTTTCTCTTGAACACCAGCACTGGCAAGTGGTGTACATATAACCTGCATGACCTACTGATCATGGCAGAGTCCACCAGCACCTGGATGGGGCACTTGACAAGCATGGTTACCCCTCACAGCAAGGGACAATGACCCAAACCACTCTCAAGCAGTACAAAAATGCAGCAAACCTGGAACAACGCTGCACGTTTGTTTGCAAGTCTGCCCTTCCCAATCAGTGAGCAGTGCGAGGAGCAGAGCAGAGACATCAAAATTGCTTTGTCCAGCTTCTTCCATCAATACCAGGTCACTGGACCCTGCTAAACAGAGCTCTTGGGTCACAATTTTTAAGCATTTGTGCCAGGGTAACCACATGGGTTTAAAACTCAAATTCTGCTTTGGGGCAGGATTCTTGCTCACTGGGACAGCTCAGCAGCTTCCCCACTCCTGCCCCACACCAACCAGTGGAGGGACACCAACTAGAGCCACGTGACTTTTTCCAGTAAATCACAAGTTTGAAATAAAAATAATCAGGAAACCAAAGCAATTCATGCACTTGGATCAAGTTAGGAAAGGAGGGGAGTGAACAAAAAAAAAAAAAAAAAATTAGTAAAGGAGAAGCCAGTTATTTTGACAGCCTCACAAACCACATCTTTATCATCTTCTCTTCTTCGAGTTTAAACAAAATAGAGGGCAGATAAAAAGCATTACGAAAAAACTGTTCTGGAGTAACACAAACTACTTCTTTCAGCCTCAAACACAATGTTTTAAATTTCAGCTACCAAGCAACAAAATATTTATTACTTGTGCAAACTTTTCCAATACCAACATCCACTTTTATAATGCAAAAGGTGAAGCTATTTTTACACATTCTCAGCCTGTTTTTAGGGGCTTTGGAGCTCATTTTAAGGGCAAGAGCCAATGTCAAAAAGAAACTGCAGTGAGTTCAATGCAAACAACATTTGGCACAGTGTTTATGAAAACCTTTAAATACCACAAGCAGTTGCAACCTGGGATCTTACTATTTTCCATACATCTGACAGTACCCCCACCCGAGGCTCAAGCCTCATTTGGATGGCAATTTTACAACTGAGACATTTATACATACAGATATATATTCCTACTGACAGCAGTTACTAGTCAAACAAAAAACGATAATGGATAACAGAGGATAGAGAGCATCTGATTAATCTCCCTATTCAGGCAGAAATCTGGCCTAATGAAAGCTGAGTTTCCGAAGAAGGAACTTTACATTTTCTGGTGGCTTGGCACATTCCCAATTTCTCCAACCAGGAAAATAAAATGAAAATAAGAACACTATAACTTTCGGGCTACTCTTCTTGTTTTACTACTGGATTGCAGTTTCCTGCTGTTTCTTACAATGCTACTCTGGTCACTAAGCTGCATAGTCCAGTTAACACACAGCTTCAGAATATCCTGAGGTTAATCAGCTGAAGTAAATATGAGTTTCCTCACTCATTGCTGGAGATTTCCCAGCTAGAAGCTAAGGATCATTTTTCATAAACTAAAACATATGGGGGGGGAAGCAAACAGCAAAGAGGTATGAACTGGAAATTTAAAGCATGATTTTGAGATGTGCCGTGTCACACTACTGAATGTTTTTCTCCATCTCTGTATTTGCCTAACACATATTCCCTAGTCCACATGCGATACACACCTAACAGAAAGCAAACTCAGAAAGTCACTTCCATTACCACTCCCTCCACCCACCTCCCACTAAAAGGGCAAATTCTCACCTCAGCAGTTACAGGAGCTGCCAGACATGTGCTTCTGAATGACCTCTTGCAATGTGTGGGCAGCAAAGATGCGAAGAGGAGAAAAAGGGTCTTGCTTTATGTTAAAGGCTACTCCCCACTGCATCAAGAGTTAATAAGACTCAATTTCACTTGGTGCCAAGGTTTCACATTTGGCTTTGCACTGGGACAAAGGGCAGGAGAAGGAATAGCAAAGATGGTGAGGTGATTGATGTTTCATCTCCACTATAAAAAAACTACACTGAAAATGAGCTGGGTGAATGTTCACAGCACCACCAAGCTCCATCCTAACTCCACTACTGCCGACTGCACATTCCAATACTCAGAACAGCTCGTCAGCAGACATCAGCTTTAAGAAAATGTGGTTTTTAGAACTAAGAGCTTAAGCATCTGGGTGGAGACTTCTGTATCTTACAGTGTTTTGGATATTTTTAATTCCACCCAGGTCAACCGTTCACCATCCTGTATGCAATCAGGACTTCTAGAAATCCTCCTCCTTCATGAAGTAATGCCAAGAAAGGTTCTCACACAGTCACACTGCTCAGAGTGGAGGGAAAACACCAAACAGGAGAGCCCCACGCTGAAACTGTGAGACAAAGCATGACTGCTCCTCTCAAGAGCTACATGTGAAGACGTGTCAGTCACCTAAAGTTACACGGAGAACTTCATAATCATCAGCTCCTATTGTGTAAACATTTGATTTTGCTACTTGAACAACTTTTCAACATTCTTTTTTCATTTGTAATATGCATGTAAAGTTTGCTGCCACACCTTCCATTTCTGCAGATGGCTGCGCAGGGGACTTCAGTAAAACCCCCTATAAGGCAAAAGTGTTGACAATTCCTGGATTGCTCTGCACCACTAACTAGATGAGAAACAATGCAGATTTCCAGAAAGCTGCGATAGCATCTTAAAACACAAGCAGCAATTTGCACCACAAAGTACCACCCAAGCAAACGGGTAAAAAAGAACAATTAAAACCTTAAAAATTATTTTCAGTACAAGCTTATGATGAAATGTGTTATCTGTTCAGAGACCTGCACAATTCAAGCTGTTGAAAAATTGAGAAACGTCACGACAAAGTGACCTAGCCTTTTCAGTCTGCACACCAAGATACATGGGAAAAAAATGAAAATGGGACTGAAGTTTAGCTCAGACTTTGATAATTTGCATGATCAATGAAAGATGTCAGCACCAGAATCCAAATGGAGTGAGAACCCAGCTGGAGGCTAGCGGAACTGAAATGAAAAGGGGCACCAGCCTCTCTCCAGCATGCCTAATCAGGGACTGCGCCGACCCCCTTCCCGGAACAAAGCAATGTGTTATTTGGAAACCCCACCTCCCCTCCCACTGGTTTATTTTTTTAAAGGTTTGAAATTCTATCTACATCTGAATTAAAACATCCATTTCAAATCACAGTCCAGCAATTGAGGGAAAGACAATGGAGATGAGCATGAAAGAAGCAATGAAGAAACACAATACCATTAAATCATTTTTCACTGCTTAATGTTACGCTCATTGCAGAGCAGTTGAACACAGGCCAGAACAAACAGTATTGACACCACATGGTTTAAATGACACCACATGGTTCAACACTGGAAGGCTGTCAGAGCCAGATCTTCAGAAAGACTCAGGATTGGGTTAGGGTTGGATCAGGGGTTAGGGATTAGGGGTTGGGGCTTGTGTTTGGATTTGGTTTTGGGCTAGGGCTAGGACTTAAGGTTAGCGTTAGGGCTAGGGGTTAGGTTAGGGGTAGGGCTAGGGTTAGGGGTTAGGGTTATGGTTGGGTTGTGGTAGGGTTGGGTTTGGGGTTAGGGGTAGGGCTAGGGCTAGGTCTTAGGGTTTGGGTTAAATCTAGGGTTACAGCTAGGGCTTAGGGCTATGGTTTGGTTTAGGACTAGGGTTTGGGGCTAGGGTTAGAGTCAAGGGCTAGGGTTAGGGGTGCTTGGAATTTCAAAGCTTTTGGGATATTATTCACGTTACTCATCATCTGTTGACACCAAGAGGTTCACAGAACAACTTTGAAAAGCAGGATGGAAGGAAGTTTTCCTTATTACTTTATTGTTGTCCTAATATTTAAATAAATCAAAATCTATGTGGGGATTCTAACTGTTTACTACAAGCAAAATAATGCAAAGCATTTGGGTTTTTTTAATGCACAGAACAGCAAAACTTTGCAAAAACTTACAAAATTCTTTATCATTGTTGCTGGGTTTATATAATTTCTTGCAAGTGAGTACACATTTAAGAGTTTCCAGTAAAAAAGAAAAAATTCTTGATCTAAAAGTGCATTTAATGAAAATAAAACAGATTAAACTTCTTGGTTTTCGAATATTTCAGACAAAGTGACACAATTATGCACGTGCTGCACCGGCAAAGCCTAACCTCTCAGGCGTATACCAAATTTGACTAGATTACAGACGGCCCATATACTGTATCAGACCCTCCAGCAAATGCATTATTTTGCCACTGCTCCCTGGTCTCTAATCTACCCAAAGCTTTTCATAGAGATAATATTACATTCATGGCTTAGGCCTTGACAACTGCACCCATAAATCAATTTTAAACCTCACATTAATCATCTTTCTGTAATCAGTGGCTATTCAGCACAAATTTACATCTCATTTCTGTTGGCCAAACAGCCACATTAGAGCTTTGAAGCTTATTCAGGCTTAAATGATTATATTCCCCTAATAAACACTGAAGTCCTCTCAGTCCAGCTGCTGTGGGCTGCATTAATGACATGCCATGGCAGCAGGGACCATCTGAAGCCAGCCTTGTGCAATGCTACGAGCAGCAGCCCCCACGCCAAACAGATTTTTTGCATTTCCAATACTCTCAGAAGAAATGACAAAGCTGCTCTGCCAGACCCTCCTACGGGAACTGGTGTGCGCAGCAAGCACACACAACATGCAATTTATTGCACCTCCCCTAAACAGCTCCATTTGCCACCTCTTGAATACATGGGGTTACCAGTAAAAAAAATCCCAAACTAGATTTCCTGATTCCCCACATGCTGAGCACCTTAGCTTACTCTGGGTTTGGTGACAGTTCCGTTAAATCTGAACCGTCTACAAAACCCACTTTTCCCACTTGTCAGACAGCTCTAACTTTGTGCACAGCACCAACAAACTGTATCTTAGCATGCTTTTCTTTGATCACCTCAGAATTAGGCATTACATTTTTAATATCTGACTGCAACTTTTTACCCTGGTTTTTGGGTTGGTCTCACTGCTTTGTGTGACAAAGATTATCACTCAGGATTACAGTAAGCAGCTAAAACTTGATCAGTTCAGGGCAGATTTTGCATGTACTTGCCTGCAATCTCTATAGTGAAACAATCTATTCTGATTGAATAAAGAATAATTATTTAATTAAAGAACCCTGGCAGGCCTACATTATTAAACCTGCATAAAAAGACTCACATTGATTGTATATTCACTTTCAGTTAAGATCTGAATTGGTATGCTATGATCTAAAAATGAATGAACAGAATGGGTTTTTTATAACTGTTGTTAAGTACTTACCCCACTATAAGTAATAAATTATACATGTGGATGCCTGGCATGCTTATTCCACAACATAATGAAACTTTTCGTTACTTTTTATTCTATGGTATTTAATTCCCATTGTGTGAGGTTTATGTTACTATTTAAATAAGGCACCAGAATTACACGGATGTAAATCTGCAGGACAAAGGTGCAACACGGACCCCAGTGTGTCCTTTAATCTGGAACTGAAGAAACACAAATGTGCTCAATTGTTTGTGACAGATATCCTACATCCTAACCACTTCACAAAGAACACATTTCATACCTGCAACCTCCACACTCTCTCCTGGTATCTGACAACCACTGAAGAACCACTTGAACATTAACATGCCATGGCTAGAAAAGCAAATACAGTCGTGTGCTAAATACTCAGCTGAGATGTCTGCAATGCAGAAATAAATGCTGCTTTGGCAATTGGCTGTGATAATGCAAAGTCTAGGAAAGCTGCTGAAGTTTTCAGAAGAAACTGAAAACACTCAAATTGTTTTCTTAACGAAGAGGTAAACCATGGCTTAACCTAATGGTAATACTGCAACATATACACAGAGAAAAAAAAATCTGTTATTAGTTTGCTTTTCGCCTAACAAACAAAAGATCCTGGAATTTAAATTGCACGCTTTTGAAGAGAAGGGAAGATAACTTTGTTATTGGGGGGCAGGGCATAATCACCCACAGTGAGAACTTGCCATGGGAGCCAAACCACCATCTAAAACTTTTAAGGGCTATCCAAAGAAGTTTCAGAAGAAAGTGTTTGATCAGGCAGCCAGGCCTATGATGAGCCAACTATATTTGTCACCTAAGTAAGGTGGGTTAAAGCTAGCACCAACATGCCCATGCCACGTGGGAGTAGAGAGTGGGTACACAGAGAATTAACATTCATGTATATTGCCCTCACCAGGTTACAATAAGAGTCTCTTCTAGGCCCAAGTCCCTGAGGCACAGAGGTGAAGAAAACAGACATGCTGGAGACATGCAGTTCCTAAGAACAAACTATCAAAAAGAGTTGAAACAGGAAATGAATTAACTGGTCTACTGCTACATCTCTGACTGCTCAGTTAAGCTACAAGGTCTTACTACCGTTACTTTCTATCCAGGGTGCACTGGGATTAATGGGGGGTTGGAAGCTGGAGAGGCAGAGCAGCAAGAGCAAGTAAACATACGGACATGGGAAGGGGTTACATTTCCTTATGAGAAAAGAGATTGCCATCAACCTACCCTTCCTCCAGCAGGTTTGGGTTAAGGTGGGAGATCACAGTTTGTTGATCCCAGGTGGCAATGGACCTGCTGGATTTTGGCCACCCTGAACACTCTGATCTGCCATCCTGCACAGCTCCAGCCTTTGGTGTTTCCTTTCAGTGCTTCTTCTCCCCTACCAGCCCAGCAGGCCAGTCAGAAAGCCACAGGCAAGGGCCTCCCTTGGACTTGCTTATCAGAGACATTCTCACAGTAGGGCCATCACTGAATGAAACCTTTCGTGCAGCTTATGGACAGAACTCAGTCAAACTGCAGCAACAGCATTTTTTCTGCTAGGCAAGATAATTCTTGTCTGGAGCCTGAATTTCTGGTAAAAAAAGTTTTACATAATCTTCAGGAGTCCCTGAAAGGTACCACTTGGCACAGAAACTACAGATGATTATTTATCCAGCCCTATCCTAGGCCATGCTCTCACTCTACAAAATGGACTGATTGGCCATTTCACACTAACATGAAATTACAACCACAGTTCCATCATTATCTAGCAATTAAACCATTAAATCAATCCCCTTTCAATTTTTGTCTTGTCAGCTTCAGAGCCTTTCAGCAAACCTGGATGCATATTTCACGAAGAGTTGAAGTTTGAAAGGAAAAGGATGAGTGAATGCACTTCGAAAAATAAATTAAAAGCACAGTTCTCAGAGGAAGAGCTAATTAGCATAGGAAACAGCACTTCTACGGGTTAGGTGGTTAAGTGACACCATTCTCCTTACCAAAACACATACCCACTGAAAAGAAGACCGCTGAAGAAATAGTACTCTGATGCTGAAATGTTGCCCCCATAGTGCACAATACGTAAAGCTTTCTAATAATGTTTGCTTTCATCCATAAATTATTGTGCACAAAGAAACTTAAAACAGTAAGCAATGAAAGAAATTTTGTGCCAAGTAAAGGAATTAGCCATTTAGGGGAAGGACACAAAAATCTGTTGTTGCTTCTCAGTAGCTTCCTCTTGCCTTGTGAGCAAATGACATTGGACCAAACCCAAAAGAACTCTACCACTCATACACACAAAAGGGGAATTTCCGTATTTGCGTGGTCTGAAGCAGTCACAGGCAGGCCATCCAAGCACACAGGTGATTTTGGTTCTGTCTCCTCTGCTCAGGGATGCAGACTCCTGAGATGCTGAGAGGTATTTGGCTTTGCAGGCATGCTGCCTTTACTTGCACAGAAGCTGGTGCTCAGCCAGGACTGAATCCTATCTTTCCTAGGGCTCTAAGAGGCTCCAAGGTTATATCTTCCACTGTAACAGGAACCTGTCTTCCTATCAAAACCTGTGTACATGGTGCACTCCTGTAGTAGCATATCCACCTTCCATGGACTCCCCTTACCATATACCCATCCCACAGGTTCCCTGATGACAGTCTTTAGCACAGCTCTAGCCCACATTTTCATGTCACAGAGTATCTTGCACTGTTCTGCCACTCCTACCTGCCACAGCAACCACCTGAACAGCCACTAAGATTCCCTCTTCACTTTTACCTGGCTTCCATCACAGGGATGATTTTCTTCTCATTGCAATCCATTTGCCTCACAGAGCAAACAAGGTAATGCAACAATTTACTAAGATCGCATTCAGAAAGCCATTTTCTTTTCAAATGGCATGACTTCGGCTAGGACGAATTGCAAAGATCCCACAAGAGCGTCCACAGCTACTAAAGAGAGCAAAGCCCTACTTTATAGCACAAAAAACCATTAAAAAATTAGAGAAGGCTGGGATCTGGCTGACTTGCTTGTGGCCTCTGTTTGCCTGAAATGGGTTGTTGCGAGAAGAAGAGAGAGATGAGTAGTATGCACCTGTAAAGTTAACCAAGAAGAGGCATAGAAAGATCCACTGACTGAGAACTGAAGTTTGACAAATTTGAGCTAGAAAGATTCATTTGTCTTATGATAAGGACGGATTGATGTTGGTACAAGCTACAAAGGGATATGGACTTACCACAAGAGGATGACTAAATCAAAGAAAGCTCTCTCCAGAAGATGCACTGTAGGCCAAATCAAGGTTACAGACCTGCTTTGCAAGGACCCCTGAACAAATTTCTACACCATACGTGCCACAAGAGATTCAACTACATAAAGTTAACAGACCCAGTGGCCTTAAATCCTGTGAAGCTATACCACCATTACCTTCAGCTCACACACTCACAAATCTGCTCTTCTTTTTAAATAACAAAAACTAGCAAATCCTATAATCCTGTGCTTTTTTCCAACCAATTGTTTTACCCCACCACCACTGAAATGATAACTCACTAACAAACAGAAATAGCATGTCTAGAATGTCAATGATTTGCAATCAACATATTTGATCAGCAGGGTGTTGCCCAACTTCCTTCCTTAATATCATTTTGATTCCTTATGTATTTACTGTAATACAGGAAAAAAACTGTTCTCAGTTTTAAAACCCTGCAGAGCAGAGTAGGAAGGAAATTTGCCAAGTAATATCTTCGGTCACAGCACTGTGCATGAAGAAAAATAGTTTGCACTCTGTTTTCTCTCTTTGCTGCTTTATTTTTGAACAAACAAAACAAAGGTTGAAAAGAAGGAAGAGGACGATCTGTTTTTTAAAGGCAGTAATCAAGACTTTGCTAACTTAGGTCATTCCCAGTTCAACAAAACACAGGACACCTACGGCATTAGCCCCCACTTTGGGTCTTAGTTGCTTGCTTTACCCTTGATCGATGGGGACACTATGTAATCTTCCAGCAGGGCCAGAAGCACCCTCGTACAAAAAACTCAACATAGATTCTGGCTTCTGACAAAGACCCTCTGCAACACCTGGAGAGATGCACAGGGACTTCTGCACATCCAGCTTGAGGAAGGTCAGCCTCTGCAAACAGCAATGCTGAGAAACACCCCAGGTTAGCACTGGAGGAGATAACCCTGCAAGCAAAAAATCTCTCCATAGTGCTGTGCTCAAAAGGGGCAGAGAACAGAGAAGTCCAAAAGGTTTACCTGGGCTAGTGGCATCAAACAAAACAGCTTTGCAAACACCGAGCAAGGGCCGCTTAAGATTGTCTGCTTTCTCTTCAACACCTTCACAGCAAAAGCCTTTCACAAATATTACACAGACAGCATCATAACCAAATCCCCTGGGGGCTAAAGACATTTGCCAGGTCAATACACTTATACAGCTCTGAGAAACAGGCTCTGCCAGACTTACTTACTGTGACTCTAAAGGACACAGTAGCTCCTGCCTATCTGTATTGTCTGTCCACATCGAGACCACCCCTCCAAGTTAAATATACCAGACTCTGAAGAAGCAGTGTTTTGAAATTGAATATACAGAGCTTGGGGAGCTGAGCTTACAACCTGAGTAATCGGCACGGATATTCAATTATCATTAAAATTAATAAGTAGGACAACAACCAAATCCCTGGACGGGTTTTGATTATCTCAGTCTGGGTATTTATCAGAATTACTCTGACACACTGAGTCACTGGGCTCTGGCTGACATGCATAAGTTGCTCCTTAGACCACTGGAGTTTCCTACATGCTGGAAGCATCAGGACATCCAATGCCAGGAAGAGACAAGTACCCCACAAGAAACGAGATGGGTATCTGAAGGTGTACAAGAAGATTTGATTTGGTCTGAAATCCATTCCCAAGAGAACTATTCATTTTGTCCCTGTTCAGCAGCTGTCCTCTGCCTCACTGTAATTCTGCAGAGTGACAGCAGTCACTGCTTTTGCAAGAAAGCACCAACCTCCTTCCAGTCACCTACCCAACAACGTACCAGTATCACAACTCATTTATTTCCTGACCATGTGACAAGACAGCTCTAGTGATGGACATAACTAGTAATTCTTTTCTAAAACTTCATCATTTTAAAGTTGATTTTCCCATCACTAGAGCAAAAATCAAGGCTTTGACCAATTACTATATTAATCAATATCATTAATTTTAAGAATGCAAAATTAACTCCAGAATTGGCAGAGATATTAAAAGTATACGTGTTGCCATTTAAGTTAACTACACAGAAACATTCACTTATTCAATCCGTCATCAAACTAAAGCGAACAGTAAACCAGACGGAGATTGTGTAACGAAGTAACTTTATCTTACAGGATTATACTTGTGGTTATGACTTTAATTGCGTAGTCTAGAAGGATTTGTGACAAACTGAATAATCTCGCATTATTGTAATGATTTGTAATCACAACACTGGCTACAATTTATGGGCTGACTTTACATTTGCACTGCAATCAACTAAAAAAGTCAGTACATGCCCTATGGTTCTAACCACTTAAAATTATGTCTTGCAAGGAGCCCCAACAGCCTCCCAGTCTGGAGGTTTGAAACCAAGGCAAAGCTCTCAAGTGTGTATCTTCCAATTTCTGAAGCAAATAAAGCTAAAATAAAACAAACTTCAATACCCCCAAGGCTTCTGAACAGAAGACTAAAGGTCACATTTTTGCTATCCTTTACTGTTGACTGAACCCGGAGCAAGCCATGCTGAGCAGACATCATGCAGAGCACAAGTTGTTTTGATGACCCTCAACTTTAAGTGACAAACTTTAAGAAGGACCTCCAGGCTCCAGCAGGAAACCAGGAGAATCACATCAGTGCTGTACCTGGAGCCTGCAGGCTGAATATGCTGAAACAATCCCCCTGCCCTTGTCCCCTCCAAATTACAATATGAGGTCTCAATGAAAAAGGCTGCCAACACAGAAGGTGCTAGTTTTTCTAAACAGCTGGAGGAAAAAAAACCCCTCTTAAATCTTCCTTTTCAGAAACAAACAATTTCCCCCCCACACTTGGCATCTGCTGAGTACAATTAGGTCTTGGGGTTATCATCCCAGAAGGAGTGGCACCTATGCATCACATAAAAACTCAAGTACCTTAAAAAAAAAAATCAATTCATTCTAAAGAGCACTTTCAATAAATAAGTATTTTAAGAAGTCCTGTCATCACCTCCTCTCTCACCCTGCCCTCACTCACCAGTTCTTGGTCCAGCTCACAGCCTCAGCAAGGCAGGGGAGAGGCTGACTTGCACAAGAGGAACACCAAGCAGCTCTTTCTCACAACTGGGACAAAACTGAGAATGTATTAACAATAATGATATCTAAAATCATAGCAAGAAATACCCAGCGCCATCTTCTCCTGATAACCGCATCTTCTGTACCACATTCAATACTGTCAATATTATGGGAAGATTCATTGGGGTTATAGGAAGACCTTGGAAGGCAAGGATCAGGTCACTTGTCCCAAAATATTTTTGCTGAAGTCAAATGTGAATTTCTGCAGCGTAAAAGTTCAGTCCTCTCCCCACTTCAGAGCCAGAAGTTCTGATTTTTGCAAGAAAGCATCCCAATGAGGGCAATTATCCACAGAAAACACACATCTTCACGTGATTCTGGTTTATCTCATTGCAGCACCAGTAACAGATCTACAGGAAACTATGTCTCAATATATAGGTAGTTCATATACATGGAAATCAGTAGGAACCAGGCTTTAGTAATGGAGAACTTGCCTAACAATTTAAATATATCCGCTTTTTCTGACTTTGTTGTTTGAATTTCATGTTTTCAAGTCTTCATTTTGTAAAGTCAAGAATTAAATATAATCAAAGAAGTGGCCTGGCACTTGCTTGAGTAATGATCACAAAGAGAAATAAATAAGAATACATAAGCTCAATGCTTATCAAAGCATTTTGGCAAGAACGAACCCTTCCTGGAAAGCAGCAAAAGGAAGCAAATAAAGGACTGTGTGGGTATTTCAGCCTGATGTGACAGATCCAGGCTTTAGAAAGCCACCAGCAATCTCTACTCCTTGCCATCACCACACTTCTCTGAGCTGTCCCAGGGATGACCAGCTCAGCAGGCAATTTGATCTCCTCCTCCTCCATCACACCATGCTGATCCACAGTCCCCACTCTTTCCAGGGGAGCTTGCATCCTTACCAACCGCAGGGCCCAATCCTGCCTCCTCCCTGCAGCTAACTGGCAACTCGTCCATGGATTATTCCTTTCTAAGACCACTAAGATCATACAGGGGTAGGGGAGGATCAAACTAACATGCAAGTTGTCATTCACTCCTAACTATAAATCACTACTACATCACAGCTGTGTCTTCAGTAAATCATCTTGAAATAGAATTAAGAATCAGTGATGTCCCATCACACATGGAAGAAAAACTGCTCTCTACCCTAAATGCTCACAACTCCCCTCAGGATGGCAGAGTCTTTATTTCTTTGAGACGATTTGGGGAGGGTGTTTTTTTTTTCCCCACCCCCAAATCCTCTGTCCTGGCAGAGGAAGCAGCAGCCCAAACCATGTTCTGCAGTTCTTTTCTACTCACTGTTCATCCCATGGAATGCAGACAATCAATTACAGTGGCCTGACAGCATACAATATCACAGTGGTATCACAGATATGACTGATAGCCGGGTGTTACCCACATTCTCCTCAACAGTGCTTCATCACTCAGGTTGAAAAGCCTGGTGAGAAGAGCTACCACTTTTCTTTGGAGCAGAGTTAACACAAAAGCCTCCAAAGCATGGATTTGCATCCATGTGTACCACTTACACTTAACTTCCAATCTGTTTTACTACAGTATTTTCAATATTAAACCAACAGACTTTATGGCTACTGTCTGTTTTAGTCACATACACAAAACGATATAGTTCAGCATACTTTTTCCCCTCAAAATGAAGATGTCTAAAGGTAAATTAAGACTATCAATCCAAAATATATTGGGACAAGAAGAGCTTCCAAATAAAACACTGGCATTTTCTTTCAATAGCCAAGAACTGAGTCCCACCTTCCCCTTTCCCATATGCATGTAGCCTTCAGCAACTGAAAAACACCCTGTTTTTCTGATCTGGACAAGTAAATCCTGCATTATTCCCATTAGTAACGTGAAAAATGGATAAAAGTTTGTTCTAACAATCCTAGATGCTCAACTGCTGAACTGTTTCTTAATAGCAGAATGAATAACCACACATCAGGACTTTGCAGTAAACAACAGTCAATCAGAAACCTCTCCTTTCAGGTTTCAACCTAGGTGAAGGGTCTTCAAATAAGTCCTCTAATTTTTACTGTCTTCATTCACTGTGTATACACAAGGCAACTGCTTGCCCTGTAGACAAAATAGCAGCTTCCATCTTAACACTATTTTCAGGTATTTTGCATTTAAGATGTTCTCCTGGACACACCTACCATGTGTTTACCTTTTTGAAGCTAGCATTCTTTTTTTCATGTGTTTTTTGAACTGGCTTTCCTGAGTAACATTAAAAAAAAAACAACCAACCCAAACAAGACTGCATTCTTGAATTTAGTTACCAAAAAAAGCCATTAACCTGAGTAAAAATATATACTGTCAAATGGGACCAGAGCATTTGAAGTCTTATAAAAGGATTATGCAATTAAGTGATAAGTAACCCACTGATACATATATTTAGCACATGAAGCAGTAAGAAATATACTTCAAAAATACATAAACACAAGCTACAAAATCCTAATGCATGTTTTATAAACACTGGGCTGTTGCATATGCATTCTGTAATTGTAATATTTCGTTCTGTATAGTTTCAAATTTTCCATGACAGCACTACACTAATACATTTTAATTGTATGGTTACTAACTGTTGGATACCGATATTTCTGAAATCGGCACAAAAGTAACAAAGAAAACAATGGTTTTAGGAGATAAAGCTCTTCAAAGCTCTTTTATCTCCCAATGTAATTCCTAGACACTAGAGAAAAAAAAAGACATTTTAGCATGAAAGGAGATTATTGTTTGCCCAATGAGCCTGTGTGGAGGAACCTAATGCTGACAACAGTATTTACAAAATGATATACTGAAGGATCAACCTTTATTTTTTCCTGTGGTAGAATATATTATTCCAGTAATACAGTTCTAGCCAAGATAAAGATTTGCTTTATTCTTAATCTCACTAGTATTAATTTATTTTACAGTACCTTAGAGTACTCTAGGCATTCTAGATCTCCTTTAATAAGACCTACACCTCGCCAGATGCTGCTCCCAAATAAACGCTGATTTATGTCAACAGCACACAAACCAAAGGGCAGCCAGCTGAGAGGACAGACAACAAGAGCAGTCTCAAATGGAGTGAAAAGATTAAACTTCAGATAGGAAAGGAGATATGAGAAAGGACATGAATAAAATGGTAATGCTATACAATGAGAACTCTTGTCTAGCATAGGGTACTCTGGTTTAAAAGCAGATACACAGTGCAGCTAATACGTTGCAGGTATCAAAAGTGGATCTTAAATGCAGGTTACTCAATGAGTAACAGTAATCTGGTTTTAGTCAGGCCAAGATTAAAAACAAAAACACCAAACCAAACAAACCCAAAAACCAACCAAACAAACACAACCAAAAAAAAAAAAAGAAAAAGAAGATAAAAAAACCATGAAAAAAAGAAAAAAAAAAACCCACACCAAATTTCAGAGGGAAACAGAAACAGTTCTCACCCTAGACAGAGCCAGGACAAGCTTTCAGACAGAAGGGCTTCAGACTTAGGACTGCAATAGGGCAGAACAGATCACCTGGTTTGTTCGTCTAGAAGAGACGAACTCTGCTTGACCAGAGCAGCACAGATAGTCCGACCTGCTGTCAGAGACCTCCTGTGACAGAAATCCCACATCTGCCCCAAAGATGAACCAGCAGAAGGCACATTCCATCAAATTGAACCTGAACCAGTTTAGATGAAACAAATTCTGTGTCTCTTGTCCTACCCATTGCAAACCTGGATGAAAGCTTATTCCCTTCCTCTCTGGTGGCTGGGGCCAGTCCAATACTCTGTGCTACACCCAACTCCATCAGCCTTCTCATAAAAGATGCATCTCCCCATTGCAAAGCTGATCTCTTTAGATTCTGATTGGTATAATCAAGCTTTGTGAAACAAATGCAGCTCTATGAGCACTGGCAGGGCCACCAAACTCAGCAGAGAAATCCACCAATTTGAACAGGAGTCTGCTGGCCAAATTCACCTCTCATGGCAGTGCCTTACTCCCTTTAACTCCAGCATCTTCATTCTCACTCTGGGGCCTTCAGAGTTGGAGACATGAAGTCAGCTCTGCTTTATAACAGTTTAGTTAATTACCACAAGGGTCTCATACAACTGCATTATTAACCTCTGGTGTCTTTTCAGACCCAAAGCTCAAGCTCTTGTGTTAGAATTATGCTATATGGAAGAAGCACGCATGACTCCGGCACACTAAGCAGGCAGCACAACCAAATAAAACACATCATCATGGCCCCACAGGATGAGTAAAAATGACCATGGACACGAAGAACCAGAAACAGGGTCACAGAGGACAGAAGTTTACGTATATATAGATACTGCATACTACCTTAATAAATCCTAGTGGAGAAAAAAACCCCACATGTTTCAACTCTTGAGCTCAACATCATCCCACACATTATTCATGTAAAATTCCTTTATTCTGTATGTAACAGAAAACTTTAGGTACTACTGCTTGGGTTTGGATTACTCAGTTTACCTCAAACCCTTAGAAATGCAGTATTGTTTCTTACTAAACCATGCATGTACAAAAACGTTTCCATATAAACAAAGCAGCCAAATTGCAGGCTTTTAGGGTGCCATTAACATTTTTTCAGCTACTCGGTATTACTTATTTCCATCATGCTTCCTGCTAATGTATTCATGGCATTCATGTTAGCATATATGTTGGTTTTGGCTGGGATAGAGTTAATTTTCTTTGCAGTAACCCATATGGGCTATGTTTTGGATTTGTGCTGGAAATAGTGTTGGTAATTCAGGGATGTTTTCCTTACTGAGGTTACACAGAGTCAAGGCCTTTCATGGCTCTCACACTACCCCACCAGTGAGAAGGCTGAGGGTGCACGAGGAGTTAGGAGGGGACACAGCTGGGACAGCTGATCCCAACTGACCCAAAGGGATATTTCATACCATATGCAGCATATAGAGCTGTGGAGAAGAGGGAAGGGAGGGACGTTCAGAGTGATGGCGTTTTGAGTTCCCAAGTAACAGTTACGCGTGATGGAGCCCTGCTTTCCGGGAGATGACTGAACACCTGCTGGCCCACGGGAAGAGAGGAAGGCATTCCTTGTTTTGCTTTGCTTGCGTGCGTGGCTTTTGCTTTACTGATTAAACTGCCTTTATCTCAGCCCATGGGTCTTCCCACTTTTACCCTTCTGATTCCCTCCCCCACCCCACTGGGGAGAGGGGCATGAGTGAGCAGCTGTGTGGGGCTTAGCTGCTGGCTGGGGTTAAACCACAGAGCAGATCCCTCTGATTCCTTTTCTACACCAGTCACAGACAAGCAGCAGCATTTGCAGGAAAAAAACCACAGGCTGCCAAAAGTACTGCCCTGAAAATGCCAATTATAATCATAACTACATGACACAGCTCAACGGTGCCAAGAATCCTCCTTCTCCTTTCACTACCCCCTATCCCTTCCCCTTTATTTTATTTCTATCCCTGAGGGAAGCACTGCCTCCAATCCAGGATTCCTGTGTTAAATCTCTATCTAAACTAGGATTGACAGAGAGCAACACGAATCTATTCCCAAATCATGCTGAGTAATCTAAAACTGCTGTTATTTTTAACTTTAAAGAGGCACTCTAGGGTACCTGTCCTCAAAAACATAAGCCAGAAATACTGCTTGGAAAAAAACCCCAAAACTAACCAAACCAAAAAACCCCCAAACCAACCAAACAAAAAATCAAGCCCACAATTATCCTACATAAATGAGAAGCAACTTGTAGAATCAGTCTAGCTGAATTTACCCCCTAGCTTTCAGTATTTGGCCTTACTAACCACCCAAAGGAGGGGCAATTGCTTTCCCTCTTGCTGCTCACATGCAAGAAATCATCTAGCTCCCTCATAATTCTTTATTCATTGCAGAAAATGAACATCTCCACAGGACCAGGTTCTTCAGTACATGTTTATTTTCCAGTCTGAGCCTAAAAAAAAAAAGCCATCACATGGAGCTGTGCAATGAGCCACAGCACAGAGCCAATACCCCAAGGACCATAGAGACTTTCCTGTTCTGTGCTACCGGAAGGTCAGGGAAATCAGTGGGAGGTGGAGGAGATGGAAGAGAACCCTTTATACAAAAGCAAAGCAGGTGTGTGGCAGTCTGATTTGGACAGAAAAAGAGTACTTCTGATCTGTAAAGAAAGAAGTTTTAAAGTAACAGAGAATGGAGGGAGGGTCTGGAACAAGTAAATCAGCCCTATAATAGCCACTGAAACAAAAATCAGACATAATTGCTGAATAAATCAAGCCAGCTTAAGAAAGATTTTATTTTAATCAGCAACTTTTGCAATTATCTGGATATTGTTAAAAGTGACTTGGTTTTCACATGGCCAGACCACGTAAAACTGAACAGCATAGGTTTACAGGGTGCTCTGTAGCTTCTGCCCCTGCTATGGCTTTGCAGCGAGTTGAAATGCATGACACAGCCTCCTGCCAGATCAAGGGAGGAAGAGGAGGCAATACAGCCTACAAACACTGCCTGACCTCACCCGACTATTTCTGTCACAGCACTTACTCTTGTTCCTACCTCTGCGAGCTTCCATACGATTAAAAGGTTATGTTTAGCACAGAGAAGTACAGGCAGTTTCTGCAGGTCAGAGCTATCCAGGGTCACAGCTGGATACAACGCACACACAAACCTCTTGATGTGCCCAGTCTGGGCAGTCGTAAGCAGTGCCCCAGGAACCAGTCCAGAGGTGAAAGATTTTGCAGACCTGCTGTACAAGCCTTTAATAGAAAACCTGACTGGTTTTGTTCGTGTGCTTGGAGGGCTTCCTACTACACAAGAGGGACCAGACTTTCCTGATATAGCCTCTGGTAATTACAGCAACCTCCTTCAAGTTAAAACAAACTTACATGAGCTGCAAAAAAAAAGTCGAAATTGTCCCTTTGGCAGGTAATAACATGATCAATTCCTAACCTGAGTGTGAAAAGGGCAGCATTTTCCATGCTGACCATGCTCTTTTGGCAGGGAGAGAGTCCCTTTTCTGAGCTCCATGAGGACCTCACGGGAACTTTGCTCATGCTTTAACATATAAACTGCAGGTCTAAGAGCTGACTGCACAACTGCTGCAAGCTGCTGAATCCACACAGGGAAGCCAGAAGCCACACTACTGCAAGTTACTTATCCTTCAGGGAAAAGCAGCAGAAATAAGGAAGCACTTTCTCCTGCTCAACAGCTGGTTCTTCACACCAGGAGGCATTGTTTCAAAACCCTACTTGGCCATAGCATATTTCAGTCATCTCATTTCTATTCATCCCTCAATACTCCATATGAAGGAAGAGGGGGATTTTTCTTACCTTCTATGTGCATGGGGAATATGAAGGCCAACCAGGCTGCAAGGATAATGGCCACCACGCAAACCGGTACCAAGTAAGTGCCCAGCCAGACAAAGCTCTTCAGAGGACTACCTTGATTGAAGTGCTCCTCTCCCTTCCCATAAAACCCACTACTCACAAGATGAGCCAGCACACACTGTTTAGCAGTGGATCAAGGTCTGATCTTGTGGGGACGCAAGCAGCTGCAGCGCTTCTTCATTTGAGATGACAGGCATGAAACAGGTCCACCTTTAAGCCTGATCTGTTTCCAGGCTGGAGAGTCAGTCTCCTTCCCATACAATGCTGCTTTCATTTCCCAAGTTAGATCACATTTTCCCATTGTGTTCAGCAAAAATGAGGTGAACAAGAGACTAAACAAGGGCAGCTGGACCTTTCTGGAGCATGGAATGTCTTAAAGATTCAATACACAAAAATTAACATGGCACACAGCTGTAACAGAAGTTTAGACAACGATATCTACAAAGGATCTGCCAAAAGCAAGTTCATTTGGCTTGCCTGGACCTCTTATCCCAGTTGTCTTGGGAGGGGCTTTTTGTGGGGTTTTGTTTGTTTGTTTTAAATGTGGAAATCTGTTTTCAAAACCTACCAGCCTGAGCCTTTGTGATGTGAAGATAATTTCTCCCAAGCACTCCCATACAATGCCAGAGACTAAACTCTTGCTCTCTTTAACAGCAACTGTGCCCTGGTACAGTCTCCTACTTCTAGCAGTTGTGGTTCTAAGAAAAGTATTTAAGTTCCATTAAGATTCATAATAAAAATCAAGTGGGGAAGCAGCAACACTGGAAGAGTACCAGTGTATCTTCAATTGGAACTGTACCACCATTGAAAAGTGACTACACGCCACAGGATACTGTTCACAGCAATAATAAAACACCATGCATCAAAAAGCTTGCTTCAGAACATGGCTTGTATCTACACACTGTGGTGTTGCAAAGCGTGACACATCCTGACATTCTTGCTCCTTTCCCTGATGGGGGGCTGCGCAGACAGCTACAGGGACCTTGAAAATTTTCCCTAGGAGGACATCCTGAGATAACAAATTCGTATGAGAATGCCTGTCTCTGATGTCAATTAAAGCTCCTTCCTTTTCCAAATTCAAATCCTGAAGTGAGAGCTACTTTAAATACTTATATTAGGTAGATCGTGTAAAAAAATTAAGCAAAGAGCATATAACTGTAGCGTAGCTGATTGCAGAGCAGTTAGAGAAGTAACTCTGGGAAGACCTTTCTTAGTGCTTACAAAATACTGCAAATATATTAGTTAAAAAAAAAAGACAGTTGAACTAACCTCCTGGATTTTTATGATGTCCCATGAAGACAAAGAAGATTAAGAAGAGATTTCTGGAAATTTGAAAACCAACTGCCTAATTCACTTTTAAATAAAAAGTAGAAGTTAATTAAGGAAAAAAATAATTCTCCCTATTGAGTCAGTAACCTTTAATTTGGCATTCATGAGTGTACTTCCATGTGCTCTTTGGAAACTGAGCTTGTAAATATAGAAAGGTTTCCCTAAATAATGAAAAGATACAACTGCAGCTTATGTATAGGATAGTTAGCTTTTGATTTACCCACATACATACAGACTCAGAAGTATTCTGAACTTCTCAGCCCTATCTGTTTTTCTACTGATACTCTTTTTAAGGGCATTGGGATATACCAGAACTGTGCTTTATACCACAGGAAAAACACCAGGAGATGTTCAAAAAGTGAAAAAAAAAAACCAAACCAAAACCAACATCCTTTAAGAACCTTTAAGAAGGGCATTAGGATCTTTATGGTGCCCCATGGCACCAAAATATTGCTCTGCCAGCATATCTGCCACTGGTTATTCTGATGCCCACACAAGCAAGCGGAGTATACTTTGTTCTCCGCTTTAAATCAATAGATTTTTTAAAAAGGTTATAGACTAACTGTAACAGGATTAGATCTTGGACTGAACTGAAAATAAAATCAGATCCCTGTGTAGCTTTCACATCCCTGCTGTAACCAGTGCCTGTAAACATGCAGCTCTTCCAAGTGAGACTGCCATTTCTACAACCTTTCATCCACACAGAATATACAGAAAGCCAGACTTTAATTTACTGTCTAATATATATATTTTTTTTTTTTTTCCCAAGGTTGGCTGAATTTTATATAAACACTGCCACCATCTTTATAACAATTCAACTGGAGTCCAAGACAATTATGCAGTCTGTTTCATCCGGTGACTAAAACTCTGGAATAACACATGCCTGAGACTTGCTCTGTTGGAGGGCTCAGTCGTGCAGCATTTCTAACTTAGGATGCTTTCTCACCTCACACAGTGCTCATGGCTTTCAGGAACTGACAGGAATACCCAGCACGGTGCAGAAATCAACCTTTCAAGACTGCACCAAAGCTCTGCCACCGTACAGCCGTCATGGATGCCCCAAATCAAAGACCAAAAATCACGGCCAAGACTACTCACAATGCAGTCAGGTCAAGCAGACACACTGGAGGGTATTAATGCATCTAAATCCCACCACTTATTTCAAGTATCAAATTAGGAGGCCAGGTTCTTTCAGCTATAGAATCACAGAATGGGTCAGGCTGGAAGGGACCACAGAGGGCTCATCTGGTCCAACCTCCCTACTCAAGGAGGGTCATTCTAAAGCACATGGCACAGGATTCTTTTCAGAGGGTTCTTGAATATCTTCAGTGAGGGAGACTCCACCACCTCTCTGGGCAACCTGTTACCCACACAATAACCCATGGTCACCCACACAATAAACAAGTTTTTCCTCATGTTCAGGTGAAGCTTCCAGTGCCTCAGGTTCTGCCCATTGCCTCTTGTCCTATTGGTTGGCACCACTTAGCAGAGCCTGGCTCCATCCTTTTGGCACCCTCCCTTCACTTACAGACATTGTTGTTTCAGTTGTCCCTTCCTGAGGCTGAACAGTTCTTCATATAGGTAATGGTAAGGGACAGAGGCTCCACAAGGTGCTGAGAACCCAGCTTCTGCTTCAGTGTTATGAGGTCCCAGAACTTTATCATGAATCTGAGACGTATTTGTGAACAGCCTTGTTCATTTAAAGCTAACAGCCATGTTCCAGACCTTGCTTTTCAGAAGCTAACTTCCAAAAAACTGTGTTCCATGCTTACCACAAAGGCTCAAGAAAAAAACCAAGAATTTATAATTTAAGAGAAATTTAAATAATCTCATGGATTTTCTTGGTGAGGGGGGAGGAGTGAGGAGGCTGACTCATTATTATTTTTTTAATACTTGTGGCTGGCTCTGCTGCATAAATAAATCAATCCCCTAGCCACACAGCTCCATTTCTTCAGTCACAGCTTGTTGTTTTATTTATTTTTTTCCCTCCATTGCCGACAAATCCCTCTAGAGAGTTTTTAAACCCAGTAGTCTACTTTCCGAATGGAAACGATTAGTATAATCTGTGAGAGAGAAAGCAAACAACAACAGAGACTTACCCCATTTTTTGGGTAGGCTATCCATCCTAGATCCCCCATTACTGTACGTGAGTCCAGTAAATTCACTGAAAATAAAAGAAAAAAAACTGTTAAAGAAGATGGACAGATTACAAACTTCAGCAGGTATTTCATGGTATGGGTGGCTCTTGTAAACAGATTGTTTATAATCAACCGAGGAAGCTGGATTTTTGTAAAGCAGAACAACAATGCAATAACTCCTCTAACAATGAGGTCATACAATGAAAACAATTCTGTGTATGCATTAGCTTATTCCTTTGAGATCTCCCAAAGAAACCAAGCTGCAAATGCACTGAACTTTTGTAAAATCCAGATCCTTCACATTCTTAGGACCTGATCTTTTGGGGGGAACAAGTACATCATGCACACTGTGTGTTCATGTGTATAGATAAGACATACAGTATATAGGTGTATATATATACACTCACAAACATCTATGCACATTTATACACACATTTCTTCTAAGGTGGCATGCATTTTTGGCATAATCAGGCCCTTAGGACAAGAACAAAACAAGAATTCAATTTTTGAAGTATTATATGTGCAAGTATCACTCTTATCAGGAATCTGTTATTTTCCTCCACATTTTTCTCCAAGTCTTTGACCTCTTCGTTATAAGCTATGCAAGGGATCTTTTTTCTTCTACACACAAAAATTCATGAATACTTCTGTTAAGTCACAGAAGTAACCAACAATTTACAGTAAACAGCAAAAGAACTATTCCCAAGCTTGTAACCATTTTTTCCTCCCCTACTACCTGAAATACCGGGTAAAAACTGAGAAGTAACTAAATCTACACAAACTTAACTCAGCTAAGAAAAACTGTAGCAGCTTCTGGTGCTGAGCTTTCACCTCCTGCGCCCAGGACTTTAAATCTCCAAGTCAGAAGCTTGTCTCTGAATCATCAATTGTCATCCAAAATCTCAACCTAGGAGCAACTTTTGTCTACCTTAATAGCACACTTCATCAAATTACAACACTTACTTCTCTCAGTATATTTGTCTACATAATACCTCACTTCTTGTATTCATGTCCTTCCTGAAAAGGAATTGACTTCCCTGGGTCTTCAATTCCTACCTCTACCATGTGTGTTTTTTAAAAATCCCACTGGAAGTTTCGGCAATTGGACTTTCAAGACTTCCTAGCACGTGATGATCTAGACCAAGCTTTGATGATGATCAAGAACAAGCTTGAAAAGGGTGAGGAGGCTCTGTGCTCTTTCCTTTAGAATTGCAAGGATGTAGGTACTTAGAGATTGCTACAGAAGAGAAACAAACAGGTTGCACGCACAAGTTTGAAGAAGGCAGGTATCACAACTAACCCTCAGGGTTACACCACTTACAGAGGCATAGTAAAAAAATCCAGAAGTACACTATACTGCAAAGCATGCTCCTTTAAAATATTAAGGAATATTTAAAAACAAACAAAGACTAAACAACTGATTTAGTTTGGACAAAATCAAAGTTCTCTAAATCAATTTTGTCTTTATCACTGTACCACACTGAAGGCTGACTACTGTAGTCCCTTGTACACAAAACCAGGCCAAAACACAAAAAATACAACACAGAGTTCTCAGACTTGCCAAACACTTATCTTAAAAGTGATTGTCTATCCAGATATTTTCATAATGTATGAAAGTATTAATGCAGGACACTATCACAAGGCATACACGTTCTCCCTGGTCAAGTATATTTTTGTGATGTTGAGCAAAACACATTTGGTGGCTCAGGGTTTTAATTTCTGGATTGCTTTCTCCTGCCAAAAGAGGAAACAGTTGGAAGCTGTCAATGCTACCAAACTACAGGACATGTGGTGGAAGCAATACTCAGAGACTACACTGAACTATATTCACAGTAAGTAAACATACAATTAAGGTGGCTTTCCACTCCAGAGTCCATGCAAAATAAAAGTATTGCTATCACCTACCACTAGATACATCACCCAGTTATGCCCAGTTTTTCCCCTTACGAAGTCTTCAGGTAAAATGGTCATTAATGTCTCCGGCTCCAGCTGGAGCCAAGCACTGTCATCCAAGTTCTCTTGAACTACATTGCATTTTCTTGGGATAAAAAGAATGACCCTAAAATATTCTTCACAATAAGACACACATAAATAACACGTCCCATATTATAACTGCATACTATTTTAAAAAGCAAGAGATAGCAGTGAAGTTGCCAAAATGGCAGGTTTACTCAAATTCCTTCTATTACAATCACTGTAATTAAACTGTGCAGAACAGTATATTCCTGTCGTTAAGTTGCAATGGATGCAAAACAAGTATTGATCTACATTGTACAACTTAATTAAAACTTGTCCTGGAGATGCTACTAATGAATGTAATTAGATGCTGTGTTTGATGTCACAAGCTTCTTCATGACATGCTAATTAAGGAAAAAGCAGAAAAAGCGCTTTATTCGAACATCAGATCATAAAAAGAATATGATACAACTAAATATTGTATTATCTTTCTATCAATGACAATTTTTAAATTGCTGTTATTAACTTCAAATTCAAAATAATTTTCTGCATATGAAAAGATAATACAGCCCATTCAACTCTAAGTCAAGTCAGTGGGAATTTTCCGACTAGTGAGTCAGCTAGGAGAGATGAATACTAAATCTCCAGCTAGAAAAGACTCAATTCCTCTCGTATCCTCTCGTATTCTGCACAGAGCAAAATAAATAGGATAGAATACACCTTTTGACAGTCACCATGCAGTAACTCAAAACTCACGTGCCAGGAAGGCAAAAGTGACAAGTGACTGGAAGCTGTCCCTGTGTGTGGGCTGCTGTGGAGACCAGAGGGGCTCCCAGCACACCTCAGACAGCTCTGAGGGGCTGTAAGGCACAGCAGACACAGACTGCCCCATAAGCATCTGCTCAGGGCTGCTTTCACAGTGTATCATCTGAAACACTGCACTGCATCGATCTGCTCTGATGAATATATTTAGCCAGTAACCTAAACCACCTCCAAGGACAAAGATGTTTTGCTTTGAGAAGCCCCAAAATTCTAGTATATAAACACAAATTATTGCTTGCTCCATCTAGATACAAGGTGTCTGCATCTTCCCTATCAGCACCCTCCCCAGTCACTTCCAGGGTGTCTGTCCTTTGCTTGCATCATTTCCAGGTCACTACCCCACCCCAATGCAGCCTTAAAACAGGGCCCCAGCATCCCCCACTCCAAGGGGGGTGGCTCTTCCAGCAGCCCAGCTGCAGGAGTTCCCCGTGGCAGTGGTGCTACTAACACTTTGGGGATGCTCTCTCAGGCAGCCTTCCAGTCCTGCACTGCCAGAGAGGTCACTGGAACACAGTCCCACCACACGAGCCCAGACAGGCTCAGCACCACCTCTCTTCCCACCACCTTCCAGCCTGGCAGGAACATTATCTTTGCTGAAATGGTATTTATCAAAAAAATGCAAACTGGCCAGGCTGGGGAAGAATCAGGGGGCAAGCAGCAGGTAAAACAGCTGGAACAGAGGAAAACATTTCAGCAGAGACTTAGAAGGGCTGCCACCATTCCAAACAAATGCTTCCAAATTCACCGTGTAGCTGCTTGAAAAGAGATGAAGCTTTTTTGCACCTGAATAAAAAAATCTGAAATTGTGTTTTGTTTGACCCACAGCAAGACACAGAAAGAGACCAGAGGTCCTCTTCAGAGCACAGAACCAGTTCTTCCCTATTCAACCTGTGATGACTGTGAGCACGTATTTGGCTGTGGCTGTTTAATAACCAAGTAATCCAAACACTCAGGACACCGAAGGAAGTAATTCGGGAACACCTCCAGCTATGTGTGCAAGGCTTCCATACTTCAAAAAGTCTAGTGCCAGCTCCTGTGTAGCTGGTGACTCCTGGACCTGCCCCAACACCGCCTACTCCACGGGCATAACCCAGAGCTGTACTCAGGAGCACTTGGGATACTGCAGAGCTAACCTTGCTGGAAAAAAAAAAATCTCCTCAGAAATTACTACCAACTCTGCTTGGCCCACAATCTTAAAAGGCCCCAAAATAACAGAACTCATTTATTCCCACTTCCTTTCTCCTCAGCACCAGCTAGCTTTATCTTGAACAAGCAAGAAACCTCAGACCCCATAAGCACACACTTAGCACCTGTATCTTTGCCAGCAAACTTGGAAGATAATATATAATATTTTTTGCTCATCTCCACCATCAGTGCATCCATCCCACAAGCCCTAATTATTTCTAATGCTCAGTCAAGGGGAACACAAAACCACACAGATCTATATCATCATTAACTTCCATGCCTTCAGGGTAGGATAAATGATGATTAAGTCTAAAGTCATACCACAGACCTTTTTTTTTTTCTTTTTTTTTTTAATACAGAATAATAGCCTGGGGAGTTTGCACACACTCTTGTTCTCAGGCAGGCTGGTTACTACAGGTGAGCAATCAAGTTAGAGTGAAAAACAGACGTGATCTAAACCTTTGCCCTGAACTCTAGCTGGTGAATTAATAGTGGCTTCTCATGTGGGAATCTCTATCAGGGAGCCTGGATTTAGCTTTTTACTCAAACATCCTTGTCATGTTCATACAACTGGCATTTAGCAGCTTCACCATGGCTACACAGGGACTGTGGCTGGGAGGAAGCACATGAAATGCCAGGGCTGATGGCATTCAACACTGACCTAAACCAACCCTCCGCAGCACAGCAGAGCTCCCCACCTGGCACAGCCACCTAAAACATGTGGCAGCAGTAGCTTGCCCAGGAGAAAGCAGGACAGGCCTGTCATGATGGTACAATGCCCACAGTAGAAGCCACCGATTCACGGATTGTTTTGATCACACCATTGAAGTGAGATGGCTCCTCTGGCTCTGGGCTGGAGTAGGATCATCTGGAGCATCTTTTTTCTTCACTCCAATTTCAAATGGGAAAAAAAAAAACCAAGCAAAAAACCAAAAATCCCCCACAACAGTCTAGAACACTGAGTACTTCTGATCCTACCAGCTCCACATCCTCCTGCCATTTCAGTATCTAAAGATCTTCCAGAAAATCCTTCACTGCTTACACCAGGGCTAAGTCTCTGTAGGCATACAAAAACTGAACTCTTCCGAGTTGCCATGGTCTTCGAGCTGATTTCCAATAAATCTTACACTAGAGTAATCTGGCTCTTCAGCAGCACCATTTACAAGCTGAGGTTTACCACAGGGCATCCTCTACCAAAGTATACCCTAACTGGGAGCTCTAGAACAGGCAAAATGGTCAGGACAGCAAAAGCTAATGAAATTTATATCATGAAGCTGTAAAGCCGTAAGAATCTTTTTTTTTATTTCACTGAAATATACCTAAATGAGAAGGGAAAGAAAATACTCTTTGACCCAACGAAACCATCTTCCATTACAAAACAAACAGAAGTACAGAAACCTTCCTTATAGCCTGCATAAATATTTCAAAACATTACATGGCTTCTAAAGTAGCACATTTCTAAACAACAACACTTAAACAAAAATGTTTCTAACAACTGAAGGAAAACTCTGCTTTAATAAACTTGCTACAAATTGATCAGGAATCTGAACATTATTTTGGGTAGCCTGAAGCTGAAGGCCATTATGAAAGAAAGTGTAGTCATGCTCCTACATCTTCCTCCAGGCTCCTCCTGCAGCTCCCGGCCCCCTTTGCACACACTCCACAGGACACGATGTAGCTCCAACCTTTTAGTGGGTAGTCAAGGTAGCCCCAGCTCTGACCCAACACTCACACCTTGTAGGAAAAACTACATTTAAAGAACTTGTGAAAAACCTCTCACAGGAACACTCACACTGACAATTAAGCACGAGGTGAAACGCTCTGCTGCACGGGGGTCAAGGTGCAGGACAAGACGTGACAGCAGCGCTTTGCACTTCATCAGAAGGTCTCCTGAATAACATCACAGACTTTCCACCAAGCTTCACACCTTTACTCTCTTCTTTCCCTGGACCCAAAGGAGGGGGCATAGCTGCCAGCACATCATCATTAACGGAGCTGATTTCTCCTTGCAACGCATACATCCCCATCCTTCTTCCAGCACTTCCAGGGGTCACAGCACTACCAAAACACATGGACTGCAGAGGAATCTTCATCACCATCATGAGTCAAAGTTTTCCTGCTTCATAAATCTTCACTGGTTTTATTGCAGTATTGTTGCCATTAATTTTCCAACTGTTTTCCCTGTTGTGCCAAGTGTTTCTCTAAAAAGTATATATCCAAGGTACTCCAACAAGTGACAGTCAAAAATAACTCAAGAAGGCAAAAGAAAAGGGAAAAAAAACGACCTCTTGAAAGAAATCAAGGTCATCAGGGAGCAGATGCCTTGAATTAATTAGCTACACTGAGTAGGGACAAAACACACAGAGGCAAGAACCTCTGAAATATTTCCATCAGTGGAAACAAGCTACATCAGAGTGCACGCTGTAGCAGAACCTATTATTTATAGCCCACTCGAGGAGGAAAGTATACACTACTTAATGAACTTGCAAACTAATATTAACTGCAGATTTATATTTTATTATGTTGGCTTCATTCTGATCCAAGTTATCATAATTCCCATTTATAGCAAGAGCCAAAATGCTTGAATCTGCATCACAGATTCATAGGTTTTTAAGGCCAGATGGACAACTGCAATCATAACATCAACTAGAGAATTTTATCCAGTAATTTCTGCATTACATCTGTAATTTGCTTGAACACACTGTTTACAAGGGAATGATATTGCCCTTTGACAAAGTTCTTCAGGTTGGCTGCATTTTTTCCCCACAGGCACAGAACCAGCTGCAGCACCAGGGAGTGAGACCCAAAGCTCACTTCGATAACCAGACCCACTAAAACAATCAGAAAACTGCCAGTTTTTTCCTTACAAAGATTTCCAGTCAAAACAAGAGGCAGTCATTTGTTCCTCCCGCCATACATCACTTAAAGGCAGAAGTGGTTGGATTAGCTTGACACCAAAGTGCCTGGAAACATAAGAACTCCAGTATGGTTTGCTTTTCTTTAATAGCAAACACTCCTAGTCACACCAAAATCACCATTTAACTGGAAAGTGTTTATTCACTGTGAAGAAAGCCAGGAAAATGCTTCCATTCTCACTCATAAAATTCACTGGAAACAACACTGTACCAACACAACAGCAGATTTCTGGGCTGGCTGCAACACCAATTTTTTGGGTAACCATCTGGGCAAGTATCACTTTACCACTAAGAAAGAAAAAGAAGCCTCGACTGAAAGCAACACACAACCAGCACCTGCAACATGACAACCAGCCTCAATGGAGAAAAAAATACCAGTGCTGTCCTGCAGATCAGGGCCTTCAACCACTGTCAAGGCATCTGCAAGTCACTGAAGGAGGCAGTTGCTTCAAGACCCTGCTTAAAGCTAGCACCTTATTAAGCGCACACACAGTCAAGCCCAGTGTTAGCATCCCAACAGTTTCTCAGTGCAATCAAAACACCTGCTAGCAGGGCTGAGATGAAATCTCACCTTCCTCCCTAAATTAACAACTAAAAGCAATACAGTCTCTACGGTCTCTGTTGCTAAAAGGTGTCCTAAATGACATGGAGATCAAATTCTGTAATGCGTATAACCAAACTGAAGAAACTTTGCACAGATACATCCAGACCTGTCAAGGCTGTCAGCTTTCACTACCAGTGGACTTGCAGGGCCTCACTGTCCACCACCAATAAAGCCCTCCTGTTGACAATTATGACTACTCTGCTGTCCCTGAATTAATTCACGCAGAAAATAAAAGGAACTGACATAATGCTTAGCAAGCATTTGGGAGAAAAAAAAATGTTTAAAATGATCTATTGGCTTTTCAGGGGGGTTGACAGTTTATCCCTTCTATTTCTGTTGAGGGAAGAGGGTGGAGGTTGCTAGTGGGAACAGCACATTGTTAACACATTTTAGTAAGAAATTGCTTGTGAGTATTAGTAAAGCAAAGATGAATAAGCCAAAATGATGGGGTTTTTTTTAGAAATTATCTTACAAAAGCAAGTATGCAGATAATTTCTCCAAGTAGTTTCACTGTTTTGGGACATGCAAAACAGTTTAAGAAGTGATCCACAAGTCCACTCAGAAGCATCAAGGAATGCTCATTACTGATGCTGAATAATCAGTTTCCTCTCAAGTGTTCCTCTATCCCCTTTGAGAATTACAAAGTTCAGACTGGTTGTTCTGATCTCTTTCTAACATGAAGTGATCCAGGTTAGAGAACCCAGTAGTTAACACCTTGGCAAAACACTTCAATACTGCCCCCTGCACCAAAATGACATGAAAGCCTGCAAGCCCAGGGTTCTATTCTCTCTCCTACAGGTTCAATACCTGCTACACAACCACCTAAACCTAGGAGCTCTCAGCTTCTGCAGGGTACTGTTGGTTCTCCCTGCATCCTTCCAAGGCACAGCTTGCTGAACTGATGCTCAGGAGCTTGCCAGTGGGAAGACGAGGGGCAGGAATCTTCCTCAGGGATACCAGATCAGCTCACAGGGGTATTCCCAGATCTGCTGTCATAGTACATGCTGTATCACCTTCTCCAGGAGGCGCCTCTCATCCTTCCAGCCAGCGGTCACCTGAGTGGATCTACTTGGTCAGAGTCCTCCTAACATACCTGCTGCACAACTCAGATACCAGGGAAGAGGGGGAGATAAGGAGGGTGTTTTCCCACCAACACCACTCCCAGAGAAACAGCATGCACTGAATGTTCCCATGGCAATTATTCTGGCCCAAAGCATCTTCAGCCCTTCTTGCAAAACAGAAGCAGGAAGACTCTGGTGCTACACACAGCCCAGGGCAGCCTGCAGCTCCCAGCACCCCTGCCCACAGCACGCAATACACTGCTGCACCTCTGCAAACAGCCACCCACCCATCACCTACCACACCCAGCAGCAGTCAGGTGCTGTGAATCACAGTGCTTACATCTCCTCCTGACTGTCCGCTCTGGGCCAGCTTCCTTGCAGGAGACAGGGATAATTGCTTTCCACCTCCAAGAGGATAAGCGCATTAAACCTTCCGGAGAGGTTCAGATAATGCACTGACCAAAGCCATAGCAAATACCAAAACTGAGACTGTAAGAGATATAATAGGT
Organism: Rhagologus leucostigma; assembly: GCA_013397725.1. Lineage (NCBI taxonomy): Eukaryota > Metazoa > Chordata > Aves > Passeriformes > Rhagologus > Rhagologus leucostigma. Next base: position 362,302 of record VZTD01002388.1, on the reverse strand, counting down.
CAAAGAGACAACTAAAAGGGTAACAAATCCCTAGAGAGAACTAAGCTACTGAAGGCCAGAGCTCAGGTTTGCCAATACAGCTGGCTGTGAAAGCAACTGGGGCAGCAAATGCTTTCACCTGTCACCTTGATGTCCAGCTAGTTACAGAGCAGAGTGAGGGACAGGCACAACATGAACACAAAGGACAATCCAGCTCTCAATTTCACCTGTGCCAAAAATCAGGCTCATCTTAGGAATGAAATGTATTTTCAAAGGAAAAAATATCTCTCTACTAGCTTTTTAAACACACAGCAATTTTTCTAGCAGAGATCAAAGAAAATCAGTTTAGCGAAGAGAAAGTTATAAAAAAATTGTTCATTCCAATGCAATAATTAACACAGAATTTCTGCAACATTCTGTGAGTGAACAAAAATACCTAGTTCAAATCCATCCTGGTTGAAATGAGGCCTCATCTCTCAGCAGCACTTATGGTCACTGAGAAAGGTACACATGTGACAGATTTCAATTCTGTATTTAGATGTTTTACTATAAGAAAAACATTTTTTAAACCTTTTTAATGGACAGCAGTAGGTTGAGTATCTACTGAAGAGCTGAATGAATACTCTTTCCTCTACAGAAGCAAGCACTTAACTAAGAAATTCAGTGCTTCTACAAAGTGACCAATCTGTGTGAGTTTGGAGTTTCTCTCATTTCACCCTTATTCCATATAAAGATTTCAATTTATTTCTAAAGAAGAAGTGAGAGTATTTTTTTTAATTGCAAAAAGAATTCGTTTTCTCTTTATTTTGGGGCAGGGTTTAATTTCCCTGACATCTCCGAGCAACGTTTAAAGCTCATCTTTACTCAAGTATATACCTACTTTCACACTTACAGGAAGGGACCACTAGAAATGTAGCTCCAAGTCAGAAAGACTGGAGGATCTAACAGACCCATGTCTGCTCAAGACCCTAAAGCCAACAGGGTCCAACACCATCACTCAGCTGAGCTAATTCAGTTGGACTTTCCCAGGTCAAGGGCTCTGCACTTGCTGGACATCAGGATTCCTGCAGGAGCAGCATGGAAAACCTTGGAACAATAAAGCATAAAACCAGCAAGATCAGAGTGCAGGGCACCACATCATAAGCTGTCCCACCTTTTCAATTTCTGCCAGATTTTATGAAATCCTGCTCTCAACTCACCACCCCTGCCTCCCTCAAGCCTGCTGCAAAAAGCTTTGTATTTTTTAGTGCAAACAATAAACATTTCACCACGGGCAAGATTTTGTTTTCTTACTTAGCAAAAAGAGAACAGCAGACACAGAAATGCACTGTAAACTGGAGCTAAAAAGTGAGGTAATGGTGTAAGAGTTAACAGTGGAGAGGGAAGAACCTGTCACACAAGCCCACTAACTTCCCTTCCTCCCATGGTAGCTGCCAGTTTACCCCTTTCTATATTGATGTGCAAATAGCTGCTTTATACATCAAAATATAGCATCAACATTTACCATATTATAAGCAGTCAGTTACTGTTTAAGACAGTTTGCCTGTTTTCTACTATTTATCACAATTTTAAAGATAAGCTTTGAAAGGAAACAGGCACTATCTTGGAGTCAATCTTTGCTATTGTTTATTTCCCTTTTTCAAAAAGTGTCATTAGGCAGCAATGCTTTTAGTCATATACTTAAAAGTGCTGAGTTTCAAACGTTGTTTTACTGTCAAAAGGATAGTAGTTCCATTTTAAAGCCATGACTAAGTCATTCTAAACCCCTTGAAAAGCCATAAATCACACATCAGACAGATCCCAAAAAGACCATTAGACATGAGCTGTCCTTCCTCCTATCAGTAATTCCACTGCAGTAAATTTAAAAGTTAATGGGACTACTCCAGTGAGTAAAATAAACACATGGCACTAAGGCTGTGCTCTGCTCTCACGGAAAGCACACAGGGAACCATTCCAATACACCGAATATAGAACTGATAACTCCTTAAAGCCTCCTTAAGGCACTGTGAGCACACTGAAATGTGTCCAGACTTACCTGTTCTGCATACACAAGGCATATGCAAGCAGCACTCAATATCTACAGAATCACACAAAATGCTATAGCTGTGTGAATGCATGACATACCAAGCCAAGCTACTAAGTGCAACCTAATAAGCAGAATGTTCTGATCGCGTGTGTTTTTATCTGAGGCATTAGATTAATTGAAACACATTGATATGAAAATTACAACTATTTTCACACCTGCTTCGGCTACACAAAAAAACCCCAACTTCCTGAAAAAGACTTCATTCACTAATTAAAGACAAACACTGTGATGTTATAGCTAAATATGCATTTATCCAGTGTGCCATGACACAGAAATTATATACCACTATGAGACAACACATACACACACAAGTCAACACACTGAGAACAGGTAGGCTCATTTCAGGCTCTGGCATGAATAATTTGCAAATTACAACCTTCCTTTATTTTTGCCAGCACCAGACCCACCCCTTTAATTGTACTCATTTATTCATTCATTCAAATAAAAAACGATACATTGAGATAAAGCTAGCTTCAAAAAACCCTGAAAGAATTAAGAGGGAAAGGACCAAATGCAGGAGTTCGTAAAAAAAATATCCTTTTAGTCTTAAAACAAATACAATACATTCCAAAGACCCATTTTGTCTTTCTCACCTTTGTCTACTTAAGTCAATGTCATTCTTTTAAAACTGCATTTCTCTTGATTTGCTTAACAGTACACCTCATTGTTAAGCACTGCCTCATCAGCACTTCGGCTGAAACGCCCTAAAATGAAATATACTTTGTATTTAATTACAATTATGCAAATATGTTGTGGAACTACTTTGTTACAAGCAATCAGATGTAACGCATTCCATTATTTTAATAATTTGCCCACATGACACTTTCTAAGGTCATCTGAGTGACGACCAAATGTGATCTGCAAACCACTTCAAATCCACAGGCGATGTGTAACGAATCATACAGTTTAGGGTGAAGGGGGGAGTCTTCAAACAAATCCGTAATTCATTGTGTTTCACATAAATAATTTATATAAGCCACTTCCCAAACCCTAGTACTTACAACAGAAAGATTTAAAACACATGCATTTTTAAACCAAAAGAAGTGCAGGAAGCCCAGCTGCATACTGCAGGGCTGCCTCTTGCACCCTATTATCATAGGGAATGCATTTTAAAGCAATATTGCACTTCTGGAATACCAGCACTTCACAAAATTGTGCTATGCTTTCAGGGTACTCTTTGGAATATTTTCATTGGGACTAATTTCCAAATATGTAACATTACTCAAAGACAAAAGCAAATATCTGGTTTAAACAATGAAGTCTGCTAAAGAGTTAAAAATAATGGCTAAACAGCACTTGAAAATGTATGAAATAGCATTGAGCCTTCATCTTTCAATACATGTTTTGCTTTTAACATATAAACTGATGAAAGATGATTAAAAAAAAATCTGTTTCATTTTGCTGTTATGGGAAAGGCTGAAGAAAAATTAATTCAGTTTTCTCAATATATATCCTTCAATACATTACTGGAGATATCTATGAAGGTGACCAGATTTGTGATACAGGTTGGGCACTCAATACTTCTCCATAAAAGTGGCAGAAGCTTCTGAAACTCAGCTGCCCATGCAAAAAGCTATTTCCATGATAAGGAACTAAAACAATGAATTTACATTTCCCCCCCTCCGAATCATAACCTAGATTTTGAAAGCATTTTCCCCTAAGTTCCCTCCACTAGAGGGTAAAATAGAACATCACATACTGTGAATTGTTAACTGCATGTATTTCATCCCACGAAGTCACTGTGGATTACAGTAAGATTTAGAGAAACAAAAAACATGATGCAGGGGTGAAGAAAAAAATGATTCTGAGAATTTGTCATCATCTATGCAACTACTGTGCTACATACCTACGCCGCACAGGCTATTGGCTAGTTGTTTAACCACGCTGAGTAGGATGAGTGCTAATAAATAAAAAATAAACCCAGAAAACCCAATACCATCAACTTTTGAAAACATTTTTCACCAGTCTAAGATGGCTACCTCCATCTCAGCAAAAGTAAAGTTCCCAATCAGCCAAACAACTAACCCCAGCGGAGAAGCTCTCTCATCAGAGCCCAGAAGCAGCCAAGGGAACTTTTCAAACCCAAACTGGTGACACGTGCCAACTCGCACGCAGCCAGGCAGGTGGGCTTCAGCCTCCGAGATTCCTCATGCACTGGGCTCCACGTTCTGCAGGGTGAGCCGTTCCCAGGCACAGAGCTGTTCCATAGAAATTGGCAAAGGAGATATGCTGCGAGAAGCACTTGTCAAATAATGCTTGTTTACAAATAATCTCCTTGCAGCGAAGGACAGCACTTATTGAATGAAGTTCAGGTCCACAGTCAGACCCCTCCTAGCAGCAGCCTTTTAGCTTTGCATTTACTGAAGAGATGGAAATTAGAGAACAGCAGTCAGAAAAGTAGCAGCAGAAACACTGAGAAGCAAGCGCTCATGCTGCTCATCATTATTGTAATATTCCCCTGCAACCTCCCTGTAAAGATGCCACTAAACCCATTTGCTAGGCAGCTTCATTAATCCTTTCCAGTAGTTTCCTATCGTGTAAAAGTCCTATTCTGCAGATGCCTGTTCAAGCAGAGACACCTCTGTGCTCGGCAAATGGTCCCGTTGACTCAGTCAGTAATATCCAGATTTTCCGAGAACTGGCAAGGATGACTGAGACGGGGCTCGGAGCATCTGTTGGTCTCTCAGCACGGTATCGTGGCAGACCAGCTAACACAGGATAGCATGCTTCCTAAAAGTAAGGTAAGTAACAAGGAAAGCCCTTCTCAATCAGCAACACCATCTCAACAGCATTGCTCCCATGGGTGAAATCATCTGAAATTGCACAGGGGCAGAAGGATTGGGCTCACTGTTATCTAACCAAGGCAAAGCCAAACCATTTCAATCATCTCCCAAACCAATGCACTTCCTGAACATTTGATATCTTTGTACACGGAGGCACAGAATTCCTCCCTTCCTCCGCACTTTTTTTTTTTTTTTAAGAAAACTGCGATTCACATTATTCTCGCTCTCAAAAATAAATTACAGCTAGGTAGTTACCTCAGGCCACATCTTTGAAATTCTGGTACAGTTTTCCTTTACCAACCCCTGCATACCTCCTCCTCCTTCTAAAGGAGTTTCACAAATAATTACGGTGCATCACGACGCCAGCCTGCTTCGAGCCGCTGGCATCCCCTGCAGATGCTGAACTTCTCCACCCATTGCTTTCACATTATAGCCTACCCGCGGATCCAAAAATATCAGAAAGCCTCAAGCAGTGCCCACACCACACACAGAGAAAAAAACCCAGTCCAATTTCAAATAGTGGAAGCACCCTGCTAGACTAGAAGCCTGGACACGTTTTTGGCCATTGGCCTCACAGAGATCAAAGGCATAAAAAAATCCGTCCCCAGCGGCCGCGCTCCGCTGCGGGTTACACACCGCCACCGCCGCGGCTTCCTCTCCTTTTTATACGTGTATTATTAAGCCACGAAGTAAGCGCACTGCGGCCAGCGCTTGCAGGGCTCCCCACCGGGAGCCTCCCCTGCCCCGCCGAGTCCCGGCCGGCCCCGCAAGAACTCCCCCGTTCCAGCCCCGCAACCTCCCCGCCAATGCACCTGTGCGACTCCCGGGGCACACCGCGAGCAGGCACCGCCGTGCACACCCACCCGCGCCGAAGCGCCCACACCGCACACACATCCATCCCCCCCAAGAAGGGAACACCCGCTGCCAAGCCAAACGCTCCCGTGCCACGGCATCTGTGCACACCCACCCGTGCCAGCCCGCCCGCGCCCCGCGCAGCGCTGCCGCCCGCGGCCACCGCCGCCTCCCTTCGCCGGGAGCCCCCTGCCCCATCGGCAGTGCCACCCGCATCCCCGGCGCGGGATCCGCCTTCCCGCGGGCAGAGCCCCTCTCCACCTTCCCCAGAACGTCCCAAAATCGAATCAGCCGAGTCTGAAGTCCCGCACCGCCGGGCAGCCACCCTCGCGGGTGGGCGCTGCCCCGACGGCCCGGTCGCCCCGTCCCCGCTCACCCTCGCTGCCGGGGCTGGCCCGCAGGCTCCGGAGCGCGGCGCACAGCNCCGCTCGGGTCGGCTCAGGACGGGATGGGACGGGGCAGGCTGGCAGCGCGGATGGACTCGCTCCGCTCCGCTCCCGTCCAGCCGCCGCCGCGACTGGGGAGGCAGGGGGCGGGGATGGGGAGGTGGCCCCGCGCCGCCGCGGAGACGCCCCCGACGGGGCGGACCCGCTGCGATCGCCACCGTGTGCTGGGGACGGCGCGCCCCGCGCCTCCCGGAGCCCGGGAAGCAGCGGGCAGCGCACCTCGAGCGTCCGCCCTGAGGGAAGCCCCTGGCAGCCCCGCGATGCCCGTGGGAGGCAGCGGGCGGCAGCGCTGTCCCTGAGAGGCGCCCCTCGAGCCCGCTCAGGGGGGACGGGGAGCACCAGCTCTCCCCGCAGCAGCCACGGGTCGCGGTGCCAAAACCTACACAGGCACACCCCAGCCCAGAGCCGGGGAAGCCGCGATCTCACAAGGCTGGCAAGCCTGAGAGGAAGGCTCACTCCCGGCCAGATAAGCACAAATGCCACAAACTCCGTAATGGAGACGATAGAAAGATGAGTTTCAGGTGTATTTTACCCCAAGCCACCACCAGAGCACAGCTTTGAATCCAGCACAGCTAGTCTTAAAGACTAACAGAATATGATGGGTTGGAAGAGACCCACAAGATCATCAAGCCCAACTCCTGGCCCTGCACAGGACCATCCCCAAGAATCACACCATGTGCCTGAGATTATTGTCCAAACACTTCTTCACTGAGGTGTTTTTACCTCTCAGAACCCTAGTTATCACCCAGGCCCTCTCTCTAAAAAAAAAAATAATAATCCCCAAAAGAAATTAATTCCTGAAGATTTATTCACTCACATCGATTCCTCCCTTGAGGAAACTTGTAGATAAGCCAATAAAGACAAAACCCAGCCTTGCAGGTGCATAAGGACCAAGTCAAGGTTAACCAGAGCCCTGCTCACCTCGTGCTACCTCTTCCATTTCACCCCCATTGACTTATATTATAAAAAGATTAACCAAAGGTTGAACACCTGCAAAAGGCTCACTCTCTATCTCCAAGGTGCAATGTTCAGGACTAGGGTTCCAAGCAAGCTGCAATTAAAAATACACGATCCCCAAAGCCAGTTTGAAGAGGACAAGTAGTTTTCAACCAGAGAACTTCAGATGACATAGCTCTCTACACTGCTCATCTTTCATTCCTTATTAGCTGGATGGTGTGTTTCTGTGTCTTCGCACCGTATTCAAACCTCTGCTACTTCCGTAAACATTGTCTTAAGCTGTTCATGAATACTGTTTTCAAAAGTGTTTGCTCCTGTTCCAAGAGGATTTTCTACCTCAAGCTACTCAACATTTTTGCTGCCACCAGGAGGACAAGGCAAGGACTGTTATTTTACATGAGGTACAACAGTGGAGTTGCAGCCAGATGTAAAGTGTGGCATGTATCTCTTCACAGCACTGCCTCGGATCTTCAGTATTTGAATACCCTCCCAGTCCGAAGTTCAAGAGCCACTGAGGCTGGCTGTCACACCACCTCTCTAAAAAAGCACATGACTGGATCCTCCGCTGGAATAAATCACAGCTGAGAATGTCTGACCCCAGCTCTGCGTCAGATTAAGGAGGGTAGAAGAGCAATGTGGTATAGTAATTTCTAGGGATTTGCGATCTGCAAAAGCAATGATAGGTTTCGCCATCCAGAAATCTGGGCAATGCAGGAAAAAAAAAAGACATCAGAAATAGCACCTTGCCAGCATAGTAAAAAGGATCAGATGGCAAAGAACAAGTAAAATGCCAAGCTGGATGGGCACCTCTGCTGGCCAAGGGGCAAGGCTGCTCTAGCTCGACGAGTCTCTTAACAGAATCTCATGTCAAATTGTGTGCTCCTGATTTTCAATGCTGTTTGACAGTCACTAACTGCTGTTTGGACTGCCAGACTTATAATTTAGAGGCATTTCAGATGATATGTTAGTGACATCTTAATTTTCTAGGAAACACTGAGATGAGCTTCGTATGATTCATAAGCTATTTAAGAATAGCCACCATGCTCTAGGTTTCATCCTAGCTGCCTCTTTTTTTTCCTACATGAAACAAACTCCCAGTCCACAGCATTTGTTTTTTCCCCACCCTGGCTGTGGCACAGGAGGAGTATCCCACCTCATCTCACTGGACATCGTTGAGTACTGATAAAAAAGTAAATACTGCCTTTTAAAGGGGCTATTGCCTTTTTCCCAAATGCAGGGTATTGCAATTTTATGCACCTTCTAATGAATCCTATCTGGTGCTGGCTCAGTCTTCTAAAATTCTCCTCCTGGTTATGCCACCAATTTTATTAGCAATCTGCAGCAGGCAACCCCCCCCTGGCTTTTGCCTCATCAGTGCAGCCGCAGGCTCTTAAAGAGAGGACAGAAATTCTAGCAAAGTGCTGCAGCATCCCAGGTAGCCTCGATGGGTAATCAGAGAGAAGCTGGACAATCTGATGGGATCCCTCCCTATCTCCCATCAAAGAGTCTATCTTCTATTGCTTTGAGCAAATTCACATCACCATTGTGATTTTTTGTAGAAATCACAAGGGGTTGGTCACCTGGCAAACTATTCAGGAACCAAAACCATCTCAGAATCATGCCATTTCTCCCCATATCCAGCTTGTAATTTGTGTTAGTTTCCAATTTTTCTTCCTGCATCTCATTAACTTTTTCCTGCCCCTTACATTTGTGCCTTTTCACCTATGCAAACAGCATTTCCTCTTAATCATCACTCAGTTAAGATTTATATTTCATCCTTTACATCTTTTTCTCGTGAGTCATTCCTATAGAGTGATAGCAATGCTGTTATACTATAAAGTCCCTCCAGTTTTCCCAACATCTTCGTCATAACATTTTGCTCAGAAGTGTAATCATACTAGTACCATAATAAACAACTGTCTCTAAAATGCTTTTGAATGCAGTGTCTGAAACTGAAACGGCAGCTTTGCCCTGTGTAACTTGCCACTTCATATCTAATTTGCTGTCAGCTATTACACATATTTTAAACTATTTATTAAACCAGATATCTTTGGAGTTAGTGCATTTCAGATTATTTCACTTAGATATGCAAAAGCTCATTTTTCCAGGTTTAATTTCTCTCCTGTGTAGGTAGTTTCCTTCATATAATTTCTGTGTCCTGACTGTCCTGACTCTAATTCTGCATTGCCAATTCATTTCATTAGCGTGCTGCTTATCCTACCATCAACAAGATACACTTGAAAAAGAAATGAGTCTATCCTTCAGATTATTTCAGCAACCAAAAACTGCCAGCCACATCTATTCCCTATGTCATTATCCTTTACTGAAGTGTAAGGGCAAAATACTTATTGCATCTCCATATTCAACAGGGCCTTCATCTGAGAAAAGATTCAATTTCATACTTTAAATTTAAGTGTAAACAGTCCTGCTAAAGCCATGTCTTCATTGCAATAATGGAATAGAAGACCCACTGTAATGCGGCAAACTGCTTAATTAGTTAGGCATATAAGCATTTCCATTTTCCTTTGAAAAGTCCTTTTCTTTCAAGAGTCAGAGAAGATGACACCTTTAAGGAATACCCTAATGAAATTTAGTAATTTGGGTTTTTGTTTTTCCCCATAAGCCCTTTGAAACAGAAGAATTACCTTCTGTTCAAAACCTAGATGCATATTAAAGGAAAAAGCAATCCAGGAGCAGCTAAGCAGCTTTGCATAGTAGATATATTTGGATTAGTACCATGACTGCAACTACAATTTGAACACAAAATGGCTGTTGTTCAACACACACCGCAGCAGCCTGTGTCGGGCTGCAGAAAGCAATAGTCAGAGCCCCAGTGGACAACAGACAAATCAGTGCCAGCAGCCAGCGGGGACAGGAATGTTACAGAGCCAGTGCAGGTGGGCCACCGCTTGGCCAGAGGAGGTATGTCCGTGGCTGTGCCCCTCGGGCTGCTGAAATCTTCGCGCTGCAGAGAAAGATGTTCACCAACGAACTGGTAATTTGCATGAAGAAAAATGAGCAAGTGGTAAATAAAGCGTTGCCTGTACAAGTTCACAACCCATTCACTTATATGGTCTCAGCACCAGTTTATCTTTTGCCACCCCCACAAGACACAGGAGCTACTGGCAACTGAGCACTAAGGAAAAGTCTGCTCACTTCATTTACAGCCTGAAATTAGATCCAAACCCATGAAGATACACGGGAAAAACATGTGAATATTTGCTTCAGTCAGAAAAGGCTTGGGGAAAGCATGACATTTAAGCCTGGCATTTTCTTTTGGAGTACTTCATCACCAGCCCTTGGTCCTGATAAGAGTTCTTCCAAAAGCCTGTGACCTGGCAGCACACTCTCCCCTTTGCAGATGCTGTGTCACTGCTTGCCTCTCACTGCCTTACAGTGACCCCCATGGAGCCAGATCCCAGATGTCAGCAAACCGCTGCAGGCAGAGGAATGTTCCCTGTCCCGGAGGGGACAGTGTATCTATTGCTTCACATGCCAGTGTGGATTAGACTGATCAGCAAAATAATCCAGGTCAGATATGGAAGTACACACTTGTGAGCACCAAGAGGAGCAGACACAGCTGGCACTATTAGCAGCCCACCCGCTACTTAGCAAGTATTGAGGTGTTTTTTTGCGTCACACCAGAGGAGAGCATTAAAGGGAACAAATGAAATGGCTTTGCAGAGATTTATGGAGATTTTCTAATGCAGAAAGTGGAGCACAGGAGAAAGTGCAAAGGCTAATTTGATTACACTGTTAGCCCTGTATAAATTTAATAATGGACTTGCTTCCACATTTCTCATCATAACCTATTTACATGCATCCACTAACTGCAGTAGCTTTGCATCTCACACTCTTGAGCCAGTCTTCCCAACCCACGCCTGTGAGGAAGAGGAGCATTACTACTCCCGTACAGATAGACAGAAACAAAGGAGATGTTAAAGATTCAGATAAACATTACTGAATTGATTATGGCTTCTCTAGATCAGGTACAATGCTCTCTAAATACTAAAGAAATTATCTTATTCTTCTATCAGAATAAGAATCAGCAGATATTAAAAGGAACTGGCTTATCTCCTCAAGACACTCAGTCATGAGCTACCGCAGACACTGCACAAGCTTGTGCCAGTGACTTGGGTACATTTGAAAGTACTAAAGCGTTCTGTGAAAGTCTAGCCCTTGAGTAACTTGCTCAAGGTCGCACAGAAGGTGCGTGGCAGACCTGAATCAAGTTGAAAAGCTATTGGAGCATCCATTTGCTTTTCATTCTCACTTTTCCTTTTCCAGCATGTCATTTTCAATCAGGATCTATGCTATCCAACGTAGACATTACTGTAGGGTTCACATTCAGCACTTCACTCATTAAATGCACATTCTTTCAAGGTAGAAATACAATAACCGATATAATGATGAAAATCATTATATCATTTAATAGTGAACTACATTAATTTCCGGCATACAGTACTGTCCAGAACTCAGTTCCTTTCTGAACTATGTTTCTTAAGGTCAATAATGCTTCTTTAATTTCTAAGGGCAGGCTAGATGGGTACCCTGAATTTCTTTGATTATAGGCAGACTAGTTTCGTTATCTTGAGCTATGGCCATGCATTCCACATCGAGGCCAACTGTGTCTATTTTCCTCTTGTTTGAGGAAAGCAAATCCTTTTCATCTCACCTCACTCCTCCAAGCAGAGCTGTTTGATACTGACTTCTCTATTTCAATCTAACCCTAATGATTTCCTAAATAAATCACATCATTGTCAATCACATCATGTCTCAAATACTTGCAAATGCTTAGCAATTTCAGCTGCCAACACACTCATTTATGTTCTTCAGAGATGCCGTCTGAATCACAGCTATAGTCTTTGAGTCCTTTCCATCAGTTAATTGCAACTGTTTTTGAAATGCAGGAGCGTATTTATTTCTCTCCTTCCTTTGCAGTATTCAAGTTGTGCCTTTAGGTAAGTCTTCCATTCCGAACTCAGAAATACTTCACTTGCAAAAAAAATTAGACACTTCCAGTGTCTGCTCAGAGAAGTACTTCAGTAAGTATAAATAACTTTTTGGCATGTGCTTTGTTGAGTAATTTTTAAACAATGGAATGATAAAGAAGGATCAGTGGCACCTTTCTGGGACAGACTGCTTCATGTGACAAATTCTGACACAAATGCTGCACAGTGACATATCATGTGTTTCCTACTGTCACTCTTTGCTTTCAGTGTTTCTTTCCTTATCCCATCCAAGAATTACAAATAAAATACTGAAAAGACCTTACCTGTGCTAGATTTTTAAAAATGGAAAGAAAAAGAAAGAAATCCAGCAGTCAGCTTTCATACACGAACTTCCCAAATTGAAGGTTTACCTACCATAAAGGACCAAGTCTTCTAGACAGACTTCTGCTCATTAGGAGATAAAGTGTCCACACCAGAAGAGCTGGAGCAATTAGGTGGAATTGCAATCAAGATATAAGACTCAGCTGCATTGATACAAGTTTTGCTTCAAACACAGACACCCTGAGTGATCCCAGGGAAGCTATTTCTCAGCTGAGAAAAACCCTTTTCTCAACGCTCGATAATATGGTCTCAAGATAAGATGCAAATAATATCCTTTTAAAAGGTATGTGCTTTAAAGGGTCAGCATTAGATCCAAGGTGAGGCTGAAAGGGATCATCAGCAGGCCTGGCTCTTGCACCACGACTATTCCAGTAGCATTTTTTCATTAATGTTTGTCGTCAGAGTGGTTTAACAAGCCGGGCACTGATCTTTTGTCTCTGGTGACCAGTGACAGGACGCAAGGGAAGGCATGGGGTTGTGTCAGGGGAGGTTTAGGTTAGATGTTAGGCGAAAGTTCTTCACCCATAGGGTAGCTGGGCACTGGAACATCTCCCAAGAAATGTGGTCATAGCACCAAGCCTGGACAACTCTGTCAGGCACATGGTGTAGTTCTTGGGATTGTCCTGTGCAGGCTGTTAAGGAAACTTTGCTGTCTGACTGTTCATGGGACTCCGGCAGTCACACTCCCGCTACCAGAGATTTTAAGTACTGGGACCAAAGCCCCTTCAAGGCATGTGGCTCCAGTGACCCAACAGGTGCCCCACTTGACTCCCTGCACACCCCACTCACACAGTGTCAGACCAGGTTTCATTGCTAGTTTGACCCCAGGTTTCCCACAGCAGAGTCTCAGATGTCTCGTTCCATAAAGCCATTTACTCACGGCACAGTAACACAGAAACACCTGGAGCTGGTGCCTCCAAAGAGGATCCCCAACTATGGAACCCCTGGGCTGTTATATCCTCACAGTCTCTGCTCTTCCTCCTCAGACACCAGCTCCTGCTCTGTCTCTTAGTGTCTGGTCACCTGGCTGAGCCGCAGGTCCCAGTGCCCTTTGTTATGCAGAGGGTCGGCCTGGCTCAGGACCAGTTGCCTGGGGCTCCTGCCACCCTGAGCTCAACCTGCAGCTGGCACTGCAGCTTGCAAACCAAGCTTCCTGCACCCAAAGTATTCTGCAGTAAGGGCCAGGAGTTGGACTTGAATGATCCTTGTCGGTCCATTCCAGCTCAGGATATTCTATGATTCTAAGCAGTATCCTGGAGACCAGACAAGCCAAATCCAATGCTTGCAATCACTGGTGTGCCTCAATTCACCTCCCTATTCTTCTGAGTCCACCCTCCCCTTGCCACACACCCTTTGCTTCCTCTTTCAAGCATGACTGCCTTTCAAGATAACCATCCCTACTTGTCAACCAGCTCCTCATAGAATCCAGCCCTCCTCATTACCTCTGATATCCCTTGCTAGATCCAATTCCAACAGGACATTGGCTTTTCTCACATCATCCCTGCATGCTCAGACAGTGTTTGTATTCCTCACAGATTTCACTGAGGTATTACCAGTGTTCTGGACAGTACTGAGGTGTAAATACACCATGCATCATGACATGCCTATAAATGAGAACTGGCAGCTTATTTCCTGTTATTTCTCTTTTATAGTTGCTTCTTCTCCTTGCTCTCTAAACATTACTCTCCTTTCTGTCTCTTGTGAGATCTGGGCTGTGGTACCTTTGCTCAGTCTCCACTTAGTTCACCTTACATGTGCTGTCCCAGACACTTCTGGCTGCCTCCATTTTCTGCCTCTAATTCTGCCCCCAGCTAAACAGAAGAGTAGGTGATTACAATTTCATTCAATCAGGAGGTGAAGGAGATGGGACACATGCACAGCAAGCTGAGAAAGGAGTGGCAATCAGATTACAGCTATAGCCTAGAGCACAATACTTCGTAATGTGAATTTATAATGCGTCTCTGGTCTAGGGCACATAATAGACATTTTACCCAGAGTGCCACAGTCACCCAAAGACATTTACTTCAGGAAATACTGAGCCTGGTATAAACATTTAAACTTTAATAAAACAATTACAGGTGCACTGATTGCATAGCTCCCTTAGACAGTGAAGTCTTTAGACATAGGGAAGTGAGCAGAAGTCAGTATCAGGCCATTTACATAAAGATTTACTGAGAACTCACCCTTAGTGAGGTCAATGCCTTATCCATATCCAAGAATTACCCGCTGAACAAAAGCCATCTCAAAACATATCCCATCTCAGACACACATGGTCCTCTGCAGGATCAGTGTATTTAAAGAAGTTAAACCAAGAACCACTACACCAGTATTTTCACTTCCAGTTTGCACTCACAGTGTCCAGACCCCTCACGCATCTCAATATAACATTAAATTAAAAAATAACTTCATATCTTTGAGGGCTTCTTGCTGTTTCTGCTCAGAAACACTTTGACACTAACAAGCAAGTTGTGTTTAAGTATGACAAGTTAGCTTGTCATATTTTGAGTGAGAAACATGACTCTGTCCACAGAACAGAAAGATAAATAAGAATTTACAGGAAAGGGAGGACTCCAGTCAGGAGGAGATGCAAATCTACCTCTCTGTCTTGCTAACATAATTAGTTGACCATTTAAATTTCATATTTCTAAACCAATTCAAATACAATTATTCCAAACACACATTTCAATACTAAATAAGCTTTTTCTGTGTTTTGAGGAAAGCATCAAATCCACAGCCCCTCCTTTTTGGTCAAGTCCTCCTAACCAAACAACAATTATACAGAAAATATGAGCATCTCAGAGCTACAGGGATTTGCACCAGTCATTATCCCCTGGCCAGCAGAAGCATCTGCACAAAGGATGAGTATATACTAAAATTCTGTGCACAGTGTAGCAGCTAAATCTCTGTTCTCGTCTGCTTTGTTGATGGTGGGTGTTGCATATTAATTTCCTCCATACCAAGCTCTCCCCATTTTGTTGACAGCAAACTCCATCCCATTAACTCTTTTCACAGCCACCACCCCAGGAACTGGGCACCTCTGCAGTGGGTACCTGCTCTGGGTCTGAGCTAGCCCCAAATCCAGCAGGTGGGAGCACAATTCACATTGTGTCACATACGTGGAGAAGAGGCTGCTGCAGGTGTGCCCACACTTCCAGGAGGATGGAACAGGTTTAGTTTATTTTTAGATTAGTAGCTGCTTTTTCAGTATTTGGGTTTTACCATTCCACAAACCCTAGAGGCAGAAAAACACAATGAGTGGGAAAAAATGACAGGAGAGCTATACCAGCCATAAGATCTCATGTGGGCACTGTTGAACTTGGGAGAAAAGACTCCTACTTCCTAGGCCGCATTTATACATCAATACAGGTCTTTCCATTGTGCAACTGACCTTCTTCCTAGGACTGACACCTTACATGATATTCTAAACCCAAAACCCCTCAACACCTCCGAATAAAAATACAATGCTGACTTCCTTAATTTCTTTCTTTCTCTAACACCTCTATCTGAACTAGCCCTTAGTGCTCTGCTGGAAAAAAAGCTAATGGTGACAAGCACAAAAAGATTCTAAGACACTCAAAGGAACTGTGTTTATACTAGAAAAACAGTAAAAGATGCATGAAGTCACTTAACATGATACTACGTCACAACACACTGTATTGCTTACAACTCTTCAGCTTTTACCTAAGTCTGTTCTTTGTCCTGAGACCAAAGCAAGCTGGACTTTCTGTGGCATTGCTACGGATTTGTTTTTGTCTTAGAATGTATATTGCTGTAAGATAGCTTGAGAATCTACTGGCAAACTGCAGGTCATAGTTACCTTTTATTGTCTCCATTGAGAACAAAGGTTTGTCTCTGTGTGTACCCAGCTCCTTGCACAACAGTGCCTGCTTTCACTGGGATCTGTTCTCTCCTGATACTCATACCCAACTACAAGATCAATCTTAGTTTAATTGCATTCAGCTAGCAATTCAGTCATGTCATCTCAGTCAAGTTTTATTCACAAGAAACTTCATATTCCATTCGGTAGAGAAACCCACTGTTCTGATAGCTGTCATATTTCCTGGCCTCGCATTAGGAAAGCGTGTGCTTGCTCACATGCCGAGCAGGGCTGGACTCTAAGTGGAGGTTTCAAAGCCATTTGGAAAACAGTGCCCTTGAACTGACTCAAGTAGCCCGTTTCTAGAAACTCTATCCCAGGAGAAAGTCTTATTCAGCTCCTGTTTCTCAACACATACCTCCTTTCAGAAGAGGGCTTTATCACTCCCTCCCCAGCTCCATGCAAGCACTAAGGTAAGGGCAATATGCAGCAGAACAGATGCTGTGGCAGGAGTGTGTTTACATGAAGCTGCTGACAGCAGATGCCAGCTTGTAAAATTAGCCAATAAAAATACCAGCATCACTGTTTACAACTACTCTGAGCAAGATGGGCTGTCAGCAAACTGGAAAGCACATTGCACAGGCATACCAGGTTAAAGTTACAGAATCTGGAAAAGCATCATCATTTTTAGGCTACCAGAAGTGTGATTCTCATTCAAGTACAAGGGAGTCAACCAAGAGCTGCCGAACAGTTTCAGTCCTTCCCCCTTTTGCATTCCAAAAAAGTCCTATTTAATGTTAAAATGTCAAAGAACCAGAAATACTGTAACTACAAAACCACATGTATCACTAGCTATTGAAAGCTTTTTATGTTCTATTACTCTGGTCAAACTAGAAATTGAGCGACACGTGCACTGCAAATGTGTTATAGACCAGGAAGCTCTTACTTGAACTTAAACCTCCTGTAGCACTCTTTGCAATCACAAATGTAATAAAAAAAAGTCCTGATTTTGGTACAAAATTGTTTTCTGCATCTTACCCATGTAGATCGGGAGATACTCAGACCGATCCTTTCAGAATGTTAAAATAGTACTAAAATTTTTCACCAGTTAATTATCATTAATTCTTCTGAGTAATTTAAAATACCATTAAGACTAAAATCTAGACCAAAACAAAATAAAGACTCTCAAGAAAATTATTAAAATTATGTTTTTAAAAATAACAGTCTGCCAGATAAAGCCAAGTTTTAGAATTTTTTTTCCTAGCCATTGATTTCCCTACATCGGAAAATATCAACCTTCATTAAAATTTCAATTAATGCATTCTGTAACACTCTTAATTAGAAAACTAGAGTTATAAAAGGAAATGTTAAAGTAACTGGGATATTTCAGAGATTAAGTTTGAGAACAAGTTTTGACAGCTTTTACTTTTATTTTAGGCAAACTCTCAGTCCTCTGAAAAAAATTTCACTTTATGAATATTTAACAAGCTGCTAATGACTTCTGCAAGCCTGTTGGAGGTATAAGCAAGAAGTTAAAAAAAAAAAGTAAGTAAAACACCTAGAAAAATTAAATGTATTCTATATAACCTATAATTAAAAGTAGCTTCTTTTCCTCTATAGTCAAAAGCTGATATCAGTTAATAGCATAACATACCTTTGGGATGCATCCATGAAACTACGGTACTAGTTGAACCACATGCCTGCCATGCCTTTTCCACAGGAAAGAATGAACAGCTTCAGTCTTCTGCTTTATGGACTAATACAAGATAAATGAAACAAAAGGAGTAAAATTGGAATTCTGAAATCCTGTTGTCAACAAAATTCAAAGACTTGAATTTAAACCAGCACTTCCCCTTAATACACTGAAAAAGCTAACAAATGCAACCTACCCCAACATTAAATTCAAAAATAGCAACAAATCACCTTCTACTCTACTACTCTCTTGCAAGGAATAAGAAAGAGCCTCCATTATGCACCCAAGCAATAAATAGCAGATAGTATCTTATTTATTTTATGGTCTTAGGCAGTAGGGAGACCTTTACAACATGTCTGTGGTTGGTGGCAATGGTGTTAATAAGCCCTTTGGTTTCTTTTTTGTCAACAAAATAATTGGGCTTTTTCCATAAGCAGCTGTTGTTCATGAGTAGCTTGAGGCTTTTCATCTGTGTAGGTGAGCTCTGATACTAGAAGATGTTTAAAAAACAGCGTGGAGAATAAAGATTCTCAGTTTTGGGAGCTGCAGAAACCTTTTTTTCAAATTCTAGTAAGTAGAGATGTTTTTTCTCTATTCAGTTTATTCCTGAGAAGTAGCACTGGCACTTTTTCTTCTTAAGCCCCTCTTTATCCTATATACGTGTTTTTCTAATAAGTAACAGGCTTTTTTTTTTTTCCTTGGGACACTAGAGGAGGAGAGGGTGGCTGCTGGGACCCCCTGTAACAACTGCTGTTTCAGAAAAACACTTAAAATTAGTTAAAACTTTTTGTCTTTCTTGGGCAGTCTGATTATTACCCTAATTGTTAGTTAGGCTTTGCCTGCTAGATACAGGTGAAAGCTATATGCCTGCTCAGTGCAGGGAGCTTTTATCCACAGCTGCTAATATATTGATCAAGGTTTGTTCCTCTGCTTAAGCATATGCAGGACTTCATGCTGAGGAGAACATTGTAGACTTTTGGTGCTGTTTCAGGTGCATAAAACTAAGTATACGCAAGAAACCACAGGAAAGAGACTTGGTTCTTGGTGACTGCAGAAGAAATGTGGTATGTTGATAATGCTTGATGTGATTAACTTAATTGGTGTGTATTCTTGCTCCTGTAAAGTTCCAGAGATGTGATTCAGACTGTTTATCATGTTATGATATGACCTAGGGCCTTCATTCATGCTCTGTTTGTGAGCTGGTGTTTTGTGGCAGAACTAAGGAGTCTTAAGATGCATGTGGTCATACTTACGAGCCTGAAAGGACTGTTTAAATCTTTCATGTCTGTATATCAACTTTAGCTTTCCTGGGGTTTATTATGTGTAAAGCAGGGGCTGCCACCAAGACTTCATATATGCTCTTTCCTAAAAAAAATTGTGGAAATGATTTCTTGGAGATACATTTGCATAGAACCGGATGGCTTTCTTTTGCTAATAGTGTGCTATTTTTGTGAGGCTGTTTGCTAACACTTAACCCTTTCACTTAATTTTATTCTGGTTTTGATCTGTTTATATCAAGTTCTCCATCTAGATGTGTATAGAGGCATTTGAGGATGTCTCTAGTGACTGATTCCTTGCTCCCTTTATGTGGTGTGTGTGATAAGGTACTTTCTTGTCAGAATCCCTAAAGACTTGTGCTAGCAATAATTGGTAAGTGCTTTAAATTGCTCCATGAGTTACGTGCTCCTGGATGAGGAGGATAAGTGGTATGTATGTGGGAAGGATAGGGCTCATAATTCCCCAACAGGGAAAACTTTTTATTAACCAAATGCAGGGTTTATGAATCTATTTGTCTCACCAATGGTAAATAGGATACGCGGGTTGTAGGACAGTAAGGATGGACTCTTTCTGCTTAACTATACATACATTAAATGAGACTACACAGAAAGCAACTGTCATGCATTTCTGGAGAGTTATTGTCTCTTTGGCTGTTGAGTCTAGAATTGAAATTAAGGCCTCCCAAATGGGAAGCTTCTCTGAAGCTTGCAAAAGACAAGCGTGGATCTACCTGAAGGATTTAAAAAGGTAACATATAGAAGCTACATCGGACATCTCAAAAATGGTTTTTAGTGCTTTTACCTGTGTAATGTGCAGCATCTGAGGAAAGTTTCACTTCACTAGAAGCACTTGTTCATGCTGGAAAATTCAACCCCTTCACAGGTTTATCTTCAAGAAGCTGTACTCATGCCTGGATTTTCCTTTGGCAATTTTACTTTCCTTGTTGGTAATTTTTCCATATTTCTTAAATTAGTAATTAGTATCTGAAATAATTCTCTTTTATAGAAGCTACTCTAATGAAAAAAATAATTGACTGATTAATGTTCTTTTAGCATATAGCTGTAATGGCCAGTTGATTTTTACAGTCTCAGCATTTTGTACTGGTCCTAAGGCTTTTTCTTCCTCATACTAATGCTGTATCTGCTAGTATAAATGTGGTCTGTCAACAGGCAAATAACTAAAAAATAAGCATTTGATCCCTGTGGTATGCTGCTAAGGTCTACCTCGTATCTTATTAATCAAAGTAAGAAATACTGATCTGGGAGTTAGCTCGTCACATCAGGCATGGCGCAGACTGTGCAAATGCCTCATAGCCTATGAATGTGAAGTCTGAATCCTGCTGTAAATGACCGCCTAAGTCAATATCTTCTATTTAGACCTGAGCATATAAAAGGGCAAAGGAGTAGGATTTCTATCTCAGATGTCTAGTAAATAAAAAAATTCATCGGGTGATATTTGTCAAGCAAACTCAATGCATCCACTTGGCATATGTGGATGGGAAATTGCATTCTTCAACTGAAGTCCTGCTTTTCAGTTTAATGTGGCTGTTTGGCTCTACATCATCTGCTTTTATATTACATTTAACTGTCCTTCAAGGGACCAAAGTGGCTTGACTGCAACTGGGGGCGGGGAGCAGGTAGTTAAGCAGTAGTATGATTGAGGTTGGTGTGTATGTCTAGGTATGGTAGGTGTTTTCATCTGCTTTGTGGAAGTGGGACGAGTATTTAGGTATTATTAGCTTCCCTGTTTTATGACTAAGAAGAACGGAAGTTGCTATCATGGTGTCTGTGATGTACAGGGCTCTTTTTAAAACAACTAGCTGCAAGTATTTTCTCCTGTCAAGTTTCTGATTTTTCTCTTGCTTCCATAGCACTTTGCAGTCTGGCTTCAGGGCAAAATATTCAGCAACGTTCATCTCAGATGGTGAGAATGCTCATGGGTTTTCCCCAAACTGTATACTCCAACTTGAGGGAAATTGCAGTGCTAGTGGTTAACTGTACAATATACTTCTTGGTGAAGTGGAGAGGTTGGCCTTGGCTTAGGAGGTTTGCCTGAGGTAAACATTAGTTTGGCAAGTCATTGGACTGACACTCTAATTGGTCAATGGTTGACCCAAACACCCATGGGTTTTTCCAAAATGGAGACTGACTGAAACTGCTTGCAGTGAAATATGTGACTTAAACCAAAGCCAGAATATCTTCTTCCTGGTATAATTAAATGGACTTCTTTTTTGTCTATTTGGAATTCTAGATAGGGTGAGCTAAAATACTCGCAACAGGAGACCTGCATCATGCGTGCTGTGGTAGGCAGTTCAGAGACATCCAGAGTGTAGGAGCTGGGCTTATAATTAGAGCAAGTGACTGGCCTTTGGTTTAGCCAGCAGGCTGTTTCAGGGGTGGGAGGTGTCTTGGGTTTTGTAGTAGAGGGGGCTACAGGGATGGCTTCCCCCATGTTTGATAGAGCCGATGCCAGCCAGCTCCAAGATGGACCCACTGCTGGCCAAGGCCGAGCCTGTCAGTGCCGGTGATAGAACCTCTGAGATAACAGAGATAATAATGGGAGGAAATACCTGTGCAACAGCAAATGCAGCCAGAGAGAGCACTGAGAATACATGAGAGGAACAGCCCTGCTGACACACGGGTCAATGAAGGAGGGGGCAGGAGGTGCTCCAGGCACCGGATCTGAGATTCCCCTGCAGCCCACGGGGAAGACCATGGTGAGGCGGCTGTGTCCCTGGAGGTCCACAGTGGAGCAGGTGGATGCCCAAAGGAGATTGTTACCCTACGGGAAGCCCATGCTGGAGCAGGCTCCTGGCGGGACCTGTGGCCCCATGGAGAGAGGGCCCCATGCTGGAGCAGGTTTGCTGTCAGGGCTGGTGACCCTGCAGAGGAGTCACGCCAGAGCAGCCTGTTCTTGAAGAGTTGCATCCCATGGAAGGGACCCATGCTGGACCAGTGGCCTTCTTTGAATGTCATTGTATGAATGAAGGGCCAGAAATGGAGTGCTCTTCTACAGTAGCTTCCTTGGTAGTTTGCAAGCAGGTATTCTATGAAAGGAAGAGTGAGTGCCCAGAAACTTCAAAATAAAACTTCTTAAATGTAATTCTGGCTTGCTGTGCAGTTCATTCAGACCTTGGTCGTAGAAGGTGAGCTAAGCTGCAAGGGTCTAGCACTTAGTTGGGAACTGCAGAAGGCATTCAAATCTTGTATGCAAAAAACTACTTTGCAGGAGTACAAGATAAATGTGTTAGAGTGCAGGCAAGCTGCCAGCAGCCTGCCACAGACTGGTGTGTAACTGCAGGACAGTTATAAATAAAATTAAATCAAATCCTTTGTATGCTTTTTCTCATTCAAGGTAGATGTTAATCCCTTATTATCTTAAGGCAATGACTCATCAGGTGTTAGGTGATGTATGTGGGTTAACAAAAAGCACCTTAAGCAACTTTGTTGTTAACTATTCTCACCAAACCACCAATGTTGCTAGACTTTGATTTTACTCCAAGATATCCAGCTTCTGAAGTTCATGAAAAACCTCGTGTTGTATTAGTAGCGATCCTGTTCCTCATCTTAAACATATTGGAAGCATCTATAACATATGATATAGTCAGAACAGATTGTGACCCTCATACCCCCTGATTTGAATTGGATTCTTGCAAAGTCCAGTCCTATCCAGGGACTTATAATTGTGTTCTTAGAAATCATGTGTGCTAATTATCTATAGTCATGCTGTGTAGAAAAAAATTGTGTGCAATATGTAACTTCCCCCAAATGTATGGCTCTCCTAGCTGCTTGATGTTGTTTCTTTTTGGTGGTGGGTGGAGAGAAATCTTGCTGGCTTTTCTCCTACTAGTTTATTTCTCTTCTGAGAAAGAGTTGTAAGATATCTGTGTTTCATTGGAAAGCTACTGAGCTGACAGCTGAAGAAATACAGGAGGACGATGAGAAAGTTATGTGCCTTGGGCATTTGATAGCTTAATCTGTTTGTCCATGAGTGAATGGGTCTGTCTTGCAGGAATTTATCTGTGAAGGCCTGTGTCTTTGGTAGTATATGGAGACAGGATAATTCACCTTTGTTCATTAAATCAATGTGAGAACGTATTCAAAATAGGTTGGCATGGCATATACTGTGATGTGGGTGGTTTGATTCAGTAGTGGAATAATCATAGAATTGTTAAGCTTGGAAAAGACCTCTAAGGTAGAGTCCAGTCACTAACCCAGCACTGCTGAGTCCACCACTAAATCTTGTCCCTAAGTGCCACATCCACGCTTTTCTGACTACCTCCAGAGATGGTGATTTCACTGCTTCACATGGCAGCCTGTTCCAATGCCTGACCACCCTTTCCTTGAAGAAATTTACCCTAATATCCAATCAAAACCTTCACTGGTGCAACTTGAGACCATTTCCTCTTGTCCTACCATTTCTTACCTGGGAGAAGAGGCTGACCACACCTTGCTACAAGATGCTTTCAGATAATTGTAGAGAGAGGAATTCCCCCCAAGCCTTCTTTTCTCCAGGCTAAACAACTCCAGGTCTCTCAGCTGCTCCTCATCAGACTTATGATCCAGACCCTTCCCCAGCTCCATTGCCCTTCTCTGGATGCGTTCCAGCACCTCAATGCCCTTCTTGTTGTGAGAGGCCCAGAACTGAACACAGGATTTGAGGTGCAGCCTCACCAGTGCTGAAGAACAGGGGGACAATCACTGCCCCAGGATGCCACTGGCCTTCTTGGCCACCTGGGCACACACTGTCTCACCTCCAGCTGCTGTCAACCAGCACCCTCAAGTCCTTTTCTGCTGGGCAGCTTTTCAGCCACTCTGCCCAAGCCTGTAGCAATGCCTGGGGTAGTTGTGGCCAAAGGGCAGGACCCAGCACTTGGCCTTGTTGAAACTGTCTGCAATTGCAGGACCAAGTTCAAATGTTGTGTCAGGTCTTGTGTTTTGCTGGGAATGCTGTGTAAGCTTATTGGCATTAAAAATCACATGGAAGTCATTGTGGGACAATTGGAGATCGAGCATGGCTTGATGTTTTTTCTACAGAATATTCGGGAACTACCACAATTCCTTCTCTGGCAATAAAACTTTTATTTTAGACCTTTGTCCCCATGAATAAATGTAACTTATCAGTCTCTCATGATGACTTATTCTGTATTTCATCTGGTTGGCAACATTAGAAGCTGAAAGTAAACTGTGATAGCTTTTCTTGATCATTCTTTTCAGTTATTCAAGAAAACCCAAACACTTTAACAAAACTCTGAAAAAAACCGCTTTTTAATTAAAAATTTGAGACTTGGAAGAAGAAACAAGCCAAATAACTGGGAAAGTGTGCTCTGCTTTTTCGAGAAGATAGTAGTTAAGGTTGCCCAGCCACTTTCCTTTGGCTAATTTTTGCCAATGAAGTTTGACCGATTGTCTAAATACAGGCTGGTTTTTGCTGTGAGGTCCGAAGTGTACCAAGATACGAAGTGGACGCTCTCTGGGGCTCGATCAAGAGAAGGCAGCTGGGAGTACTTTTACTTCAGTGGCCTGGATACAGGTTCCTCATTTTGTATATTCCTACTGGAGATCTGTGTGTCTGACTCATGCTGAGGTTGAAGTCAATGGGAGTTATCTGGATTAGATTGTATCATAATATATGTGCAAAGTGCTCACTTTTGTGACTTTAGTCAATCTAGTCTTCTGAAAGCAAACCGGATTGAGTCAATGGCGTTTGGACGCGTGACTTTTGATCAGTCTGGAATTTGACTGCATCAGTTCATCATCCAGTTCATGGCAGTAGCATTATTGCCTGTGGTATGTCTTGGCCCTGAAGAGGGATGGGCCTTTGGCATGGCTGAAGGTTTCACAGAAGCTTACTGAGAGCAACAGAGGGGTAACCCGATCTTTTCTTTCCATTCCAGGCCCAGAAATGAAATGTTTTTCCCATGGTCAGCCATTTGACTGTAAACTTGGCCATGCTAGTTTGCATGGTCAAGCTCTGCTGTGTCCTGGCCAGCCCCTTTTCAGGATGATCAGTTCTGTTCTTGCTGGCAGGCAACTATTTTAATGTCACTTGCTTCTACAGAGAGACTTCTTATGTCAGATCCAGCCTATTTCACAATTTTGAACTAATGTCTGATTTAAAACTATTTTCAGCCCGTAATTGCTACAATGAAAATACCAAAGAAATTGATTTCTTACATTCCTCACATTATATTACTCTGGATTCCTGTCTAAGTGCCGAGGGGTTAAATATGATTCATGTAATCTACTTTCCCACTAATCATTTATTCAATTACCTATTAGAACTCAGGCAAGAAAGACCAAAAAAGGAAAGGGGAGAGACCAACCTGGAGTATATATTCAATAAAATGCTACAAAAAACAATCAATCATTAATTATCTAATCAGCATTCTGTGAGTCTTTTAACCATGATCTCATTACTGTAATTAATTGCAAGAATCATTTTGTAAACAGAGCACAATAAAAGTATATGCAACATAACAGCATCCAAATTGAATCTAAATCCCAGAATGAATAACAGAGAAAGCTGGAAGGTATTACCAAGAGAGGGCGTCATTAAAGGAGATCATATTTCAATGTCAAAATCTGGTGGGCTACTTGTGCTGCAGGAGTAAATCAATAGTGCTGCATTGAAAGGACTGGGCCATATCCACTTTGGTGCAATTAATCACTACTCCATTAAAGCTTGGAGAAGTTAGGGGTGGCTTCTTAGCTAGTAAAATTGGATTTTCTTTCTGTAGCTATTGGGACTGGCATGTTGGCAAAGCTTCTGTGCTCTGCTAGTTTTTTTGCACCTAATAGGTAAGATTGTTTATGTACATGAAGGATTTAGGAAATCTAGTCCCTTTCCTTTTAGTAGTGGAGAGGTTCTTGAAGGATTTCACATGTTGAATGTCTTCCCTTTGGCCAGGTTTCTGTAGTCTTTCACTTCTGATAGTGGTAGCCCTACTCTACTTTTTAAGACTGCTTTCTACAATAAATAATTAAATTATGCAGACAGATCCCACAAACACCCGCTGGGCTTACAGTGAAATTATTTTATGATACTTCCAGGATTCTACATTTAATATTCCAGCAGCACAATATGTTACTGTCTTTGGCCTTGCCAGCCTTTTGACGGCAGTATTTTGTCATCTTTTTCTCCTTTTCATTTAATTTTTCATTATTTTTTCTGAGGATCAATGTCAGGATTCATTTAAAAGCTATAAAGCAATATATATAAAACAGTCCCAACAACCATAGGCTTGGTTATGCCATTGATTTCTTTTCTGAACAGAATTCCCTGCTGTCTGCAATGGGGAGTTGCTCAAAGACATTGATACTGTGTATCCCTCTATAGGGAATTTAGATTTAAAATAGGATACCTTCTAGTCAAAAAGGTCTGTGTGAAGTGAATTAACTTTGGGGTAAAAGCTGTATTGTACAAAAAAAACCCCACCAACCTCCCCCCACCTCAGCAGACTCTAAACTTTCCATGATAGTAGAAATGAGTGTTCAGATGAAGGCTGTAATGTCAGCGAAACCCCTCATTAATGCTTCCACCTCTCCCTGCTGAGACCTGACAAAGTACTGGGCTGTGGTCCAGACTGAGCTTCTCGGGGCAGGGTAGGAGGCAAGTATGCCTGATGGTTTTCTGTGGGGAGGATCCCCCTTGTCTGTTGCTCAAAGCAGCGTTTGTTTTATCCGGACAGATTGGCCAAGGTCCAGGTTTTGAGGAACTTTTGGACCTTGTCTTGCATTGTACTGTTCCTTGCGAGCAAGTGCTATGTGCCTGCCTTGGTGTGGTACCATGCCAATGTGTGGGTCAGGATGTGCTGTAGAAGGTTTGCCTTGACAGTGCAATGTATTTATTGAGCTACTGAGTTCAGAGTATCCCTTGAAGCCTCTATCAAAGAAAATATACTATAGAGGAAATGCAGAATGCCTTGTTAATTCAGTTTTTAATGGTGAATGCCCCATGGATTTCCCTTTGATAATCACAGTTTGCTTCCATGAGCAGGCGAGCAGGTCATACCTTAAGTCTGCAAATTCCTTCAGGTAAAATGGAGCATTAGCCAGTTCTGTAGATGAGGGGAATACCAAAAAGTGGAACTTTGGCCTCTGCCTGTTTTGCAGGTATATAAATAGTGTAAATACAGCTGAGCCAGAGAACTGCATTTTATTGTGACAAAGAGAAGATGTTTTAAGTCACTGACTAATTTTGTTTTTAAAGACCTAAATGTCCTGAAAGCATTTTTTGCTTTGGAAGGGTGATTCTGATGTTTTATAGAGTCAGCCTCATGTTTAAATGCATTTGTCCTCAACAACGCACTACTGCTGAATTTAACAAGTGTATTTTAATGTAGGGTAAAAATAAATGCCTTTTTTTCCTAGTAAAAATAAAAGTGCACCATCTATATGAATTAATAATTTCCAAAGTAATAAATATTATGAACTTGTTCTAAGACACACTGGGATAATATTTTTCTGGTTTTAGACCATTAGCCAATTTTTACATATGCTCTGTTTGGCATGCTGTAGAGATGCCATAGAGGGGTCTGCATTTTTTTTCTAGTGCAGCTGTTAGATCACTTGCATTACTTGATTGATGCATCATGTCAGCGAGCCCTGGGGATTATGTCCACTTCTCTGGCTAGAGTAAGGATGCCAGGACCTTTCACAGGATATAGGCATGACTCCACCTGTGCTGAGTCCTTGTGAAGGCTGGGCAAGGAAGGTGTTTGTTTTCTTGTGCTGGGAAAGCTTTGGCATGTGCAGAAATTCTTCATTCACTTTTGAGTTTTGGCAGACTGGAAGTCCAAGTCCTGCTTTGGGTGCTGAGGCACTTGGGATGTGAAGGAGAGGTAATGCCCTTCATGTAAGGACATCTGTTTATTTGGATTATACAGCATGGAAAGCGTTTGTGGTTATACTGACCTTTACTTCTTTGCTACTTCTGTGCAGTGTCTGAAATTAGATTATTTTTTAAAGTTTAGCTGCTTAGGAAGGTTTGGGAAAATGTTAGCTGTCATAAAATGTAGGGTGTTTTGTATCGGAAATAGATATTACCTTTCAGGTATCAGTAATAGCTATTTTTCCTCAAAGAATTACATGGTACTTTCCATTGGCTGTAATCCTGACCCTCAAAGAATAGATTTTACCATCTGCATGATAACTGAGTTTGGGAAATACGCTTCTAAAGGAACAGTAGATGCATCATCTGTCCACGTGGGATTATTAAACTGGAACAGCTACATGGTATTTTGTCAGTTCTTCAATTTTGTCCCATCTTCAATTTGAAACACAGACAGCTCACTTTCTCCATTTACAGCTCTGAATATACTTGAGAAACTAATAAACTGAAATGACAGATACACAGGGATTACAGGATATCAAGCAGTATTTTCCAAATGGGGTAACAACTGCTATGAAAAAACATTCTATTGTAATAATGGAAGTTATCTTTTTACATCTTCTGCTTGCTGGTCTGGAATCACCAAAGAGATGAGAATTTCTCCTGCAGCAAAATACTCGGCAAACCTGCTGTGGGATGTTTGCCAGTGGTTACCGCTCTGAATAACTAATGTAAATAAGCCCCTCACCATTACACTGGGAAATATCGGATAAAACTCTCTCTGCTTCTTAGGCTGGCATGAATATTTTACTTCTCTGAAACCCCTGTTTTGCTGCATCTCTGTGAAACTAGTGAGATGTTAGTGATTCTGGCGACATCTCACCAGGCTCTGGGACAGTGATGAAAGCCATTGGAATCACTGTCTATA
Source organism: Rhagologus leucostigma (assembly GCA_013397725.1). NCBI lineage: Eukaryota > Metazoa > Chordata > Aves > Passeriformes > Rhagologus > Rhagologus leucostigma. The sequence continues at coordinate 333,318 of VZTD01002388.1, read as the reverse complement.
TTCCTTCAAAATATGGGTCCCTCTGAGGTATGTGCAAAAATTAGAGAATAGATTTGATGGCTGTGCAGAACAGTCCCGTCCAAAGCTTCCATGGGATCTGGGAATACTGCCTCTCTGAGTGATGAAAACAAGTGAATACTAAGGCTGGGGCTACCTGAGCTGAGCTGCTATGAGTCCGAGGACCTCAGTGCAAAAGGTGCCAGCGATAGCCCCATGCAATTGTGCAAAAAAGAACATCTTAGAGTGAATTGTATTTGGAGGAAGTACTCTAAATTTACACTAGAAAGTTTTCCCTTGTAGGACACTTCAGTCTTTGCTGGATCTTGCTATACTTAGACTCTCAGGACAAGAATACTGTTTTTTCTTGTTTGATTTGATTTCAATCTAGACAATCATTATTTGAAGGGAATCTTCAAGCATAACTGTAGGTGCTTGCTTAGCAACCTTATAAAAATGGCCTCTCTAAACAAAGATGACCCTTAGTACATGAATATTTTTCTTTTTCCATTGTCTCTGGTTTTATGACTCAACTAGGGATGAAATTTAACACAGTTTGCATAGAATTGCGTAAGTGGATTACAGGGACACTCCACAATATATAAAAATAAATTTAATTTAACAAGGGCGGGTGCTGGATTCTGCACTGGGATGGGGCAACTCTGGATGTGTGTACAGACCGGGAAATGAGATGATGGAGAGCAGTGCTGCGGAAAGGGAGCTGGGGGTCCTGGTCCATGGCAAGCTGAACATGAGTCACTGTGCCCTGGCAGCCAGGAGGGCCAAGCGTGCCCTGGGGTGCATCAGGCACAGCATCACCAGCCTGGCAAGGGAGGGGATTGTCCCGCTCTGCTCTGCCCTGGGGCGGCCTCACCTCGAGTGCTGGGGGCAGGTCTGGGTGCCACAGTAAAAAAAAACATTGAGATGTTAGAGAGTGTCCAGGGGAGGGCCATGAGGATGGTGAAGGGTCTGGAGGAGAGGCCGTATGAGCAGTGGCTGAGGTGACTTGGTCTGTTCAGCCTGCAAAAGAGGAGACTGAGGGGAGACCTCATTGTGGTCATCAACATCCTCATGAGGGGAAGAGGAGGAGCAGGTACCAATCTCCTCTCTTTGGTGACCAGTGACAGAACCTGAGGGAATGGCATGAAGTTGTTCCAGGGGATATTTAGGTTGGACCTGTGATAAGGTTATCAGGAACTTTCTTATTCAGGTAAAACTCCTTCATATCATGTCTTCAGAGGCAGCTATCCTGGAGGAGAAAATTAACTTCCAGATCAATTCACTGTGACTTGTTTTTGTTGCTGCCCTTAAATTAATCTTTTCAGAGCTACATGTAACAAATTGGAGAACTGCTAATATTATACTTGAGGCAAATATATTAATTTCTGTTTTGTGATTTCAGTATCTCTCTTCTCCCTCAAACAGCCTCAGCGTAAAGTTGAAGCTGTCTCTATCATTCAGCTTTGTTTAATGCATTCCTGCAATAAAGCTTTTAGAGCATAGTATCAGTGCGTCTATGGTGGCTCCTCAGAAACCTCTTATCCATCAGTTTTAGAAGTATGGCACAGGATCTGTGTTATAAAGCTATGTAATAAACATAGGTAGATTTCAGCTCTGCTACAAAAATACTTTTTTTCTTTAGCAATATCCATAGGTTTTTAGTGCATTACAGACCTAAAAATGTTAAATGCAAATCCAAATAAGGGATATGCTTTTTTTGTTTTTTTCTGAGGGAAAATTACTCATTACTTGGCTCTGAATATCAGATAAAACTACTTTCTGGCGCATGACTTCTTGAAGGTTTTGTATTGCAGAAAAGCTTGCAATCCTCAACACCCTCTCCATTCTCTGCAAACATTTAGAACAGCTATTTTCTCCTTCAGATGACAATTTTCATTTCAAGCAGGCTACAAGAGGTCATTTAGCTAATTTATGTGGAGATGAGGGAGGGTTGGTGGCACAGGCTTGAGAAATCAGGGAGATATGCAGCAAATAAGACTGCAAAAATAGTTGATGAAGTGCCATTGCTGTCAGCATTTGCAACTGTAGATTAAGGTGTTCACATCCTAATTTAGCCTTGTGCTTGAGGCACACCATTAACCTCCTGACAGCTAGCAAAGTGCATGCACTATGGATCACCTGATCCCTTTTTTTTTCTTCCAAATGTTGACTGTTTAAGTGCTGCAGAAGTGTTAAAACTCTCTGGCCACAGGCTCCTGTTCTAATTTTAAACTAGAGTGATTGTATGGAGCTGATGCTATTGAAAGGGACAGCATGTTGTCTCTGAAATACAGACAACGTTCCCAACTATTGTCACACACATCAAAAGCCTGGCTTCTCCTCCCCAAGCTGTGTACTTCAGCAAATTCCAGAATAATAAAGATTCAGACCGTGTTATCTTCTATGAGTAATTCTCCTGCTTATGCAATGTTATTCCAGGAACTGTACTCTGCCAATGCCAACAATTGGCACAGATTTTGTTCCAACTCTTGCCCTGCTTTTAAGCAGATTTTAGCTGTCGCAGTAGATTATTGCTGTGTGGGCTATTTGTTTTTCTGTGACAGTTATGTGTTAAATTTGATATTTGAAAGATAGCTCCTGTTACAAACCTTACATGCATTCATCTTGATATGGGGTGAATAAGAACAGAGTATTTTTCTCATGCTGTGCATCAGTCACACAGATTCCCTGAAATGCTTTACGTATGTCCAAATCCAACCAATAGATTGCTTTCATGAAAGTTAGCCTAAATCCTTGGATTTGATGGGCAGTCAATGTGAGATCCCAAAATCTGGTTGAGTAAGGCACAGTGGAGAAATAGCAGCTCTGGGCTGTTCTGCACCCAGGTGATTTTGGAAGCACCTTCCCTCCTCTTCAGCTTGTTGCAAGTTGATCCCACAGCAGGTGTATGGTTTAAAATGGCCAGAAAAAAACTTCCCATGGGATTCGCTATATGAACAGGTTAGCTTCAACTGTTCCTGGATGTTCTTGTTTTCCCCTCTACGATGCAGAGGTTTTCATAATACTTTGACCCTGTCAGTATTTCTCTTGGTGGGAAGAAAATATTGTTGTGTTTTTGTTGCTCTGTCTTGAACTTGCTGAAGTTTTTAGCAGCCTCCTGCTGTGGAAGAGGTTTTTTGCTGAGGTGCAAACCGGTACAGATCTGTTAAGTGTAACATTGCTTCCTGCTCTTCTGCCAGCCCTTTTCCCTGTGCTGCGGCATGATAAATGTTTGCAAGAGCATAAAACTTCTCACTTCCAGGAGGCTTCTGTTTTTATTTGGGAACTTGCTCCCTCTACAAGAAAACAGCCTAACTGGTGTAGGCCTTGGATTCCATGATCCTTGGTGTTTAAGTAGTGACTAGTGAGTTCCAGGAGGGCGAATGAAAATCAAAGTACCCGTGCTGGTGAATTTTTTCAGCTTGTGAGTTGTGTTCAGGGTGGATGCAGCTGCTGAAGGCTTGCTTTAGAGTTTGAGGTCCATGAAGGAGTTAAATCACTGCGCTTGTGGAGTGAGTCACCTCCTAACTAGGTGACTCACCCAAAAGCAGTGAGTGTTTGAGTCATCCCTCAACTGGGTACTGACTACTGTACCATGAGGAGATGGTCCCTGCCAGAATATCAGTGCTGCAGTTCACAGGCTGAACCTCTTAGATGTTTTTTCGCGAAGGACACTGGGAGCCTGGATATTTCTCCATGCGAAAGAAGTATGGTTCCATGTCAGTTCTTGGAACTGGGTGTGTAAATACATGGAAAAAGGAGAACAACCTTCCACAGGTTCCACTCTTGGAGAATGACTCAGGAGCTGCTAGCATAATGGAATGACTCTTCCATAACGGGGAACAGTGGGAAATGGTGTTATCGCTGGCTTTCCAATATATTTTCTTTACCATGATCTTCTCCTTCAGACATCTGGGCTGTTAAGGATGCTTGAGAAGAGACTGGCAGTCTCTGAGTATGCTTTGGCTCATTCTCAAGCTGTGCTATTCACAGTGCCATTATCCTGAGCCAGCTACGGTTATGCCTTTGCAATAAAAAATTATTTCTGGTGATCTCTGCAGAGAGGTGGCAGCAAGGCAAGAGGCCTCACACATAGGTGTATAGATTGTTTCTTCTAGTCCTTTGCAAGACTACAGTGGCCTAATGAAGGACAAAGTTAGTATTCTAATATCATATGTTTGTGTCCCTACCTTCTGCAGTGGAAGGGTTTTGTGCTCGTAAGAAATGTTGAGATGGGGGAAAATACATCTATTTGAATGTTCCTTGATAGTGAGCCATCATTGAAAGCCCCTTCAAATAAACATGCAAATAAATGGCATTGCTAATGCATGATCCAGAGTCTGAAAGAGTGCTAGTCTTTTAGCATTACAGTGACTTTTGGTTTGAGATGGAGATCAGAAAGCTCCAAATTCCCGTACTAACTTTACAGATTGTAACAGATGGCTTGTAATGGTTGAGCACAAGGGATTAGAGTGAATGGGGTAATACCAGGTTGGTGGCTGGTCACTAGTGGGGTTCTGCAGGGCTCCACCCTCATCCCAGTTCTTGTCAACACCTTCGTTAGAAACTTGGATGCAGTCCCACAGACAGGGACCTGGGGGTGCATCAGGCACAGCCGGGCAAGAGAGTGGATGTTCCCGCTCTGCTCTGCCCTGGGACGGCCTCACCTCAAGTGCTGGGGGCAGTTCTGGATGCCACAATATGAAAAAGACATTGAGCTGTTAGAGAGCATCCAAAGGAGGGCCATGAGGATGGTGAAGGGTCTGGAGAAGAAGACTTACGGATATTAAAACGTGTTGTTTAAGCAACTCTCTATGCATAGACAACTCATTCTCAGTTCCACCTGTGGCCAGCATTTCTTATTAAAACTTCGTGAAAGTGCCTTTCGGGATGTCAACCTCTGCTTAGAAGTAAGAGACATTACTGTGAGTTTCTGCAAGCAGTTGTTCAGGAGAGTTCCACCCTGCACATTCCAACTTGGAAAACAAAACTGTACAAGAACAGTTAGAGTGAATCATGACCATGGCTCAGATCGTAGACTAGAAAGAAGGTTTCTGTCAGTATTTCCCAATGGATCCTATCTAAGAAAAAAAAAAAGAAAATCCCAGTTTGTCTAGAATGCTGTTTCCATTCTATGTTTTTTTTTTTTTCATATTCAGTGACTTTATTATGCTTCTAGCTGCTCTGTTACATGGATTTCTGTTCTGCTTTTGTGGTACAGCATTAGAGGTGTTTACTGAGGAGGTGGTGTTAGGAATTCTTCAGGCTGTGGTGTGTCAGGTCACAGTTTCTATAGCGGTTTTGAACCACAGTCACCAATGTTGTTTCTGATCATGTAGGCAAACAGAATCTTAGATTACAATGAGTTAGGTACAAAGAGAATATTGCTAAGCTTTTGTATGGCAGGGTTTGTTAGTGTTCACTTTAGTGATCCTCTCATAAATCCATAAGGCTAATGTGGATGTTCTTGGTCCCCATTAACTTGTCAATGCATCAGTGTCAACCTAAGGAAAACCTCTCCAGCCTGTTTCAGACACTACTGTATAGTGCTGCCTCTCTCAAGCATTTATGGTCTTGCTAATGCAAGAGGCAGTGCAGAAAATGGTTTTTTTTATAAAGGTTTTGTCCAACCTACATGGTACAAAATACTGCTGTCTTCATACATGCTGATACACATGTATGCCAGTTACGTGTGTATATGTATTTGTGTGCAGCTGACCTGAAACATCTCAAAGACAAAAGCCATTTCCATGCCGCTTTACAAAATATGCTTGTGTCCTTTCCTTCACTTATCACCACCTTAATGTTTGTTTCAGCATGCCTGAAAGCTCACAACTACAAGTGTTTATTCTCCTTAAATGCCTGTCTAGCACCATTTTACCTATTTGAGCTATTTATTAATTATTTGTTTGAACAACACCCCGGAGTCCTAGATATAAGGCAAGGTCCCGCTGAGACAAGTACTGTGTAAATACATAGTAAAAATCCCTGCTTTGAAGAGTTTCAATATAAACTCTATTGCTTTGATCAACAATACACGATGGACTGCTGTGCCAATCTTGGTCCCTTCTGAAACTCTCAGGCTTCCAATTTATCCTCTATTTGATCCTGTAAATTGCAGAATGGAGGCAAGATTGACAAGATGGCTGAGGTGGGAGAAAGGAGAGAAGTACAGTGGAAATAAGAGAAACAAAAATGGTGGAGTAGTTTTTATAGCTGAGCAATGACTAAACATTTCAAAAATTAGAAAAACTAGCTATGACAGGTACATAGTAATGAATTATATGGTGAGTGAAAATAAGGGTGGGATGTTGCCTCTTCTAGCTTCAAGGCATTGTGGTAACCTAGTAGTGGGCTAGTAGGTAAAAGTTAAGGGAGAGTTAAAGGAGATAATCTGTCATGCAACAGGTAGTTAAACTGTTGATGTATTTGCCACAAGATACTGGACATGCAGAAAGCTTATATGGGCTCAAAGTGTGACTGGACAAATTAGCGCAATAAAAAGACATTGCAGGAGATTAAACAGAGATGTTTCCTCTGGCACAGGATTGGGAAACAAATTTCCAGTGGTCCAGGAAGTGACAACTTTTCTCTCCAGTTTTAACCCCTTATGTTTGCAGATATCCATGTCTGGCCACTGTCTGTCATGGAACATTAATCCTTGCTGTGACATGGCACATCTTAGTATTGTCGTCCTGTGCTTTTCTATTTGTCATCATCTTCTTGGGGAAGTCTGGTATGCTAATGTAATGGTAGCCACTAGACTTTATTACTGTTAAATTTGCCAAAATATTTTGCTTTGTGAACAAACACTGGCACTTTATTGCCCTTTCCTCAACACACAGTTGGTCATTTCTGTAAATAAGCCATTGCTCTTGGGCAGCCTGTCGTGGCCAAACTCTTAAAGTAAATGAGCATGTCCCTACTGTGCCAATCAGTTGGACCTGATCCCTCAACTATTTCCAAATGCTATCTCCTGTTGACATTCCTAATGTCTAGTGGTCCAGGGAGGTGCTGTTTCTCCTACACTGAATTCAAAGTAACTGCTTCAAAGGTCTAGAAAGTCCTATAACAAGGCTGGTAACAAACAAATGAAGCTAAAAAAAGGCTAAAAGCAGATGTAGAAATAAATTCTAGTTGTGCATAAATGTGCAGGTAACTTTGGCAATGGATGGTTTATAGTGAGATGCATCAAGGGCATGAAAGGCCAAAATAAAGGAAGTTTGCATGGATGCAAGGTGGATTCATGGCCTGTCTCTTTTGGACCCACTGAGATAAAATAAGGGAGACATCATTCCCAGGCCAAGAAGCTAGATATTTGGATGCCTCTCTTAAAGGAGAGGCTATCTCAGTTGACACAGCAGCCCTGTGATTTCTCCTCACTGCTGTGCTTCTCTTGTATGGATCTGCCATGCTTTCTGCTTGTTTCTAAATTCCATGTATTTTTGTCAAGTTATCACCATTTTTGCACAAGGTGCAGATTAATAGGGGTACATAGAAATCAGATAATAATCTAGAGAAAGATGGAGGAATAGAAATAATACCAGCACTTTTCATGAAAGCAACATCTGTACTGTGCACCGAAGAATATTCTGCATACTGAATACCTTTTCTTCTTTGAGACCCAGTGGGTAACTTTGATGAGCAACAGTACCTGTAGAGGCAGTAAAATCATCGCAGCTGTCAGTTAAGCCTATGTTAATGTGTCTTGAAAGAGTGATTAATGGGTTTTGACAATATCATTGCATTTCATATTTAATCAGATTATGCATCTGTTAGGAATGGTGCACTCCTAACATCTGCAGTCAGAGCCCCTGATCTGCATCCAGATCATCGTTTTGGCAGGAGCATGAAGCATGGTCTACGGTGGACCTTTGACAAGTTAAAGCTATGTGCTGTCTAGTGTGCTTTTAAAATCGGCTGCATTCACCTGCATGGCTCCTATAAGTGTGTGTGTGTATGCTCATAGGCTCCTTTCCTGGTGAAAATCCCAGTATGGCAAAGCAGAGAGCCTGAAGACAAAGTAAATGGAATATTTTACTAAAGGGGAGGGGTGGTGCAATAGGGTGTTAGCACACACATATCAGTATACGTGTGCCTAGTGCTTGCTTCCCAGCTCTGCTAGGTGCTTCCTATGTGACTTCTGTCAAGCTGGCTGCAGTCCAGCCATAAGATTTTGCCCTAATTTCCCCTGGACCTTATGTTCATCTCTAATTTGGTTGGTAGTACTTTTTGATATTGTGAGGCTGTGGAAGGATGGGGGTGACATCAGGTACTACAGTAGTGGAGGTTTATCTGACCTACAGAAATATAAAGGGTCATGATCTGAAGGTGATCATATACCTATTTGAGATGCTCTTAAAATACATGGGAATCTCTGCCTGGAAATACATGGAACAAACTGATGTATTTCAGCTAAAGGCTGTCCCAACACTTACCTTTATTATCTTTTAAAAATAATTCTGCTTTGAATTCTTTTTGAAAAAAAACCAAACTGCCTTGGCTATCAAAACACTCCTCAAGCAGAGAACCTGAGCATAGTATCACAAATACATATGGTCCAAGAATTAAAAAAAATTCCATATAGACTATCTTTCTTCGGGACATACAGAATGAATGACCTCCCCAAATGCTGTCAGAAATTTAATTCTGAGGTGTCCTGCTATGCTGTGCAGTGACTGTGTATAAGGTAGTCCTTGCTGGCCAGGAGCAGGCAGGGAAAGGTAGTGGAACTGAACGTGGGATGCACAGAAGAGTGCACACAACGGTTTTGGTTTCCCTAGGCACCCAGCAGGAGCAGTGACTGAGCAGCCCCCCTGGCAGCAAGCTGGGGGATGTAGCAGGGGATAAGCTGTGCTCTGGAGTGAAATAAGGTATTGGCATTCACACAGTGGGGAGCTATCATGATTCTGACCAGCCTCATTCTCTCATCTTTGCAGATATGTCTCAGGGCTTAAAAGTAGGCTATGAAAGTACACTCCAGGGTGAGTGTGAACAGGAGCCAAGCATGAGCCTTCATTGTCATTTAGACACTATTTGCCTAGGATTTGTTGGGTTGTCACCACTGTTACATGAATGATACTCCTCTGCTAACCTGCAGAGCAAACACCCCCCACCCCAGAGAATGTGGGAGCAGGGCTTTCATAGGGAAAGATGATTTCTAGTTTCACCTCACTCATTTCTTCTCCCTGTCAGTGACTTTGTGGTATGCAGGGTCTTAAGCAATCTTGAACTTCCTTTGGAAGATGAGGTCCCTGCTTTGACAGACTGAGAAGAATTAATTTTCCATTTAAATACCAGCTGTCACCCCAGACTGGCTGCATGACCATCTACATCTGCAGGGCAATTTTCTTTTCAGAAAAACAAGTCATCTTATTTGCTCTGTGAATCTCTAGAATGGAGGATTATTGTTTTTTAAATAAACAATAAGTAGTTAAAAGACATTATGGTCAACAAATACAAAATAACAGCCTATAATTCCCTTGTCATGAATATTGTAAAAAGCAGTATTTTATTAGACAGGCTTAAGCCATGTCTTGGTATGTATTTGCCTTCAGATGTGTCAAAAGGTGTCCAAATATCCATGATCAGATGCTTTGAGGAATAATTACACGCTGGTACAACAAAAAAATATCAGTGATTCATAATTTTGTTACATAAATCATCGGTCTCATTACTGAGGGAGGGCATTAGAATCACTCGTTCCACACTGTTGCTTTACTCCATGTTTCAGTACTTTCTGTTGTATTCCGGTTGTGTAGCAAGTTTGGAACCCTGATGTGGGAGATCCTGTTTTCGTCTGATGTGGAAAATCTGCCTGTTCGAGTGAACTACTAGTCAAAACTGGAAAGACACAAAGCAAAGGCACTGCTGAAGAAAGAAGCAGGATGAGGCACCTGGTTGAGAGAAATCATCCCTGTTCAGGAAAGCATGTGAATGCCCGTGTCCATACTCCTAAGCAAGAAGCAAGGCAAGCACTAACGGGAATGGTTTCCTAACTCAAGGCACTTCTCTGACAGTTTCACTTCAGAGAGGGGCAGGGGAGGTGTAAGTTTTGGGGAGGATGGACTGTTTCCATTTTCATGGAGTACGTTGTCTTGGGTATACTGAATAAACTGGGGAAAATCTTGAGAACAGAGCTCGACTGCATTTGTCTCTGACTATGGCATTGTTCTAAAGACACCAGGTAAACGTTGGCTTAGTGAATACTGTTGGCTAGGAAACCATTCCCCTTTCCTTGGCATCCTGTTTGCCAACAGGGAAACCTGTCTGCGTGAGCCAGCCTGAATTTTGACAGTTGAGTTCTGGGACTTAGTGTGGAAACTGTGCCTGGAGGGCTTTCAGTATGTCCCTTACAGGCTGTTAGAATGAGGACTGCAGTTGGATTTCTTTTCCTTGAGCTCCACATTTTACTGCTGAAGAATTTTGAAGTGCTCCCAACTTTTAAAAAGGGTGGGAAAAAGCATAACCACAAAAGGCTGCTGAACTTAAAAGCTTGAGAGCCAGTATAAAAACTGGTGCAGGGCTTCATTAGTTGTCCTTCATCCATTAACCTCTGGACCAAGTTTGCCATGGGGCACCACTAAAAGCAAGTCCTGTGCCTTAGACACAAAGACCTTTTTGCTTGCCTGCCCTGTAGTCACCCAACTTTATTCAGAGAATAAATCAGCTCCAGGTTTTCCAAAGCCTCTAGACATGGAAGTTTCCACATCAGTTGTTAGTCTACCAAACTGGGAGTTGGTGGGTAGATATTTGACTGAAACTCAGTGCACAGGTGTATGAATATGTGCCTATGGGAGCTGGATGGTCACAGCCTGTTTCTTAAGACTGGTGCAGAAGATCATACCTGCAGGTACACGTTTATGCCTGCTGTGAAATGAGCATTTGTCAAGCACCGGGCTCTGGCAGTGCTGGTGCTATTTTGAATAGAGCTGAGACCAGTTGTAGGCTGTGGGCTGCATTGTTGTGCAGAGTTTTATGTTTAAGCATCTTGCCTGTGTTTTCCTTGTTGGCCTGCTTCTCTCAGGATTCAGTTTAACATTGCAAGCAGCTTTAAATACTGCAAGATAAATGCTGTTTGAAGAGTAGCACCTTGCCTGACAAAGGAAAGTTTTGCTGTGCTGCTTAGATCCAGTCACCAAGCTCAAATCTAACTTTATTTCAAAATAGCTCTAGTCTAAGACCTTGCGTGGGTAATGTACAGTGCTGCTATGAAGATGGGTGTAATAATATCCCATATGCTTTTAGAAAGAGCAGTAAATCCCTCTGCCATTGGGAAGCAACTACTGTCATGTCTGTTAGAACAAAGCACTCTCTTTCTTCCTGCAACATCCTGCAGTGCTGTTACAGTGAATGACGTGAAAGAAATTTATCTTATTTTTCCCCTTTTTGAGTTCTGTAAGTCCCAAGAGTTCCATATTATATCAAAAGTTAAAAGATGGACCAGTGAAAAGAATAGAAGTAACTCCCCAATGAAACCAAGTGTTTACTGTGGAGCAATATGGTATCAAGGTTCTAGCACTACTGACTTGAGTTTGTGGAGTCTGGAGACAATAAAAAGTTGTCTGGACACAGTCCTGAGTAACTTGCTCTAGGGCATCCTGTGCGAGTAAAGAGGTTGGACTAGATGACCTCCAGTGATCTCTACCAACCTTAACCATTCCGTGAGTGGCTCTGCACTACTGCTTATTCAAGAAAATGAAATTATCTGTATGTATTTAATTTCAGTGGTATTTAGAACTGCCTCACTCAGGCTTTTCAGAAAATTGCAGCCAATATCTGAGATGTGATGCTGCTCCATAGCATGTCATTTCTGTGTCTGCAGGGAATTCTCCATCCCTTGAGATTTAGATCATCCTTAGAGAACTAGATCTGCAATTTGAAGTTTGTGCATCCTGTGTATAGCCGAATGCATTAAACTCATCTGCCATTTCTTTGGCTGTGTTTTCTGGGCTTTCCATTTTTTTTTAGCAGTGTAGCAGCCATACTTGAAACTAATACTGATATTTAGTAATTAAGATGCCTAAGCTGTCCTATAGTCCTGCAAAGTCCATCAACTATTGTTCACTTAGAGATAGGTTTCAGCAAAGCACTGGTATTAAGGAGATATAATTCTCAAGTTTGCTGTGCTTTGGCATCTTTTGAATTGATTTATCTTCTCTGAGCATTACATATATATATGTGTGTGTGTATGTGTTTATATATATAATGGAATGTCTGCCAGTTGCAAGGAGTACAAGGCTCTTGTGAAAAGTGATGAACACACCAATGTGCTTTATAAAAGCTGAAATTCATAATAACTACAGCAATGCAGAGTTGTTTTCTTTTTCAAGGAAATTTTCCATAAAGAAACAATTGTATTCCTTTTATTATGCAGCTACAGTACTTACCATGCTGGAAAACTTTGAAAAATAATACAGAATAGATTTGACCTTAGAGAGGAACATGATAAATTAGAGTTGCTTTTAAGAATTCAAATTAGATTTGCAAACTGGTTAGTTTGATTGAAGCAAGATGATCTTGTAGAGAAAGGAAAAAATGATGGTAGTGAGATAGATAGATAGACACTTGCCCATTAAATCGTACAGAATCTTCTTTTTACCTTCTTCTGGTTTTGTTTACTCATTAGAAAACATTTGTAAGTATAGTCCTTTCACTGTTTAAACTACAGAGGGGAATTTTTTTTTTAAAGGACTTACTCTTTAGGGGTTTTGTCCTTGCTCACTGAAACTCTTCAGGACACTGAATTGGGGTCCTGGGAAGTTTTTGTTTTCTAAAGGCTGCAGAAGCTGTAAGCTACTTTTCTGACATACTAGTAAGGGAGAGCAAAGGAGACAGCTAACTTGTAGGGATGACACAGAGAGGGACTGAGGGGAAAAGCTTGGCATATTCGTTGTGAGCATCTGGTGTGAGACATCAGGGACAGGAATGTCCCTCAGACAGTGGGCACAGTTGTGGGGTGAACACCTCCTGTGAAAAGGCATCCTCTAGAGGCCAGCCCCTCCCAAATCCTTCCCAGATGGACAAGCAAAACTGGCTGAGCTGGATTCCTTCAGTCCAATCTTTTACCTAGGATAAGGGGGAAAAGCTGGCAGTGCTCAAAAAACAAATGGCAAAGGCAAGCTGTTGCTTAAACTGTTCGTTTCCTCATAAGGGTCTGAATCTGTCTTCTGATTCTGACTAGTGGATTTGCTTTTCATTCACAGACAGTTGACAAAGCAGAAGTATTGTAATAGGGTGAAAAAAAGGAACAGGAGTGAAGGATGAGGGCTGCTAATAGGCCTGAAAATTAATAAAGTACAGCACAAAGAACGACAACTGCAGCAGTTCCTCCTTCAGAAAGAGTTTTCCATCCATAATTCAGCTTGATATTTTGAGAACCTCTTTGGCAGCTGAAAGAGACTTCACCTGCTAACTTTTTATTTTAGAGAGGTTGAAGTGTGGTGGGAGAAGAAGCTTCTTCTAAATCACAAGTATAAATCAGCTGGAAAAAATGGTTTCTCTTCTTATAAATGGCTCATTTTCAAGGGTGGCTCCTAATTCTTTTCATTGATTGAGAAGGGGTAGATTAGAGAATCAACAGAAGATTAGGTCAGGAGCACTGGTGCTGTCCTGGAAACAAGGAGTAATTGGATTTCACTCTTTTAAGATTGATCCTGTGGGCTGCAAATGCCTGTGTGGTGCCTGAAGAAGGCAGGGTTTGCCTTCTATGTCTCATTTCACGCCTCCTTCTTCCATCCCCTTCAGTTTTGTGTGGATCTTTGTTGGTGGGTTGAGGCCAGGGCTGCCTGCTTGCATGCATTGTGTGTCCACCCTGTTTAATGTGTCCAGCATCCTCAGCCAAGTTGGTCGAGGCTCAGATCAAGTTCAAATCCTTGCCAGGGCTTTGCAGCTGGAAATACGGCCTGAATTGAAGTTGTCTGGATTTCAAGTGTAATCTGTTTTCAGCAATTGCTCAACACTGATGTCCGCTTCTTGCTCAATGCTTGGTTGGATTCTTGATGTCACCTTGAGCATCAGCTAAACGAAAAGTAGGTTCTTGGGGAAATCCTTCACTTGATCTCTACCCACGGAAATTGTATGGTCCCTGCTTTGCCAGGCATTTGGCCCCTGACTTAGTGGAGACACTTCTGCAAAACTCAGTGCATCCACAATATGCTTTTAAAATGGGGAGGAGCAAGCATACACCTCTACACTTTCACAGCTGTAAACCCAAATGCAAATTGTCACAGCTGTGATTGGCTGGGGTGTGCCTTGTTCTTTTCCTATGCTCAGCTCTCAGCGGTTATGGGGTTGCCACCTAGTCTAGCACCTGATTTTTCAGGCAGCTTCTCTTTCACAAAGAAGGATTTTAAAGCTATCTCATCGTGTTTTCAGTATGTGACCAGGTCAGTTACCACTTTCTGCTTTTGTGGAGGAGGGCATAAAGAAACAAGATCTCTGATCTTGAATGCCCCGTATAAATAACAGTAAATCAAGGGCAAACATATGTGCAACAGGAAGGTGAGTTTTTGAAAAGCAAACCTCTAAGAGTTTATTCTAAATGACCAGAGACAGATTCTTAGATTTTCCGTTACAAACAAATGTTTAATGAAGTTTGATGTTTTATTGAATGCAACAGCTGCCTGTGACTTCAGGAGTGCTAGCTTTGGAGTGGATAAAGTCAAGATCCCAGCTAAGTCTTCACTGTCTGCAGTGGTAGTCAGCACTGGATGCTTCAGGGGGCGATGTAAGCATCATGCAAGCAAGTTGTCTATAAAGAAAGTTTTCGTTCCGTTAATAGCTATTGACTTATCTTCTAAAGTAACTTCATTTACCTAACCTATTCCCTAAACACTGATAATGTTTTGTATCAAAACAAATGCTGCTATTTTGAATGCTTCTATGGTATCTTCCACAGACATTTTATGGTAGAGCTCTGCAGATTAGTAATGCGGAAACTGTTTTATCAGTTCTCCATCTAGCATTTTTCCTTTTCACATGGGCCCTTAGTCTTATTCACAATTTGAGCAATAAATCTCAGGGGAGCTGGTTTAGAGTTATCCTCTCTGTAGCTGTTTTAAAAATATCACATTTTTTATATAGCTGAAATGCTCACAACAAACAACATTTCTTCTCTGGTGCATTTTCTTAAATTTGTTTTTATCAGATATCTGGAGTTTTGTTGTTGAGATTTTGTATGAACACTTACTTTAGAATCACATATTTATATTTAAAAACTGTATAATACAGTCAGAACTTTGGAAACTGCACTCAGTTTAGACTTCAGCTTCCAAAGACAGAAGATAATCTTATATTTCAGAAGCCACACACTGCAGTAACTGCTCTATACTGGAGTTGCTATTTTTAATTTACTCCAAATGGAAAGTGCCTATGGTTCTAGCTTAGCACCTGCCATAGATGAAATTACTGGTATTATAGTTCATTATTCAGACTGCCAAAACTGAAGGGGCTAAAAAAGCAGGAATAAGTCTTTTAAGCACTTCATTATTAAGTAAAAGATGTTTCTATCTTTCAGGGACATAAAGAAAACCTGAGTGCTACAAGTGGTAATGACCCACGATCCAGACTTGTAATTAAGTTATGGGATTTCAGATGCAGTTGCAAAAAGTTCTGAACTTACATTTATTATCAGATTATTCTACCAGCATTATGCTGGTAGTAACTTATTAAAAGCTCCAGTGTAGATCCAACACTGAAACCCTTTAAGCAGGAGTGCTCATCAACAGTGCTCTTTATCAGCTAACCTTGGCGGTATAGTAGTGTTTCCTCTGCTTGCTTGGTGTTCATCTATTCATCAGAATCTGCTTCTTAGGTGTCTGAAAGCCAAGAATACTCTTTGGAAGCTGCATTAGCTGATAAGTGAAGTGGGTCATCTGGATTGTGTGTTAGTTTTAATTCCATGCTCCCCATATTTTGGTGTGTGATGTCTACTCACTGGAAGAGCTTATTTAATATTGTGCTTTCACTAAATTAATCCTTACTTCTGCTTTAGTGAACACTGATGTGGCTAAAAAAGAGAAAAGGAAACACAGTCATTTGAGCCACTAGGCAGTATAGATAAGCAAACAAAACTGGCTTGTTCTGTGCAGTAAGACGCTAATGCTGATGAGAATACTGTGAAATAAGGTGCTGTACTAAGGAGCTGTACAAAAGAAGCTGGTGGCAGCTGTCAAGGCTTCCACGCGATGCTGTCCACACTTCAGTCCCATATACAGACTACAAATTTCTATGTATGTAGCCAAGGGATGTTCCTGTAACAGCTGCCTGTCAGTTAATAGACATGTTTAGGAGGATGGATAGATGCACATGGCAACACAAGGAAGAAATTAGTGTAAAGGCCAAAAAGCATTCCTCAACAAGAGGTCTTTGGGGCTTAGTGTGAAGAGGTAAGTAGGAAACCCATGATGAGATCCCTGTGTTTGAAAATAGCGGTCAACAGGCTAAATAAAGTCAGAGAGTGAGTGTCTGTATTCCCAGAAGCTGAGAAAATAAACTCACAGCCTAACATACCCGAATTAGGGAGATTGAAAGTGGATTATAGTAGGGAGGAAATACTCAGGTTTCTCCCTAAGAACCAGAAGGTATATGGGGTGGAGAGTCCTGGGCTTTTGAAAGACCTGCCCCAAATGCTGTCTGAGATCTGTGAATATGGAGGGAGACATGCTCAGAGGTAGGCTTGTCCTAACTGTAGCTGTGCCTTTCTCTTGCTGTCCAAAGCACTGAGCAGTTGTTAGGAGCTTGGCAGTCAGTTTTGCGAGGTGCTGGCAGTGTGTCCCCAGGAGGCTGAGGAGCAAGCTGAAGCAGTCACAAAGCTGACTTTGGGAAAGGCCTTCTTTAGCTCACGGAGCTTGTGTTAACAGCCACAAGTCATAGGGAAAGGGGCTTTGCTTTCAAAAGACGCACTGGAAAGACCACTCCTCTAGAAGGGTCTTGGAAAAGACTCTGGCACCCAGGTTTTGCTTAGTCTCTGAAAACCTGAAACCCAACTATTACACCGTGTTAACACCTATGGCAGAGCTATTTCAGGCTGGTGATAACTGCTCCCTGTAGACACTATTCAATAAAAATCTCTTCTGACACCTTGCATCTTTCATTGAAAAGAATTGCAGTGAGTCCAGTCAGCCCTGTCCAAGGAACAGCAGGCATAACAGACCAGTAAAAAAAACTCACAATGCTTTCAAACTCCTTTGTTTTTGTAATGAGTTAATATTTCTGGTTGCTAGCACAAGTAAGATGCAGCTCATAGTTAATCTGCTGAGGGCATTGCAGGTGCTCTAACAATCATACCCTTCCTATCAGGAGACAAAATGCCTAACTGTGCTTGGAGCACTTTCCATTGAAAAAACACACTTTAGGAGGAGTGCTGATTACACCCTTCCATGAAAAATTAAATCTACAGATAATGTGCTGTTTGTAACTTGCCAAGAACATTGCTCATAAGCAGTGCAGGAGAATCAATTCCCTCATTAGTAGAAATGAGTATACGTCTTTTTATGAATGCTGATGAATATTATGTTATATGAGTTTTTGAGAAAAAGATCTTTTGATTGAGGAAGTGATTTGTATGTCTTGTCTGATAATGTCTTTTCAGTTCTAAGACACATTTTGCAATACATAAGGTTCCAAACATGCGGAAAAAATGAAGTTGCTAACATCCGTGAAGTTGTTGAAGTCAGGCTGCTAATATTTAACTTATTAAGTTGGTATACTTCCTCAAGGAACCTGCATTTGTAATCCAAAGGTTGTGTAGTAATATTTTTTGAAGTGCTTCTGAACTTATTCTGTGTATTCTTTCAATGCCATTCACATTGATGCTGAGCTGAGGTTCAAAAGATCAAATTGTAAGATCTTTTAGTGTCTTGAATAGCAATTCAATCCTGCTTAATGTGCATGTTATAAAATGTTAGGGTGGAGTGACTGTAATTAGTATTTAAAAATATCAGTAGTTATCATGCCATCTTGAAAATGAGACAGCAACTTTGTCCAAAACTGATAGTTATGTACTTCATAGCCAACGAATTTTAAAACTGGTCCAAACCTATTCTTTCTGTAGCAAGTGGTAAAACTCCAGTTTAGTCAAATAGAAGGAGGATTAGATAATGACTGCTTGTAAAGTTCCATCCATTAACATTCAACTTCAGTAGAAATTTTCCATATGTTCTACTTACAAGACTATATGACTGTGTTAGAACTAATTAGAAGCACTATTCAAATATTTACTATCTGAACTTTCAAACAAATGAAAAGATTAATGAGATTCTACCGATTTTTTTCAGAGTTGTTTTTGTAGAAAAAAAAAAATCTATACTTTGTTAACTGAAAAATAAACCTATTAGGCCAATGCTTATCAAAATCTCAACACCTGTCCTTAAAAATTCTGAGTAGCTGTAAAGAACCACCCCTCATGCCTGAATATCTGAATACTTGTGGAAGGAACCTCAGAGAGTTAAGTATTAAGGGATCCTGTATTTTCACACTAAATCTTCAGTAGGTGCAAACTAGCTCCTGAATCTAAGGTTAGCAGCCCTGGTGCTGATTGATGCAAATCTTTCTGGTCCTTACCCTTGTCCATGCTCTGAGTAGGAAATAGGCTCTCAGTCCCAGGCTATGGCCAGTGCTCTAGAGTTGATGTTTGTGAGGTTTTCTTGCAAGTCCTGGCTTCAGCAGGGGCTCCTCAATCTCTCTGCATCTCTCGCCTTAGGCAGCTGAGCAAGTGCCCTCAGGTACAGTACCAAGCTGCTGGGCTGCAGACGGTCTGAAAATAAACAAACCAAAAAAACCAGAACACCACAAACTGAACAGCTTGAAGGGTCAGGTGAACTTGAAGCTCGTCTACAATGTGTAATATTGAAATATCATTTGTTCTCCAACCTTAATGCATATGGCATTTGTTGAAAATTGATTGTAAATGACATTTTCCCTGAGTGGCAAAAGCACTGAAAGCAGCCAGATGGTTAGCAGAAATATAAGTATATTAACAGACCATGACAATTTGGTCCCATAGCTTTTCTTGTTGGCAACTGAATCAACTTTTTCAAACTGAGCATCTTGATCTTAAGTGTCTTTCCCAACCTAAACGATTCTCTGATCTAAGTGCCCTGGAAAAAATGCAAGTTCTTTAGAAGTAATAGTACAATTAGTGTTTTTAGATGTCTTTTCCCCTCCACCTCTCCTGAGTACTACTACTTCTAATAGAATGAGTAGAAAAATATGTAACAATTTAAGTTACTAAATTATAATATATTAGACTAAAGTTCCTTCTTTCCATTTGAGAGACCTGGCTTGTGTCTGCATACCAAACCATACTTTTTATAATCTCAAAGTGAAATCATATGTACTAGGAAATTTTTTAAATTAACTGAGGCCAGAAGGCACAATAATTGTCATTTAATCTGACATCAATTTTTTCTCAGGGCTGAGTAATCCGCCCTCTCCCTAGGATAAAGCATGCTGGCCATTAGCATAATAAAAAAGCTCTTTTTGCAAAATGCCTAATTTGACTCCTTTGAAAACTATTCTTGGGGTGGAGATATCTTCTGCATGTCTGAGCGGCTCTATCATGATATAAAGCAGGTGAATATCTGGCCTAAGTTGGGAGAAGGCACCAATTCACAGGCTCTGGATCTGGCTTGAAGCTTTAAACATTTTGATGACACCCTGGGAAAGAGAAAAGATAGCATGAGCATTAGCTGTAGAGCTCACTGCCATGCCAAATCAATGGGGGTTTTGCTAAATAACCCAGTAAATCATTAACGTGCTGCTGTTAAAAAACCCTCAATAGTAAGATGAGTCCCATTGAGTGAGATGATGCTTCAAAGCATGTGAGATGATGCTTCAAAGAAATAATTTGGAGTGGTTCATTGCAGAGACTTAAACTGATGCCTTTCAACTTTGCAATGCAGGCAAAAAGAAGTTAGGATTTAGAAAAAATGATAACCAGAACCTTTAAATGAGTCAGTCAACTCAGGCACCTGCTACAAGTCTTATAAAAAGAGAGAGTGAGTAATGAGTGAACTGTTGTGGAAATCTTGGTATTTCATTGATGAAAATAGGCAAATTCCACAGGAGATGACATTATTGATTAAGCGGACGCTAAGCTTCAGGAAATCGGGTTTCAGTTCCAGTATCTGCTGCAGGCTCCTTGTGATGCTGCTATCACTTCACTCTTGTGCTAAGTTTATCGTTCAGTCTACAAACCCTGACTGAAATTGAAGCCGCATCATGCTACACACAACACAAATACCCTGGAAAAGAGCCTCTTCCTCCAAGACCTTCCTGTGCAATTAAGCCACAAAAAGGATAAAAAGAAGATAGGGTTGCACAAAGCTGCACAGCAGCAGTATTGAATCCTGAAGCAGCAGTCTCCTGGTGCCCAACTCAAGGCCGTTCTACTAGATCGTACCAAAACCAAGATTTGACCTAGATTTGCTCAGACAAATAGACCACACATCTTCCTTTGCTACTGCAGTGAAATCTTAGTTGCAAGGGAATCATGAAAAGTAAATGGTCTCTTCAAATACATTCAAAACGGAATTTTCGTATCGTCATAGGATAAGGTTTATCTTGGTTTATTTGTTGCAATCCTTTAGGGGAAAAAAATGAAATAGAAGACATTTGCTACATTTTCTGTAACAGGCAGCACTGAAGGAGGATAATATCTTTAAAATGGTGTGGCTGTTAAACTCTTGTTTGACATATGTAATAGAGTCAAGCTTCAGTCACATCTGCATATACCATTACTTGGACTGACGTGCAAGTATTTGTCCTACACTGTTCATTACTTGGAAGTGTCTTGGATATCTATCAGAATGCTGCAATCAGCCTCCAGTTTTTTTTCTTTTTTTTGAATGCTTGGGTGCCAAATTTCTTTCAAGTATTTCAGTTTGCTGTGAAACTTTACTGAACAGCTTCCATTATACTAAAATCAACCAGCAGGACTTACCCTCCCTGGCATTGTCTTATACAGGCAGTGGAAAAGAGATCTAGCACTTGAATACAGCCAGCAATTAAAGACTGGGACCAGAGTGCTGATGTGCCAAGGGTGTAGAAATCCGAAAGACAGATTCATTGCAGATCTGACTTATGCATTAATCTTTATCCAGCAAAGTATTTAAACCTTGCTGAAGTCTTAAGTACATGCAGATGATTTCATGCTACTCCAAAAGATGAACCTAATTATGCTTTCTGCTGCAATCATTTAGAGATCATCTTTAGGGAGCTCTTCCCATTCGTCCAAATTTGATATCCAAATAGATACACAGGAAAATATTGCAGAAGGTTTGTTTTGCTGATAGTGAGTTAGACTGAGTGGTATGTGATAAAAATGTGGTGTGATACATAAAGCACTTGCGTCCCACACTGCATATGAATGCACTGCTTAAATGAATATGGTGAATTAATAATGTGGTGCAATAGCTGCTGAACAGCACATGAATCTTTTGCTTATGTTCATCTCACACTGGAGTCATGACACTCTGGAATTTAGACAGAGAAGAGCAAGGGTTACCTGCCAAAATTAACTATCTTTGTGCACTAAAAGGAAACAGTTTCCCTGCCACACAGCAAAAGTTATGGCCACTACAGAATGGTGTGAATGTGAGGAGTGACCTGCCAGACAAGGAGCCCAGTTTCAGGGTTTGCTGTGGGACTTGCCTGGTCAACGGACTCCCATCACTCAGGCAAGTGTTTGCTGAAGGAACCTGAGGCATTCGGGCTCCAAAACCTGCAACAAACTGAAGAAGGATTTTATTTGTCGTACGAATGGCTTTAGCAAAATAATGATTTAGGGTATTGTCCCAAGAGAAATGAAGCAATCATTTCAGCTGAAACCCCGTTTTCTATGTTACTGTATCATGGCTGGTGACAGGGGGTTTTGTTTTGTTGGTTGCAAACTGCCCCTCTAGTGAGAACCCCCTCTCTGTATGGTGCTCAAGTTGATTATGTGATGGAGACGAGATGTCAGTCAACTGAAGGACAGGATACTTAAGGACTTAAGCATTCTAGGAGGATTTAGGTCATGGGATCTCAGGGTCTTGCGAAGCCTAGCAAGGATCCTCAGTGCAAACATTTTGATTTCAGAACATATTAATAGGTTATTTGGTCTTTACCCCGGTATATCATAAGACCTTAAAACAATATGTAGTGCTCCTGTACTGTGACCAGAAATCCCTGGGAAATAGAAACAATTCATCAGAAAGATATGCAAGTTGGATCTAAACTTATCTAACGAGGTGACACTAGCATTGCCCTGATACTTTGTTGCAGTGGTTAAGCTCCTTCACCATTAAAAGTGGCACCCTCTTTCATTTAAATTTGTCCCCCTTCTTCTCTCAGCTGCTGTCTTATTACGTCTTTCTCCAACAGTTAAATGTATCTTCAATACCCAGAACTTTATCCACATCAAACGATTCCATTCTTAAGTCAACTAGAGATTTTCGTTTTGGTAATTTAAGTAGAGTACACTAATTAAGCCTATTGGTTCGAGATTTTTTTTTTCCTCAAACTGCAAAATTCTGCTTCCTCTCCAACTTTCCAGTATCTTTTCTGAAATGTAAAAATGGCTGCATGTGGTATTTTAGTGGTGGTGTCAGACATGTCCTAGCAAACACTGCTCTTCATTTGCAAGATGCAGAGTTATGCAGAAGCTTTGTGACAAATAGTTTAAGGCAAAGCATATGTAGAACACATTTTGAGAATCCTTTAAGGACCCGAAATTGGATCTTTCTACTGGTGACAGCTCCTAAGTGCTCCCACGTAACATC
The DNA here is from genome assembly GCA_013397725.1 of Rhagologus leucostigma. Classification (NCBI taxonomy): domain Eukaryota; kingdom Metazoa; phylum Chordata; class Aves; order Passeriformes; genus Rhagologus; species Rhagologus leucostigma. The sequence continues at coordinate 310,558 of VZTD01002388.1, read as the reverse complement.
CCTTAAGTAAAAGTATTTGCTTGGAACAGTACTTAGCCCATATGCAAGCTCACTGGTGGGGTGCTGTTGTTGTGACTGACTTACTACAAGGAAAAGCCTTACCCTCTCTAGAAATCCCAATGCATAATATGCTGCATAGGCTCCAATTTCTTTGCTGAAGTTAAGACAGGAAAAGACAGCTTTGCACAGGTTGAGTTTTCCTTTTTCCCCTTTCCTCAGTGAGGTGGGCTGTGTTGTCATTTTGGCTGGTATTTTACACAGTGGAGATGCACCAGCATGACATCGTAGTGCAGGCATCCTTCTTTCAGTGGCAAAGTCCTTTGAGCATTCGGGGTCTGTATTGATGCTGGGCAGTTTCCCAGTGGCCGCCAAAGGATTTAGGAGTGCCAAGCTCACCACTTCTCAGTGGTATTTCTGCTTCTAACTTCCTTCAGTGCTTTTTTCAAAGCTCTGCAGCAACACACTCCCGTCATGGCAAAGGAGCAAAGCACTCAAAGCAAGACAGAATTTGCTGTCTTGCCTTTGTACAAACCAAGCACAGAAATTAGGAGAGATTTTTCAGGACAAGAATCTCAAGTCAAGAAAAATACTGTCATATTGGGCAATGTGCCTGTTCCTGGAGATACTGTGGGTTTTGAAAAGCTTCTGATTTATCTAGTCTGTTTTGTAAGCCACAGGGGACTGCATGTCATGCTGCAGTTCTGCTTGCTGAGACTAAGGCTTTACCACTCTCTGCTGCTCCTGTCTGCCTGACGGTATCTCTGGGAGCCTGGTTTAGCTTGTGCATTGCGACCACAGAATGGGGTCCCTGGGAAGACCCTTTTCAGGCAGAAATTGTGTCCAGCCCTGCATCCTTTCAGCAGCATTTCTTAGGTAAACAATAAGGTCTACATGTGGTTTTGCACACTTACATCCCTACCCATCCCCTCACACACAGGCAAACTGAGTATTTATCACCACTCAGTTCTTTCAGGCCTTTAAAGCAGACTGTGAAGACCTCCACCACTCCCAGTGCACGGGGAGCAGCCCATTTATGCCATTTCACGGAGTGAACAGCAGTTCCAACAGTCTGAACCCAACCGGCACTGTTTGTTCTGCTGCTAGGGGGAAAGGACAAATCCGTGAACAAAATGGCTCCCTTTAGGGGCATGGTATGGTTTCAGTGCAGCTTGTTGATAGGGCAAGAAGCTAGAATTGTTTTGCATGAATCCATGGGAGCAAAATTTGACCTCTGAAGAGGAAGATCTAATTTATCCATCATCTTCCATTTATCCCTCTATCAGGGGATCTGTGAATGCTGCCCATGAGTGTTTCACCCCTGTGCTGGGACAGCACTCTGTTTTTGCATCAGTTGCCTATGTATATTTCTCCCCTGACTGCAGACAGGGAATCTGTCCCCTGTCTTCCCAGACATGCAACACAAATCCACCTTCCCTTCATGGCTTGGATCCTTATCTGTTCATGCATAGTGTACACAGTGCATGTTCATTTCATCTTGTCCAGCTCATCCTTTGCTACTCTCAGAAGTATCTCGGTACTTCATCGCTTGAATGGACTCAGTAAAATTCCTTGGAAAGAAATGCACAGCTTTTTCTTCCTCACTCACATCATATGCTTTGAAATTCATACCCAGGTGACATGCAGGAAAGAGTGAACTCAGCTCTTCAGTGAGAGCATCGATGGAGAGCTTTGGCAGTAAGTGCTGCAAAGCAAGCTTGCTCATGCTACCTCCATGCAAGCATACACCTGCAAACCCAGAGCTAACATGCACAGAAAATCAGGCTTATGTGGGGCAGGAAGGTTGGAAAGACAAATTATGGAAGCAACTCTCACTTAAAGTGCACAATCCAGCGTGAGAACTCATTGGCAGATCAGGGAGTGCAATTTGTATGAAGTAATGGTCTAGCAAAAACTTACGCTGCAGAAAGAAACTTTGAGGTTCGTGGATGTCTTACGATGGGTGGTTCGAAGCCAGAGGACATAAAGCTACCTCCTGCAAAGTCAAGAGCTGCTGGAGGTTTTGAAAGGTCTCCCATATAGCGGAGAAAACAGGATTAAACAATCCATTTATTCATATATGCTCCAAATGATTCAAGATTACATGGAGATTTCAGCATACTGGTAGTGGTGCATTCAGTGAGGAACTGGTAAGGCCAAAGTTAACCACATAGCTTCTGAGTGTCTTGGAACATTAATCTCATCCTAAACAAAAGAAATACAGTGTTTCTTTCTGCATGCCCCATAACCTGCTGGATTACCAGCTTTGCACTAATAAAAACCTGCTGGGAGAGGAGTCCTTTGAAGGCAGTACCACTTATTCACAGCAAAGGCATGCCTTTGCCTAGCTTGCCCTGAGTGTGGGGTGCAGGGTGAAGCTTGCAGTTTGTGTGCATCATCATTTAGCCTGGAAAAGACCTTTAAAATCACCGTGTCCAACCAAATCCAGTGGCACTACTGTAATTTTTTTTTCCCAGGACAAGAGAAAAACTTGCTTCTCTTGGTACCTTCCAATCCACTTGTACAGCTAGGAGAAACGTAGGATTTTGTTCTCTCCTACATGAAGAGCTCTGAAACGCAGATTTACTTCACTAGAAAGCATTTAATCATGGGACTGTGATCTCATTCGGAGTGGATATAGCAATCCCTCTCCTTCTGCATAAGCATTGCATGGAGTAGCTAAGAATCAATGGATGTCATAGAGGGAGAGAAAGCTTGCGTGCCTCCTCACTCTAGGGAGTGGGGCTGTCCGTGAGGAATAGGAACTGGGGTTAGCTATAGGATTTAAATGCAGTCGTGTGCTCTTAACCTAAGCACTATATAACCCTTCCCCTCAAGCAGATGCTTCTCCTGCAGTTACGACCAGCCTGGACTTTTTAGTCATGGTACAATTCACTGCCACTGAGCTGATCAAATTATCACAGTGTCTGGTTTACAATATCACTGATTAAGTCACAGAGGAGGAAGCTAATTATAGAGGAGCATGCTATTTGCACACAGGGATGCTGGAGCAAGCTCTGCAGGAGGCAGATGGAAGTATTTTGAAAGAAAAAAAAATGGGAAAGGCATACAGCAGCAAAACAATTTTTGCAGGGAATGCTACAGCTCTTCTTTCTCTTGAGGTGTTTCTTCTGTATAGCAGAGATGGTCTGAGAAACACTCTCAGAATTTGAGGGTACAATTCCAAGAAGCTGCTTTAATTTTATTACTGGACATGTGATCATTATGCTACAGACTAGAATAGCTCAAGCTTGGCTTTAATGTCAACCTGTCAATGTATTCATCACTGAACAAGCATTACATAATTACACTGAATCACAAGATTAGAATATAAGGGATTTTTTGGGCAGGCAGGAGTATTTTAATACAGAGTGATCTAATTTGTATTGATCCTTATTCCTTTAACATGTTTAAGGGTAAGCATACTTAGGAGCCAACCACATCATAAAAACAAGGTCCAGAGTCAAAGGGAGGAGAGCTGTGGCACAGCCGCACTGTGGGTACTTGCTCAGAAGGTTCATTGAAGCAAATGAAACTGATAACTGCATACAGTGCCCTTGAAGTGAAACATTTTACATGCAAAACAATCTGATATTGTACTTACAACTGGCATTTTCTACAATGACCAAGGGTGCTCTCGCATTCCAACTTTACAGTGGGAAGTACAAGTTTCCAGAATGTGAATCTGGCATTGCCTTACTTTGTCTCTTGTGTGATGGCTTATAAAGGAGTGTAATAAAGAACTGTTGATACAACATCTTTTAACCCCATTTGTATGTATGTTAAGGCCAGAGAATGATGCAGGGCCAGTGAAGGTTAACTTGCTTTATAAATCCTGTGGAATAAAGCTTTCTGACTTGTCACTGTAAGATTAAAAAAAAAAAAAAAGGTCTGTTGACCAGCAATTCATGGAAATGCTGCTTTGACAGCTTTTCTTGCAAAAGCTGGCAGAGTTTAGCTCACAAACTATAACACGCTACCTTTCTTAGAGAAGATTAACAGACAAGGGGGGCTGAAGTGACTTTCCTATAGGACGTGTATGAATCCCCTGCAGTCACATCATTAAACCCCCAATAGGTCAGCAGAAGTGCAGATAGCACAAGCAGAAGGAGGAATCGGATTACTCCACTTTGGCTAGTTCTGGAAGGGCATTTAGCAGACCATTTTCAGTTTGACAGGATCAGTTAGCACAGTAGGATGGGAGGAAGGCCATAATTTCCTCTCGGTGGGAATGACCATTGAGAAATCAGGTGGTGGGAGAGGTATAAGCATTTATTTTGTGAGCTTTGAAACAGGACTCATTTATTTTGTCTCTGCTTATAGAGGGCCTAAGTAGCAGCCAGCTGGGTTCTGAGATTTTTTTTGTCCACAGACTGGTAGGTAATTTTTTGAAAGAGGAATGGGACTGAGGAGTAGGAGATGTTGTGTGAACTACTTCTGTCTGGGGTATCAGTAATACCACACCTTCCACATCCTCACTAAAAGCCTGAGCTACCAGCAGACTGTTGCTGCTGGCGGTACAACGCTCTTGCCTGGGATGCTGAAGATGAGACAGAGAGACAGGCTGTCAGCACGTGTTCACACAGAGGAAGGAACAAACTGCTTGAAAAAAAATGCATCTGAGGTGCGATTACCCTTCTGCTGGCATAACCTTAGCTTTGTTTGGACCCATGTACAACTTGGAAATGCCTGGTGAGAGCATCCTGGAGCCAGAGTAGTCTCTGGTTCTTAGAGCGGAAGTGTCTTGGAGATGTCGTGGTTTAACCCCAGTCAGTAACTAAGTACCATGCAGATGCTCATCTCCTCCTCCACCCCCCTCAGGGGAGGAGAATCAGAAACAAAAAAGTAAACCTTGTGGGTTGAGATAAGAGCTGTTTAATGATTGAAAGAAAACAAAAAATAATAATGATGATGATAATGGTAGTAATAACAGCTTTAAAGGATCCCCTCCAACTAAAACTATGATTATTCATATTATGATTCTATTAATTGTAATGAAAAAGAGACAGAGAGAAATAAAATCCAAGAAAAAACAAGTAATGCAAAATAGAGCTGCTCACCAGTCACTGACTGATGCCCAGTCAGTCCCCAAGCACAGACTGGCACATCCCAACCAACTCACTCCATTTTACAGACTGAGCATGATGTTCTATGGTGTGGAATATCCCTCTGGCCAGTTTGGGTCAGCTGTCCTGGCCGTGCTTCCATCCCAGCTTCTTGTGCAACTCCTCACTGGCAAAGCGTGGGAAACTGAGTAAGTAATTTATGGGTAGCACTATTGAGCAACAGCCAAAACATCAGTGTGTTATCAACATTATTCTCATACTGAATCCAAAACACAACACTGCACCAGCTACTAGCAGGAAAATTAATTCTATCCCAGCTCAAACCATGACAGAAAGGAACACCAGTAGCTGGTGTCTAAGCATTTGGTACATTGCAACACAGAGTTTGAAGTGAACAGAGAATGAGCCTAACATATTTTTTTAGCTAAAGGTAATTAATTGTTATTAATTAGTGGGAAACTCCTGGCATGGAGAATGCCAGCACCCTAATGGATTACTCCTGTGTCTGTGCCAGAGCGGTATCCACTGGTGCCAATTTGTGGCAATACTCAGAGGTTTCTCTCTGTGTGAGTTGTTGTTCCTCAGGTATCTCTTCTGCTAGTGAAGGTCTCACTTGTCTATTAGAGATGCTTGCAAGTCCTGATAGCAGCCACATGGGCTGTACAGTCTCTGGATTGATGTGTCCAATAATGCTTCCCTTTGAAGTGACCTGTGGGGCACTATAAACTATTAACTGGAGTCAATTTTCTTTCACAATAGCTCGTATGGGGCTATGTTTGGGATTTATGCTGGAAACAGTGTTGATAGCACAGGGATATTTTCGACAGTGCTGACCAGTGCTTACACTGGGTGAAGGCTTTTTCTGTCTCCCACCCCCCCCCACCCCACCAGTGAGGAGGCTGCGGGTGACAAGAAGCTGGGAGGGGACACAGCTGGGACAGCTGATCCCAGCTGACCCAAGGGATATTCCAGACCATATGGTGTCATGCTCAGGACATAAAGCTGGGGAAAGAAGAAGGAATGGGTGTTATGAATGGATGATGTAGATTTAAATCAGCTCTTGCCTTTTGCTCAGGCCTCTGGCAGTAGGCATCGTGTTATTGAGGTGTCCAGTGCCCCAAGATCCACTCTTATTCACAAGTTCTTTAGTAACGGCTGATTTGATCTGTTATAAAATGAATTATTTATTTATAGACATAAAACTAACAGACATAAGACTTAAAACAGACTGTTACTACACAGGGAGAAGACAAAAAGGCGTACTAGTATTACGTGTGGAGTTAAAGGTACCGTTAAATTTACAGCTAGCTAAGAAATAGTATAACTTAGGATTCAATGTTTCTTACCATCCAATCTTGATGGAGTACACATTGAAAGTCCTCTCTCTCAATCCCCGGGAAAGGGACCTGGAGTTGCATCCAAGCTCCAGGGAGAAATCTTCTCACACGTTTCCATGGAGGGTGTAAGAGACTTCTGCCTCTGTGATGATTGTGTGGGCTTTTATAGACCTAAGAACCGTGTCTTTTGGTCAAGAATATTTCTTTCATCTCTTCCCACATTTGCTCTCCAGATTAAGATGCTGATTCTTAGCTGGGGGCTTGAGCCATTTTGGCATCAGAGATACCCCATGCTGGGCCTGTGACCCGCCCGAGTTATCTCTTGCATATGCACCAACCATCTGTGGTAGAGAGAGAGGGGGTAGACATGTCCTGCCACAACAGGGTACCTTGAGAATGACGGTGTTTGTTTTCCCAAGTAAACTCTACATGTGGAGGAGCTCTGCTTTCCTGGAGATGGCTGAGCACCTGTCTGCCCATGGGAAATGGTGAATAAATCCCTTGTGTTGCTTTGCTTGTGTTCACAGCCTTTGCTTTACCTATTTTAGTGTCTTTATCTCAACCCATGAGTTTTCTCACTTTTACCCTTCTGATTCTCTCCCCCACTCCACTGGTAGGGGAGTGAGCGAGCATCTGTTTAGGGCTAAATTGTTGGCTGGGGTTAACCCTTGATGCTGAATAAGTGTGTGACTCTGCCACAGGGGTAAGAAAAACACGTTATGTCCAGTTGTGGCAAATTCAGCATTCTAGGTGATAAAATAGATATCAATTTTCAGCTTTATTCCTTCAGTACTGTAAGTTGCAAGATATCTGTAACATAAGCTTGAAAATAAGGCATGCTAGATAATCGTGTCCTAGTATTTACTTTCTGAACTGGTCTAAGGAGGATGTTTAAATGCGGAGAATAGGCCTGCTTAAATGTTCATAAGAGTCTCAGTATAAAATCCTAATGAGCAATAATCTGTCTCTAATTCCTCTAATGTAGTCTCTGGTCTGAATGATAGCACTTGTATTACTTTCTATGAAGCAAATTTACCTCCCGCAATTCATTTGACCGTAATTCTTTTGCAGTTTATATTTGGCTGGTTTTGTTTTATTCTTAATAGTAACTCTATCTAAGCACAGATACATTTCTTTAAAAAAACCCCTAAACATATTTAAATAGTACTGAAATAAGATTCTTCTAGCTGCAGCTATAATAACACCTCTAATGTTTAACAAGCCACAAGAACTGGAAGAATAGAATAATTTACTTGGCTCATAAAAGAGCAGAAGTAGTTACATAAAATGAACATATCAGTCTGCTGTTATTCCTATTCTACGCAGCTCTCTGTGGCTTATTTCATTTTAGGCTTATTTTTCTTTTTTTGAGGAAAATTAATTCAATGATGATACTGTTTCTCCTGGGTCAGAGAGACCAGGTTAGCCAGAACCGAATGACTTCTCAGAAACAGAAAGATTATATGCTTCCTGGCTTTCAACCCTGTTACTAGGACAATAGATGGATATAAATTTCAACAAATACAAAATAAGCCCAAATGGAGAGCTACTCCAAGAGGGATTTTGAAATGAGACAAAAACAAATGGGTTTATAGAACTGTAAAACAAAATACTACATTACTTATATCACTTTTCCTGAAGGCATAAAAAGATATTAAAAAGTCATTAGCCATGCTAGCTTAGTCACCTGAGAATCTTTGGGAATGACACTTCAATTCCACTTTCTTAATGGCCATGTGGGTTTGTGAAAGTGGAAAGACAACAGAATTAATTCTTCTAGAGTAGTTCTTTGCTGGAAAGATGGCAAAGTGTCCCTAGCAGCTCTGAGACAAGTGCCTGCTCCAAACACACATTTAAAGGTCAGGCCCTGTGTCAGATCCAGTCATTGTGGCTGATATTCCCGCCTGTGCTAGGTCTGCAGAGGTAGTGCCGGCAGCTTCAGTGGAGTCTCATTATGTATCTAGCAACCTTTCCAGTCATCCTATAATTTTATATATTCTCATTTTATAAGGCTGTGCATTGTACCTTCCTAATTTTATGCTCTTTTGGGGAAAATGTAACATTTGGGGCGGGTGAAAACTACTCCTAGCTGTCTGATGTTGTCCCTTGGAAGTCAGAGGTCTGTCTTCCCAGGAGGGGACACTTGCAGTGTTTTCAGGAAGAACAGGGCTTTGGGACCAGATCTGCGTCAATGAGTGAGCTAGTGGCATTTCTGGCTTACAGCTGGTATATTGGTATTGAGTACACGCATAACTCAGCTGCTACTGACTTGTCTCCACTGGAATGCACAGGGCTCTGATCGCTTTCTCTTGTGTAAAACAGTTCTGCTACTTGTCTTGGATGATGTAGGGGGAAAAGGAATTTGTTGTTGTATATTCTACATTTTAGCCCAACCCTTTGTCCTGTTTTGGTGAGGGGAAATAGCAAACTCATGTACAAAGTAATTGAATTCTGTGACTTGCTGACTGGAAGCAAGAGCAATTTTCATAGGTTATTTGCTAGAGTGATTTCCAACTCTTTGAATGAAAGATGAGCTTGTGGAATCGAAGCCTATGTTTAAGGCCTATAAAACATGACATGTTGAGAGAAGGATGTGTACGTATGACTAAATTTCCTTCAAGGGATTTCACAGAGCCTCGGGCTGGAGCTATCAATACTGTAGGGAGGTGTTTCTTTAGCCAGTGACCAGATGAAAGGTGATCTTCCTACTGGGAGTTAGCACTGCTGGTGCTTACAGTCCTGGAAATCCTTACGGCAAAGCGGATTGCTGAGAGCAGCCCCTGCTCTGTTGTGTGAGGCCAGAGGTTTGGCCTTTCTTCATGTCTCTTGCTCTCCCTCTGCACAGCTTTGCTGAGACTACAGTTTTGCTGTGGCTTCAGCCATTGACATAGGACTAGAGTATCTGTGGTATCATGGACAGCAGGAAGCCACAGCAATGATAGAACTAGGAAAATAGCTATTAATTCTGAATGTAGTCTATCCTCTGCTTAGATCTTATTTGTATTGCTTCTCTCAGTCAGTTTTAAGCCCTCAATAGTCTGCCATTGTTGGTAATTATCACAGCTGAGAAATCATTGCTGGATAATAAAATGTCTCTGAAGGAGATTGAGGGGCAACAAGCGAGGAGATTTGGTGTTCTGTGAATTATGGTTGTCCCTGTAAGCTTTGCTCCACTGGGGAAGTATCCTATGCTTGCCTTTTGGCTTTTCCTCCCAGTCCTCCAGAGTGAGGGGGTGGGACTGGCCCCTGCGAGGGCACATGCTGGGCCTGGGCATCGTGCAGAGCTTTTCCACAGCCGAGGGGTGCAGCAGGGTACAGATATCTCCCCTGAGGTGCAGAGGCTGCTTCCCCTGGCATGAGGGCTTACCTGCTCCTGGTTTAGCCAGGCATACAGCAAACTCCTCCTGGCTATGCCAGCCACACGGAACCAAGTGCAGGCGCAGTGTGAGAAGCAGAAAAAGCCTTGATGATGTGCAAGCCCTGCTTGCAGAGGGTTTTTGTGTGAGAAATAAGGAAAACATCCCTCTGTTACCACCACCGTTTCCAACAAAAATCCCAAATACAGCCCCATGCCAGCTACTGCGAAGAAAATTATCCCTACCCCAGCCCAAACTAGCACACTGGGCTGGTGCAGAGATTGACCTTTCCACTACCACCTCAGGTGTGAGGGCAGCAGGACTGAGTCAAATGGCTCTCTGCAACACAGTAACTGGGGGCTTTCTGCTGGCCACAGTCGAGGTGTGGGAGCTGGCTGGCTGGAGCTCTCCTTGCAAAAGGAGGGCTGCTTTTTTCCTCCTGTCATTCATTAATGGATTTTGGGATGTGTAGGACAATGGGGAGCTGTTTCTTCATGCTTAAATTTGCCTGGCATCTCACTTTGGACTTGAAACATGCCAGCAGTACAACTGGTTATGCTTCTAATTTGGGGTGCAGGTGTGGTGGGGGTTGTTGTGGGGGATGTTGTTGGCTGTTTTGTGGGGTTTTGTTTGGTTTTGTTGTTTGTTTTTTTTCAGTAAAGCCATGTCAAAAAGGGTTTATATTGTTATTAAACAATGGCTGTACTTAGGCATTTAGAAGCTCTGGTTCTCCTAGGACACTCTGGCAGCAGTGGATTGCCCTGGAAATGTGCCAAGATTTCTTGCTCTCTCTCCAGGTTTCCTAGAATATATGAGTTAAGTGCCTGAAATTTGCTGGGGAGAAACTGGCCCTCAGGGCCTGATTCAGAGTCAGGTGTTATTTCGCAAGAGTGAGATCAGGCTTGTATTTATTTTGGGATGATTTCAGGGTGTCTTTTCATATGGCACCAAGTGATACTTGGTGTCTCCTGCAGGGCTGTGTGAGCTGAGTCTGTCCATTTGATGAGTAGCTAAAGGGAGACAAACTACAAGGAATTGCAATAATCAGGTTGCTGGGGATGGGGCAAAATCAATATCTGAGGCAGAATTTCAGTAGTGGGAAACAAATGTCAGCAGAGTCAGGTAATATTCAAGAGATGGAGAATATACCCCTACTGGGGGCAGGGAGAGGGGGAAGTAGTGGGTAGGGTTTTCTTTCCCTTTTTAAAAATTTTTATCTATTTTTATTGTGGGCTTGTTTGGTTTTGTTGGTTTGTTTGTTGGTTGGGTTTTTTTTAATAGCCTTTAAGTTCTGCAGGTAATCCATATTTCAGGTTACAGTCCAAATTGATTTTGAAGGCAAGGTTTTATCCAAAAGGTGAATCTGTTGAAAACAAATGAAAACGGACTACTAACTATGACGGCAATGGGGTGACAAGGTGTCATAACTTCAGATTTGAATGTATTTATCTGTAAGAAAACTTGATTACATTTGGGTTTTCACTGTTGTACGGAGCTGGGAAAAAGAGAGCATGGCGTAACAGCATCAAATGAGGTAAAAGTGAAATAAATCTATAGGGTAATAGAAAGCTGTTGAGAAACGCAGAGTTTCAGTAAAGGGCAATATCATAAAGGCCAGCATGGCCTATGGATTTTGAGTAAACTTAAATTTCAAGCAACTTTTTATGCAGTAACAAGCTGAGCTGAAAAGGGAGAGGAGGAGGATACCAGACAATAAGGACTTGTCTCTCGAGTGCAGCTAAGTTCTAAATCAATCGGATGGTGCTTTTGAAATGCCAGTGAATGCTTCCAAGCATTATATTAAAATTTCATGATCAATAATGCTGAAAGCTGCACTACACACAGGCTAAAATAACAGCTGATAATTCACCAGTATATGAATTTAATAAAATGTTGTTCACCAGTGTTAGCAGCAATGCACTGTCCAGGTTGTCCTCTTGATTAGAAATTACCTGTCAAAACAGTCCTTTTTTGTTAGGTGAGCATAGATCAAAGACAGTAATGCTTGTTCCCTGGTGTATTTACTGCCAGAAATAGGTGGCTATTTATTCAAACTTGGTCTAGCTGCTAAGGAACATAGCTTTTTTTCCTTTCTGTAAACATATTATGGTCTGCATCAAAGGAATGCCCGCAGGCCCAGCCGAGTTCAGGACTCTATCATTCCAGTCAGCAGCAGTGCCTGTCCTAAAAAATTAAAGTATAAATAGACAAGAACCAGAAGGCTGGGAAGTGGAAGCAGGTATTTTAAAAGCAGGTAGAACTGATTACAAAGGCTCCTTTAGTTATCCTTGGAAAACCCAAAGAATTGATTATTAAACCTATTTTCAACACATAGCTTTGTCTGTCCAGGATGCTTCTTGAAATGGGACTTAATTATCCAGGAGCTTCTTTTAAGATTTGCCTGAAGAACTGGGTTTTTCTTTTTCATTAAAAACATTTTTTAGACTTATCAACTTGAATATAGACAGAAAGTTTGTGTGTTATGATAACGAGTGCTAAATTAATTAACTTTTGACTTCTAGATAGTTAAAGTCCCTGTACGATGCTGAAGGTAACTTTGTGTTTACTTGCTATGTCAGTGGTTTGCATCTTTTCTTCTTACTGTTTATCCAGCATGTGAAAAACATTCAAATTCCTCATCTCTCTGAGAGATTTTGAAAGCAACTGTTTCCCAGGACTTGCAAATATTTGGCTGTCTGTAGAATATTTTAGGATGCTTTTACTGGTTTCTGTTGAACCTCTTCCACTTCTCATAAACGAGCAAGAATTTGGTGGAGTGCAAGTGAGGGCAAGACTATTTTTCAGAGTGGCACCAAGGGTGGGTGAAACCAGGCTTTTTAGCTGTGCTGCAAGAGCTACTTCTACTTTTTCGTATTCCAGGGTTGTTTGGGGATGGAATCTAGAATGCAGTGACCCCTCTCAAGGTACTGGTTTCAGAAATACGGGTATGCTGTTTGATTTGTGGATAATTAGGTCCGTATTATGCCATCTGAAATTGCACAGTTTCAGGAATATAGAATGAAAGCATTTTGTCACATCTTCTTCTGCCTTAAAGGCATGCTATTATTTAATGATGATGGACTCTCCTGACATGAGGGAAAACTGGATTTACATCACTGTTTAATTTTACAAGTTGTTGTGCTTAATAAACAAAACATGAAGGAACAGTCTTCATGAATGTAACACTCACATTTTCTGAGGTATTTCGTCTTTATTCATGTGTCAGAGCTTTTGGTAATTCTGCAGTAGCTGGCAGTTCTATATGGCACTGCCTGGAGGATGTGGTACAGGCTTGTCTAATATTGGGGATTACATGATGATGTTGAATAATGCAATAAAATATCACATATTTTGTACTAGCAAAATCTTTAATTAACTCCAAGTGACTCTGACCATTAGCATCCTTAATTCATTCTCCTAATTAGTTGCTGAAGACCCTACTTTGATTAGATGTTCACAGCTTCAGTGCATTGATTCTTTATCCCTTATAATGGCAGAGGCTGCTGTCCAAAACAGTTATTTTGTTGCAGTTTGTGTGTCTTGATATATTCTGGTGTTTCTTATGTGGTTGGATACCGGCCCAGGACTTGCTCTGAAGTATGAAACATTAAAAAAAAAATTTTGATTTTATTTTATTTGTCAGGGATATGGTAAGCCATAAAAATAAAACATATTGTAGGACTACACTAACTCACAGTAATGGCCTTGAATCCTTCTGTGGGAAACTAGCTGTTACAAATTAGCAAGAAAATGTGCATTCACAAATAAGCAGTGCGTCGCTCATTTATTTGGACAATTGTTCTTTAAATAATTTATGGCAACACTTCATAGTGATCAAGTAGTACAGATACCCCAGCAGTATGTCTTGCAAGAGTAAAGAGAGAATGGTAACACACATTTGCTACTAAGTCTTTTCCTAGGTACAGGCTGAGTCTAGTGGGAAAGATTATTCTTGTGGAATATGCAGGATGTTCATGAGTAGTGGTCTGTATACCCTGGAGATCCTGATAAATCTACAGAGAAAACTAGGGAAGACAGGATGTCCTGCTCTATGTCGGTCCTGGTCCTATCATATCTAAGGGTTTTGGCTTGGTTAATCCTGCTTTCTGTTATTGCAAGCACTGTAAAAGCAACTGTTTGGATTCATATTATCAGCTGAGAGACTGGTTAGGCTTTGGAATATGTTGCCCAGGGAGGTGGTGGAGTCACCATCTCTGGAAGTGTTTAGGAGGCATCTGGATGCGGCACTTGGGGATATGGTTTAGGGGGGATTATGGTGGTGCTGGGTTGATGGTTGGACTGGATGATCTTGAAGATGTCTTCCAACCTTGATGATTCTGTGATATTTAAAGTTATGTTTAGCTTCTACTGCTAAGTGTGAAACATATACATAGATACCCTCAAAGATCATCTTTTATTTTTTAATATAACATTGTTTTGAAAACTGTCAAGGAGAGGCAGGTTGGTGCAGTGCTAGAGCATGGAAGACAAGTGATGATTTCCTCTGCTTCTCTTGAGTTCTGTGAGATGGGGCAGGTGACAATATTTTTCTGTGCCACAGCTCACTCAGTATCATCTTATCTCACCTGATAGGCTGGGAATAATTACAGCAGGATGCTATGTGGATGGATATGTATTTTAGAATAGTCCAAAAGTTGCTGCTAGGGAGTTTGGCTCTGAAGCTATTAGCAGCTTTGATATTGCAAAGGCAGATTCCATTACCTATGGGAGTCATTGTTCAAACACTGGTGTTTCATTTCAGAGATTGTCTGATCTGACCAAGAGTGGAAGGCAGTCCTGGAAAATTGCTATGCCCAAACAAATGAACCCTTGCTGGATCAAAGCATCTCAGCATGGCAGGGCAGAGCAGTACAACGTATGTTAATGCAGAGGAGTGACACCCAGGGAAACTGCTGCAAGAGACAGGGTGACATGTGACATGTCCTGACTGTCACTCGCTCATATACAATGGCAGATATTTGCTTATAAATGCAAAACACTTTAAAGATTCTCTGGAGGATTTGGCTGTCCTCTAGGTAGAGTTGTGATTGAGGGACTGTGGCACAAAATGTGCTCTACAGCTCTAGTTTGAATCCTGGTTAAAAAAGTCAGGTGAGAAACTGGGAAATGCCAGGCTATCACAGCTACCTCCAGCCAAATTAGTTGAATTCAGCTTATTTTTTTGCCTGATACCCCCACCACCAGCCTGTCCTACCCTTGCAGAAAAAACATTTTTTTCTTTTCTGTTTTGTTAATGGTTTGTTCATTTGAAAAATGGAGATTCACTTGACTAGAACCTCTCCTGTACTAGGTGAATTTGATGTAAATTAGATTTAGTCAAGTTGTTGAGGTTTTTTTGTTTGTTGTGGTTTGGTGGTGGGTTTGTTTGTTTGCTTGTTTTGTTTTTCGACAACAGAATCTCATAACAGTGAACTAGCTTGAAGTTTTCTGGCTCAAGGGGACCACAGTGCCTTGAAGCATCTTTGCTTGACCAGAACACAGAACATAATTCCTACAATAATAGAAAGCAATTTCATACAAGCCCAGCTGCAAATTTGCCAGGTTCTGACGTAAGAAATATTAGCTCCTTCTTTTATCAGCTGGTCCACC
This sequence comes from Rhagologus leucostigma, assembly GCA_013397725.1. Lineage (NCBI taxonomy): Eukaryota > Metazoa > Chordata > Aves > Passeriformes > Rhagologus > Rhagologus leucostigma. The sequence continues at coordinate 295,192 of VZTD01002388.1, read as the reverse complement.
TGGAAAGATCTACAACTTCCTTGCTGTCTCTTTGGAACTTTCTGTCATCTCCAGTATTTGCCAATTCACAGTTGGTCTAATATATGCTTGGTTTTGGGCCATCATTTGTTTGAATTTAATATCTTTTTTCTCCACAGGATGCTCCCCTGGAGTTAAGCTACAGAGAATGTTTCATACTTTTTAGGAGCAATGCTCGTCTGAAGTCCTAAAGCCCCCCTTTCCTTTATGCCAGTAGCCTTCCTTTGTAGCTCTTCTGTTAAATAATTTATCCCAAACTGAAGACTGATTCTGAATTACTGCTGTCAGGAAGGATCTTGGTCTCAAACCGACTTTCACTCTCTCCTGCTTGTTATCGATTGCCCTGTGACAGTCCTTGCACGGGATATAGCAAAGCAATCCTAATCACAAACAGTGCATAGGTTATTCATCTGCAATAATTTGGGCAACATAAAGTTCATTTTTGTGTTAGCCAGTATGGTGGCTGTCACTGCAGAGTCAACACATGCTCGAGGTTACTGTGCATTGAGATTTTGGGATCTTTTTTCCTTTTCTTTTTTCTTCGCAGTATGCTAAGAATAGGAAAATATCCATGGTAACTGTATGTTATGTCATGGCAAACGTTGAATTTCTCTGTGTGTGTGTAACGGTGACAGCTGCATGGTACCGTTTCTAAGCGTTTGCAGCTCGTGTGTTGGGCAGGATAAGAAGGCTACCTCATACATTACCAACTTTAAAGCATCTGAGATTCAGTATCCTGTGTTTCTACTTCTCTTCGTGCTTGGCTTTTCTCTATAGCAGTGAGGTGCTGGGAAAATAAGCCTTGCCATCAAACTCTCCAAGCTTGTGAATCTGTTGAGAGTATAATTAATGTCCTTTGAGACACTTACAAGTGAGGAGAGAAAGAGAGAAGTGTAAATTTACCCCTACTTTTTATTATTTCTGTACTCAAAAGCTCTGTGTCCTGCTGGTTTTATACAGAATCAAATGTCACTTCAAAACATCCTGGAATTATTGACAACTTCCAGATTGCTGAACAGGACTGTGGCAAGTTCTTGCTGGATGATCATGTCTGGATGGCATCCTGTCCCTCAGGGGGATTTGTCAGTTATACCCCTCAGCTTGGTTTTGTCTGCAAAAATGATAGCTTGTAAGAGACTTTGCAAATATTACCTGTTGATACCAGGGTGCGAAAATGTAAGCACTGGTCAGCCTGTGTATCCTTTCAACTTGCATGGGGTCAAGCACTTATTTCTTTGCATGTCTGGTCCAAAACAGCCTTTCAGCTGAAGTGGTTCCTGCCCTATGAAAGAATAATTGAATACAAATTTGCTTATCTTTTGGAACATAGTTGATTGGGTTCTAATCTAATTTTGGGATCAAAAATCTCTTGGTCTGCCAGCCAAGTCACACAGGTTAGCAAGGGCTGCCTCTGGAAAGAGCAGTATGCAAATGCAAAGACGAGCTCTGAAGCAAGAGCCCAGGCTTATTAGGAGTGCTCCTCCAGAAACTGCCCGATGCAAGTCTGAAGGGACCCTGATTCTTTTTATAGTTTCTTTTACAGGGTGGTTCAGCCTCCTGGAGTCTGAAAGACTTGCCCCAGCTATTAGGTGGTCCTAGGCTGACTAGGATCTCAGCTTGGGCACTTAGTAGGTCTGTTGTAGGGTCATCTGTACCAGACGCTTTGTAGCAGTAGCTGGCTGTGAGCTGAGTTCTAAAGCTTCAGTTTTCTGGAGTCCCTCAAAACTCCGTGGTAGACGAGAAACCGAGACACAATGTTTGAGAAGGGTGATTCAGTTCCTGCTTGGTGCCTGGCACAGTTCTTTGTGTGTCTACCTTCTGCAACAGATTTCTTCCAGGCAGTGCAGAGAAATTCGAAGAATTGAGTGTGTTGCTTTGTCTTGAAGGGGAGCAATTGCTGCTGACTTTGAGATCTGACTTCGAAATCTGAAGGGTGCAAATAGTGCTTTTTGTGAGAGGCTGCAATAATGGGACAGCTATGACAAAAACTATGCTATGACAATTCGTTGGCTTTTCGACTTGAAATGTTACTTAAAATAAATGCTTTTAAAAATTTATGTTTTAAATTCTTGATTTTATCACGGAACGCCTGTTACAGGGCTGCCTCACTTATATCCTCCCACCTGCTAAGGTTTGGTAGCCAAAAGTCACTAAAGATAGATTTTCTATGAAAATATGAATATGACTGTGAATTCTCCTTCTTTGGTCCTGATGGGCTTTTTCTACAGGATGTGCATGTGGGAAATACAATGCCAGGTGCTTCCACTACAGATATTTTTTTCTCCTGGTAAAGTACTAGTGGCAGTACAAGTTGATGACCTTCTGCTACTCGCTGTTGCCACTGAAGACACTAAAGGTTTTTGGGATATGAGGGAATGTGATAGGCTCCTCTATGCCAGGGTAATACTGATTAATGTGGTAAAATCTTCAGAGCCAGGTACATGGCTCTTGTGATATTTTCAAGGACATTGTACATATCCTTTTTAGCATTCAGAGCGCCTGTTTCCATTCCCATTTGTTTGCTGTGGGTCCTACAAATTTAGCTAGGACCAGAAGTCCTCCAAGTCCAAAAATAATACGTGAATTTCATTACCCGTATTCACATTTTGTCCCAGCCCAGCATTTAAAAGGTAGGCAAGCAGGGAATTTCATTATAATGTAAAATACTAAATACAGAGGTTATTTCTGGACATAATATTGAGACTCTAGGGACAGTAACTTTTTGATTCTTGAAATACAAGATGCCTATTTAGGTCATAATTTCATCTGCAATGCTACTTGCTCCTTGTAGCAGATTTCAAGGAAGACTCAGCTCCTTTTTTTTAGAGGAGTGTTGTACTGTACAGTATGGTGTGTTTGGTAGATGATGACGCAAACCACATGGGTTCAGAATTTCTTTTTCTGTGTTTCCAGTGCTGTTAGCGGATTTACATCTTAGTGTGAATGTAGTGGTTACTTGATTGTATGAAAAATGAACTCATATTTTAGCTTTCAAAGAACAATAGCCTGTTACCTCTTAATGCCTTTTTATACTTTGGTTAAGGGAAAGTGAGGAGATAAAGTCATTCACAAGAGTACTTGGCTTGCTGAAATACGTCAAGTATTACAAGCAAACCTCTGAACTGTGATTCTGCCATAGAGAATTGCAAAAGCAGATCTGAGAGCCAAATGATTGGATTTTCAGGATTCTTTGTGGAAGTATGGTGTATAAGGAGACTGTTCTTTGGAATATCACAGCCACAAATGAGTTGTTCAAGGTAGGTAATGGTCTGCAGCACCAGAAACTTCCATCCCTACCCACTGCCCAGTATTCAGGATGTGACTCACATGTCTCAGTTTGCACAGGCAAAGCAAATGGGTGAGACTGGTGATCACCTGTTAACTTCAACTGAATATGAGAAGGATGCATCTGGTATTTTATGCTTTTAGTAATAAGAATGCTAATCTATTGCCTGTGACCTCAAAAGGTTCTGACAACTGCAACTTTCAAAACGATTAAATTAGTTTGGACTTGATTTATTTCTTTTTGATTTCTGTGAAATTTAGGGATATGTTTGTTGATAAAGATAGATGTGGATAGGTACATAATGCTCACAAAAGTGTCCAAGCTCAGACTCTTGCAGCTTTTAGCTGGGGTCAGTAGAATGTTTTCAAAGTTTCTGTGCCTGTGATGGGTTAGTATGACTTCAGAGCTGCTGCCTTCAGCTAAACTGCAAGTCCTGGGCTGCTCCAGCTGTGCTGTAAAATGTTTTGAACCATGGCTCAGCCTGTTGGCAACGATGGCCAGGTTATTTGCCTGCACTGATTATTTAGACCTTATATGGTGAACTAATTCAGCTGATCTCTGCCTTTGTGCATAATTTTGTTTGTAATTACAAGTGCTGTTCTCTTAGGCTGCTTGCAGACTTTTCTTGGTTCTGATTACCTGAAAAAGAAGTTCATGGCTTTGGCTGATTTGGTTTCCTCCTTTCCAGAAACCTTCTCCAAACTGTTAATCCAAATGTTGCATGAGGTTGTAGAAGGTAACTTTGACATAGTCTGAGACCTTCTTGTAGCATCAGTATAACTGATAGGTCTAATGGATGCTAACACTAAAATATTGTCCAGCAGAGGAGACAACCAGAAGAACATTTGCAGGTCGTCTTGTCAGTGATCCTGCCAGCCAAAGTACGTTTTGTGAAAGCCTGGTCTCTTCTGCACTCAGAGCTTTTTGATGGCCTTAACTCTGATCTCTTTTGCTCATCACCATTCCTCAACAGGAGTGTGTAGGAAACTGTGGAGAGTTTGGAATGTAGAATTCCCAAGCCACAGACTGTTTTTTTCTTTTTTTTTTTTTTTCAACTGGGGCCAGGACTGCACTCCAGGTGTCCACAAAGGAACAAGTAATATAAGGAAGTATAAAAGTATTGAAGGGAGGGGAGACCTGCTGGCTGCTACTTGTCCCAGGGAATAAAAGCACTACTTTGACCTGCCGTAAGAAGACCAAGTGTAAGCTTCTTGAATCTCTTGATGGTTAAGTGAATTATATGGATGGGCGTGTGTGGATGGGTTATTTAGAATTATATCATGGATTTAATTTAAACTGATCTTCAAAGGGATATCAACAAACTGTTTCATTTGCCAGGGGAAATCACCTTTTATTGTCTTTAAATGAGAATGGTAATTAGGAGGAAATTTGGATGAAAATTGTTTCTTGGGCTAGCTTGTTACTTCACTATTCACTACATTACCAAAGGGAAATAGCCTTGTCCCCATCTAATCTGAACTCATCAACAAGTGCTCAAAAACACATGTGGCTTGTTAGTAAAGCTTATAATTAAAAGGAGGAAGGGAAAGCCTTCCCAGGATTAGCATGTAATAGGAGGTGAATAAAAGGGCCAGCTTTGTCCCTTGCTGCCTGTTTCCTCCAAGGCCCAAATGGTCTAGTCCTTGCTCAAAAGTGCTGCTCTCCTTGTAAGTGTTGTTTGCCCATGAAGTAGAAGAGCAAATTGAGAATTGCACCCTGAGCAGGTCAAGAAAAATAAAGCATCTATGAAGTTGAGAAGCAGATAGTGATGAACTACCAAGGTTCCTGTTGCCTTAAGTGGATGTTCATAACCAGCAATGTGGAACGGTAAGGGCCAGAATTTAACCTAAAACCTATAAAGTAATAGAATTTCTCAAAAATGTAGCACTTAAATGTTGACAGTAGCTGAACAATTAAAGAGAGGAGCATCTAATGCCCTTGCATCTCTAAGATCTTTATCTTCCTTTTTATACCTTAATAGTGTTGACTCTCATCCTGGCTACCTTTTTAAGAAAGAGCTGCAAATGAATGTATCCCATTTTAGATGTATATGATACTTGGGTGCTGAAGTTTTGAGATGGTCCAAGGTATGACCACTGTTGGTAGGGCTTTGTGGGATAAAGAACCAATGCCTTTGGCTTCATTTGATATTTGTGTTTTCAAACGTACCCTGTCTGTTTTCACAGCAGCATAATACATATATCTTAAGGAGGAAATGAGGTTTTAATCTTCTGTGGTTTTTAAAGTATGATTATTCATAGGAGGGGAGAGGGAGGTGAGGGGTATTGTGGGCATCTTAATAGACTTACTTAGCTGTGTTTCTAGGTAGGTTTATCCTTCAAACACAGTTCCTCATTCCTGTCAGCAGTGACTGTCTGAATCATACACAGAGGAGAAAAGGCATTTGGGTAGGTGTGGATTTCTACCAGAATGCGGTTTTTGAAACATTAGTGACATTCTTAAAGTGTGCACACTCAGCACAACATTTTCATTCGTGGTTGCCTCCTCATTCTTTTAGTTAATTAAAGCAATTTATTGGGGCATGAATATGCAACAAAGCTAACTCTCAAAAGATTTTTCTTTTTTTTTTTTATTCTGTCTTGGTTTTGAATGTAGTCTGCATTTTTTTTTCCATATGCTATTCCAACTACTGGCACATGGTTTTTAGTGTTATAATCTTGCCTCCTATTTCTTGAATGGCTTTGATTAAAGCTTTGTACTTTTCTAGTGATGGTTATTTCTGTAGGTTTAATGAAAATCATGATGATATTAAAAAGAGAGTAACCACCCCCCCTCCCAAAATATCTTTCTCTCTGCTTGATTTTTGTATCTACTGGAGGAGATGTATTAGGAATTTTAATACACATGGCTTCTAAATCCACATGTATCATAATAGGTGCATTTATAGATAGCAGAAAATTTTGTGAATAACTAATGGTGTGGGAATTACTGTGGAGATATCTAAGAGTAAGCCATGGGGGTTTTCAACACTAATAACTAAGCAGGAAGTATAAAAATCTCAGGTACCTATTAGCTACAGTACTGCAATAATTGTGCAATCAAGTCATTTAATTGTTAATAGTGCATTTTTTTTGTCTTGCATCACCAGACACTTGAAATCCTGGAAAGCACACAAAAATATAGAGCAAGTAAGCAGATTTGCTTCCCAGAGGCATCTTAATTCAGCTGGAAGTTTAGAATCATTTGTATTCTGCTTTTGTTGCTCTTGAAAATTGCTGGAGTACTCTGGATACAAGAGTTTTTGTTGTAAGATTGTGGTTTGTAGGTGTTGCACTTTTATAATGTCACCTTGTCAGCGTGTACCCGACCCAAAGAGAACTGGGAATATTGCTTACAGCTGTTGGGCCACATCATGAATGTCTGTAACTTAAGTCTGTGAAGTGATGCCACTTTACGCTTGTCTGTCCAGAGTGGGTGCTGTGGCTGCTGAGCGCTTTTGAGGAAGTAGCGGGCACTGCAGTGGGTCAGGTCCACTGCCACCAAGAGGCAGAAGACAATTTAATAATGATGCTATCCACACAGATTGGCCAGCAGGATGCTTCCAAACCAGGTGGCAGAGTCCTTGTACTTGAAAGAGAAAAATAACATGTGAGAACTTTAAATTGGACGCATCATTCCCTAGTAAAAACTTATGCAAATTAGAACCTTCTCATTAAATGCAAGATAGAAGGAGCAGCTTCCCCTTGTATTTGATCAGATTGTGTGGTTTTGATTGAAATTATTTCATTTTGTACTGAGGATTTACCTTTTTATAAATTATGTTTAGTTAACTTAAATGTAATGTGAGATGTCTATCCCTGGTCCCTAGATAACACTGAAATTATACTAGTTACAATTTGACAAATCTGACAAATCCCTGGTAATTGTAATCTTGGCTGAAATCTAATTAATAGTAGTATAGCATTACTGTCGTACCTCCTCTGCGAAATTTAATAGTCACTTGGTGACTTTCAGGCAGTAGCTGCCTGGTAGGCATACGTGCTGCAGTGGTAGACTAGGAATATGCAAATCCCAAACACTCAGCAATATGGCCTTTACTGTGACGTGCAACACTTCTAAGAAAGTTTCTCTTCCACAACGAGGCATTGAAAAGAGTTTTTTTCCTTGGGTGAGGGGAAAAAAGGGGGCTAATGGAATATCAGTGCACCCTGGGGAAGTGTTTCTCTAGACTTTTTCTTTGCTTAAATTCTCTCCATGTGGCATGCATATAAATTGGAGAGACCTGGTTTATTTTTTCATTTTCTATTTCCAGATCCTCGTGAAATATATACTGTTCCATATGTTTGCAGGATTATGCTTTGCTATGTTGTCTTAAAATCCTTAGGCAGAATAAGCATCTAGTACTGTTCAGCTGAAGCTAAAATTTCCTACTGAATTTAGCTCTGGTTCTGCTTTGGCTCAGAAAGAGAGTGGAAGTCAGGTTCAAGGGATAAAACATGATACAACTGTTCAACAAAAGGTCAGAATTTCAATTCTCTCATTCTCAATTTTAGGATGAGTCTGAAACAATGCATGCTGATCATCAAGTTCTCTACCAAAGTAATGGGTTTGACCTGAACTCATGCAGTATAGGGAAGAAAAGAGGAAGATGAGCATTTGACTCGGATTTCTAATAACTCAAACCATAAGGTCTAAAACAGTTCTAGCCCATTTTCAGTGCAGGGGGTTAAAAGTTTTTGTTTGTAAAGGACTTCCTCAGCCAACTGGACAAATTTCTGTGTGTGGGGATTTCATTGCAAGCACAGTGCACAACGGTCTGGGTCAGCTGCAGGAGAACTTAGCCTTGGGATATGTATCTGTGGTCAAAACAGAACCATGATCCACCTAGACAGATTACTAAGGAGGAAGTGAACAGCAAGAAGGGGCTTTTCTTCTCCAGAATCTGTCGCTTTCTCTGGCTGCTACCGGCTGCAGGTTTAGTCAGTGACTCCTTTGTTATAGCTGACTGCTAGGAGTAAGCCTGTGACTCTCTGGATGTTTCAGACTTGGATGCGCCCTTTGGGGTTCTTTCATTAAGGTAGTGTGGCAGAAAGGAATGCATCATGTTCCTACGCAATGAAGTCAAGACCACCTGGGAGCCATGGCAGCAGCCACAGCACTGCATAATTGCCATACAATAAATAAAACCTGGTAGAAAGTATATGATCTCCCATGACTGTGCTGATAATTTCTCAGCTGATTACTTATTGCACATTCAAACTCTAATCACTGCTACCACAATGCGGGTTTTTTTGCTAGGCCACCTAATACTGAATGCAGTATCTAGAAGGCTACCTGCTCTTTTACCTTGTGTGCTAGCATTTTTTGAGGTGGTAGAAGTTGATTGGTGACAAGCAACCTCTGTTAATGCGTATGTAAAGTTGAGTGCTGAGATACTGATAACTTAGGGAAACACTTTGCAGATAAGCAAGCTTTACATTAGGTGGAAGATGGCATAGCATAATTACTCATGACTAGTACTTTTCCCTAAGCAGTTGCATCTGTCCCATTACCAGTTCAGCCGATTTCAGACGTTGGCAGAAGCAGCAAAAATCCTAATGCATTAGTTTTTATTTTAGTCCTGATAAACACCAGCCTGAAGTGAAACAACAGGAAGGGAGGAGATGAGCAATAAATAGTACAACCACTTTGAAAATACCTGGAATTCTTAAAATATAGAAAACCAAAGAAAACTAGTCACAACCTACAGGCCAACCTAACTTGTCTCTAACACACATCTAGTTTGGAATTTCATCGTACTTCTGATTGAGGAAAGAAAGGCCAATTATCCCAGGAAAACATGGATTGCATTACATATGCATTCACTGCCAAAGGGGGAAAACGTGGATTACTTAACACAAAAGTGCTGAAGCCATTAGTACAGCCTTTTAAGAGTTGAAATAAACATGTGTATTATATGCCTGTAAATCCCAGTGGACAGCACAACTGGTGTCATATTCCACAGTGGATCCATTAGCAACATAATGTCATCTAACCACAGGCCATGCTAATGGTTTAAATTAGAACGTGTGTGGATTTTTTAATTTATAAAAGACTCTGCTGCCTGATTAGAATAACCCTCTTCAGCATAAAGCTGCTGCTCTTGTGATACATCACTTCAAGCAATATCAATGAAAAAGAAGGTGTGAAACTACGCTTTCTGAGTATGCAAGGACTAAGTGTTGAACAAAATCAAATGTGTCCATGTGGTACTGTATAGCACAGAGAAAAGGGCTGAGATGTCTTTAAAAACAACTGAGATCTAGTGTGAGGCAGGTGACAAAGGATGTACAATGGCATGTTTGTGCAAATCCGTTCTATAGCTGAAGATAATTGCCTCCACTATACTCTGAGCAACAGTGCCCCACTGACAGCAGTGGTGCTAATTGCTTGGGTAGAGAAATTGGCAATTTTCATGGGTCTGATGCAGAAAAGAATCTGTGTAAAGCAAGACTTTAAAAATCAAAATGATGACCTCAACACAGAAAACAGAAGGACTTGTGAACTTGGGGACTGCTGTTCTTCTTTTTCATGATTGCTTTAAATGCCTCTGCCAGAGGTATGGAGGCTACTGCTGTGGCTTCAAACCTTTTCAGAGAACGCGGCACTTTTACTATACAGCTTCCCACATAATTCCTCTGTGAAAGCATTTCACTAGACAGCTGTGTTACAGTAGGACGCGAGTAAATCATTCTCTCCTATCGAGCTGGAGGGCAGGCTGCTGGTCTTGATACTGTATGTCTGACTAATAGTACTGAAAGCAGTTCTTGCCTTAAAGTCTTCCATCTACATAGTACTCTTTCTGTCAGAAAATGCATATGTATATTCCCTCCTCATCCTCTGTATCACTTATGATCCTGAAAATTCATGTTCACGTTAAGCACAATAAATAACGAGCTGCTTGCAAAACATCTCATGTGGCTGGGTTTGGGTTGAAGAGAGGAATAGAAGTAACCCTCTTCTGATGAGTAGAAAAGCAGGATGGGGACCTTGTGCTTATGAAAGTTACCTGAAATAGTTCTCATTTCTCTTAAATGAGATGCTAACTTCACCACAGGGGTCCTCCCCTAGGGTACTGTACAGTGCCAGTCAGCTTAGCTCTGATACCTTAGGAGCATTTGTTCTTACTGCGAAAGTGATTTGATCATAATGAGAGAGGTCTCAGTTTTAAATGCAGTAGTGCTCCTACCTTGGGCTGGCTGGCCTACTGGAGAGCTTGATCAGAGCTCACAAAGTACTTAGTGAACCACATCCCAAGCTTGCTTCACTGCTGCCCCAAGAGACACAACTTTCCCTTTCTCAGTAAAAACACTGTGCAGTGGCAGTACCTGTTTTCTAAACAGGTGTTCATGGGTCAGTTACTAGAGTGGAACAAACCCATGCTGTGCTCATACAAATCCAAAATTTTAAGTGCCATAGCCCTGAGAGAAGGAGGAAAACTATGATCCAGTTTGTTGTATGGAGATGACAGCAGAGGTTCAGACAGAAGGAGGCCAGGTGGAATTGGGGTGGGAAAGTGGTCTTCTTTAATCTGTATTGGACAAGAGAGTAAGACAGTCTTCAGGGAAGTAACTGATGTCAGTATTTCTGCAGTGAAATAAGCTCTATACCGATAAATCCTAACTCCTCACTATGCAGGGTCCCTCTGTTGCATTTTGTTGCTCTGGAAGGATTTCTGAATTCTGCTGACTATTCACACGTTTTATGTATATATCTACGCAAGTTCTAGTACCGCCATTCAAGGGAATATTTTAATTTCCTAGCTATGTGCACTCAGACCTCCCATATATTACTGTTTATATATGTCCTTTGGTGAAAGCCAAGAATAGGCTTGGAAAATTCTTAGGAATTTGATCTGATGTCTCTAGCTGAAATACTGGCCTCTGACTACAATGAAAGGTGATACTTGCTTCTTTTTAGTCACTTTCTTAAAGCCCATACCAACTTTCGGATTGTTTGTCTTTTCCCTGAAAGAACTAAAGGAAGCAGAAATGTTCGTTCAGTTCTCTTCAGCACAAGGGACAGGTGCTTTCTTTGAGAACCTAACAAGGACATTTTAAAAACTACCCGTAGCTGACACCCAGCACTGTGGGTCTTTTGGATGGGCTAAGAAAGTTAAATTGCAGCCTTTTGCAGAGCTGTGCTACTGTATCTGTGACTCCTGGCTGTGGGGCTAACTCTGATTCCTGTCAGGACTGGCTGACAGGACTGGAGGAGACTTCATCAGACCCATGCTGAGCTCAGGTGGTGGCACAGTTCTGCCCCTGCCCCGTGAGTCTGTTCTGTCAAGTGCTGCTCTGTGTTGTGCCATTTTAGCATTAGCACAGAATCATAGAATATCCTAAGCTGGAAGGAACCCACAAGGATCATCGAGTCCAACTCCTAGACCTGGACAGGACAGCCCCAACAAACCTCCCAGTATATACAAGCTGGAAAGGGATACTTTCACAGCCAGTCTTGGTTGCTGCACTGGTAGAGGGCATTTCTAATCGTGCTTCTAAGCCTGTTGTGGCAGCTGTTGTCAGGTGTTGAGCTGCAGGCTTTTTCTGCTGAGGTGTTGCAGCTGCGTTTCTGGGCTGCTCTTTCACTAGGGAGCATGTCTCTTTCCATCTAAGAAATGTGCAAAATAAAGCAGGAGTTAACCAAAACATTAGTTATTCACTAGCATCTCTGATCCTCTCAGGAAGGCTCATCACGCTTCACTACTAGCACCTTGCTTTTGCTGCGGCAGGGCAGATTTGTGACTGCGCTGTTTAGATTGGCATGTCCAAAGTCAAAGTAGCAGTGGTTGGATAGAGTCTGTCTAGGGCAAATGTGAAGAGAGTTGACTGGGTTTGAGCTGTGCAGGGAAATGCTGTATTCCTTTTGTGATTTCTGAGCAGCGTTTTTTGAAAGCTCTTGCAAAGCCCACTTTATGTGACTTAAAGCAAATGCCCCGATTTTGCTGTCTTCACCCTTGAAAGCTTCTGTTAGGGTGAAAGGCCTTTCCATGTGACTTATGTCAATCTCCTTGCTGGTGAGCTGGGTTGCAACCTTGGGAACCAGGAATTTTGTTTTCCAAAATGCTGGGAAATGCAAACATGCAAAAGCTCTATTAGCATCCACTGTGAGAGAAAGCGTTAAGCTAGCTGAATACAAGTTTGGGTTCCCATTTGCTATTGCTGTTGCGGGATTTATCACATGACTGTGAACAATCTCATGTAATAGACCTTGTGCTATAATATTACCTACCACATGCACTTTCTGCTTCAGAACCTTACAATCTGCTTGACATTTTCAAAATCACCGAAGGGAGCTGTGCAGGAATTAGACCCCAGATTCTTGAAATGCTTAAAAAAATTAAATAAGGCAGCAGCACATTCTGAGGTATATCCAGTATATATGGAACATGTCTGAGTTTTCTGTGAGTCTGAGTTCCCATCTTTAAGTGAAGAATATTCAAGACTTCACTGCACCTTTTCCTAAAGAGGCTAAATTGCTCTTAGTAAAGCAGCTAAACCCATTCGCTCTTTCTGGCCTCAGCATATAATCAGTATTCAGTGTTGTTTGGAGCCTTTAACTGAGCCAGAAAATCAGTCTTGCAGTTCACATTTGCATGAGAATGCTTAAGAAATGCATGTTCCTGTTTTTTCCTTAATTTGACAAAAGTTACAATTGAATTTGCATTTTCTCAGTTAAGGAATTTGTTTTCGCTTGGGTTATGAAGATAAAATGTCAAAAACTGTGTTCACAAATGGGAATGCAAAATAAAAATTGGCAGCATGGCATCGTTTGCTCATCATATTTTTCAATATCAGACATTAATGTGTAATGTAACAGAGGTGAAAATAAAACACTCAAAGTGAACATTTGGTATTGAAACGTAGTCAAGATAACACTGATCAATCTTTTTGGTAGTTGTCATGTTTTTGCAGATTGTTTGAATATTCCCTCCTCAGGGGGGAAGCTGATCTACCAGGGAAGTTTGGGATAGCTTGTAACAAGAGCAACTGCCAAGTAGTTTTCTTTTGAGAAAAGTCTGCCATTTCTTCCAGTTCTGATCTTTTCATGGGAGTCATGCTTAAAACGCCTGTGTTACTTTTCCCACCATGTACAGCTCCAGCGGGAATCCTTGACGTGGGATTATTTTAGCTTGGTTATCCACAGCTAGTATTCTTCACACACGAATAGAGTCTATAAGAAGCAAATTAAGCACGTATTTGGCTTGAAACATCAAAATCAGTCACTGAAGTAAATCTAGAAGGGCAGCAGAATTTTCTTGAAGCTGTTTTCCCCTCTTTTAGGGAGTCATCTTTCATCAGATGTCTTCTTTGGCACCTATGGAAGCAGATACTTGAGGGTCTCTGCCTGGGCATGGTAACAGCAAGGAGAAGCCAAGACAGGCAAGGAAATTTAGGCTTTGAAACTGCAGTGAGGGCCCAGCATGGGGTGGGTTTGCAGTATGAAGCTGATGTGTTTCATTGTGTTTGCTTGAGGCAAAAGGAAAAAGTAAACTTTTGAGAAGCTTGGGAACCTTCAAAACAAATTTTATTCTCTGGTTTTTGTCATAGTGTGGAATGACTCAGAAGCCTTGAGAGACTTCACTTTCTCATCATTGATGAGATCCCCACTAAGCTTTTTAGGGTTGGGTTGCCTCAGCTACAACTGAGCACAATAAAATGTGAGATCATCTGCATTATTTTTTGACCATTTATCTTGATGACTTGGCTTCAGTAGTGATATATGGGACTTTCTCTTCCATAGTAGATTCCTTTCAGCATCAGACTTGGAGAGCCTTCAGTGCCCTCACTGTAGATTTCACTGGAGTGCCAACTTAGCAGAGACCTCTCAGTTTCAAATGACGTGATAGATTGCTATGGTGACAGTTCTGTTGTGCGAAGCTGCCAGCAGGGATGGGTTACACTTAAATCAAATGAATTAAAATAAATTAAACCAGTGCATTGTCTTAGTTTAAAGCTTATTAGTGGTGAAGTAGTTTCCTTTTGAAACCTGATTGTATTGAAAATAGATCCCGAAAAATTCTACAGTTATTTTGTGAGGCCAAGAGTTTTATGTCTCCTTATGGGGCCCTTTATCATGTTTATTATTTCTGTTCTGAGCTAAGGTGCAACTTCAAAAGCATCCCATGAGTCTTGGATTAATTACTGAAATAGTAAATGATCAAAAATTAAATTGTGTTCTTTAATTTCTAAGAATTTTCCACTTTCAGTTTCTATACCTTTGTTTCTCCAGTGAGGATTTCCCTTATCAGGAATCTCTTTATGCAGACAGGAGAGACTGTTTCTTACTTTCTTTCTGCCTTTTCCGGACCTTAGCTTATTTATGTGGGTTTTCTTCCCTAGAATTCTGCTGATATGGTATACCCCTTGTATCTCACTTCCCCTTAGGTAAGGACACCTGGACTACACAGAGCATTTCAGGTAATTCTCTGGCCACTTTCTCAATCCTGCCTTGTATCTCCTGCTTATAGACCTGGCAGTTGGATTATCCATCTGCCATAACTATGGGGAGTTTTTGTTCCCTTTCCCCTTTGTGGTTCTTAGTCATTCACTCCATGGCACTGTATTTTAGGATTTCATATTCTTCTCCTGTCTTACATCCAACATATTTTATTGTGCATTTGGTTTGTTTAACAATCCCTACAATTCAAATGAATCATCTTATTCTGAGATCAAATTCATCTAGGTAACAGACATATTAACAAGTCTTCCAGTTTCAGTACTCCATGAATCCTGCTTGCAAGGATTTAATACTCATCTGAAGGAAAATGACACAGTGTCATTGAACATTTACCACTTGGTATTTTTTTTCTGTGCTCTATTGCTGCAGTAGTTTCTGGCTTATGAGTCACAAAGGTACTTATTTTTCTGTATTGCTATGTAAAGCTAAATCAAATATTCTGGAGTCCTCAATGGCTGTAGAAAAATATCAGCAATATGACTGTATTTTTTATCTTGCTTTTTCATACCAGTTTCTACTACATTTAAATCAATGTCAAGCTTATCAGCCTAGGCTTTGCCCAGATATCTCTTGGAATTTCACAGAGAGGTGCAAAACATTTCAGAATACATTAGTGGTACCCGTTGAATAAAGGCAGTACTAATATATGAATAAAGGACTACTGATATACTTAAATATATTAGTATCTTTCTCCTTATGAACCTGTATTCTAATCCATCCCATCCACTGAAGGGCTGCCACAAATAAATAGAAAGGACAGAAAGGACTCAACCCCGACCAAAAGTAACTCCAAGTACAAGAGAACTGTAACTGTATGATGAGTCTGGTCTGTCATATGTATGTATGATTTCTTCGTTTTGTTTTAAAGGAAAGTGGCGTAAGGTGAGAAAAAGATATCCAAAATAATCCTAATCCTCTATGGTGTACCTGTTTGGCAATGGGGCCACCTATGCTGTTACACGTGTAGATGTGTGACTGAAGCATTTGTTGTGGTGTTCTCCCAAATGCTACTATGAAAATAAATTTAGATAAATTTGGACTGAGATCTGGTGAAGACTGTCAGGAGGACTATAAATGACAAAGATCAGTGTATTTTGTGTGATGAAGGGAGAGGAGAGACTGCTGAGGGGTGAGGTGTTCCTTGGCTTTCGTTAACCACCTATGAGAGGAAGTAAACAGAACGTGACTCAGTTTCACAGATGCTGCTCTGTTCCAAAGGACTGAGAATGCTATTTAGAGTACAAAAACAATACAGAGGGGAATGAATGGGATTATAAACAAGGAGAAAAGATGGAATAAAAAAATCTGGTCTGTGTGTCTGGAAGGGAAGAACATAAAAAGCATGCGTTTGTCTACAAACTTAGACATTGTTAGAGGAAAAACTTCAGCAACAGGAATGACCAAGGAGATGTCTATCCTCTGGCCAAACTAAAACTGTTGGAGTGCAATATGGCCAGTCATTCTACAGGGTTTATGCTGGTCTGTCTACATGCAGAAGCATACTGCGGCCAGTGGAGCCCTGTGTGTTTTCAGGTAAAGTGCAAAATGAGCTATCTCCATGAAAAAGGAGTTCTTTAACCAGCAGCTCTGTCCTGTATGGAAGAGAGGTGAGATCGTCTTAGTCTTTACCAGCCTACACAGGCCATTGCTTTTCTGATGCCAGCCATCTGTCCAACAATGTCAGTTATGTGAAAACCGATCTCTCAGCCCCAGCTACGGGCTGACCCAGTATGCTAAACCACGACACCCGGCCTCTGCAGGTTTCGTGAAGGCCCTGTGAGCAGGGAGTCATAGCAGAAATCTGGGGGGACACGCTGACGGTTGGTGATGCTGCTGCTTGAGGTGCATGTATAAGGTGCTGACGGTTGGTGATACATGCTGCTTGAGGTGCATGAAACTCATGGGGAGTTTCAAAAAAGTGTTACGCATAGCTGTAGAACCAACTCCTCTTATTTCCTTTTGATCTGAGCATCTCTGGATTTTCCCAATGTCCCCTAGTGTCTTTATTGGGAGAGATTATGAACAAACTTTTTTCCTTATTTGACTTTTTTGCTTTCTCCAAACCTCCTCTTGTTTCCCTCCATTCCTCCATCCCCTTTGCCATGCCTGAAGAGTCATATTCTAACTGTGAATTCTTTGGGTAGAAGCTGTTCTGTTATCTTTGATTGCCTTTTTGACTCTTTTTTTTAGTAGCATAAGAATACTTGGGAATGTTTTGAATGCAGAGAAATGGAAGGTTCTCTCTTAATTACCACCAAATATTTATTTACTGTTCCCTGTCAGTGTAAATTCAGATTTCTGAAAATTGCCTAGATAAAAGATTAAAGCAGAGATGGTCAATTTCCATATCCTGCAAGCTGAGTACCCAAAAGCTCATTTGGCGAAGCAGTGCACAAGAACATGAGAAATGAGGGCAGAGAAGAACTGAGGAGCTGATTGCAAATGGGTATCCTGCTGCTTCCCAGGGCTTCATCTCTTCCCTTACAATAAGGGAGGGAGGTAATTGCTTTGCAGCAGGTTCTTGCAGCAGCCTTTGGCTGTTGGTCTCACAGATGCTCTTGGGTCACTTTTCCTTACAGATACAGATCAAGACTTCCTGTGCTGTGGTGTTGCAGAAGTGGTACTTTACATTTCTGTGATCTCTTGTGCTGGGCTGTGTTTTTAAGGGATTTTTAAGGGCTGAATTTGGTCTCCAACGGTGCATCTTCAACCCACCAGATTTGTACTCTATGTGCTCAGATGCAAGCATGTATGGCATACTAACATACTGCTCCTACATTGCCTATTTTTAACATTATGGAAAAGCATAAAGTGCTTCAACTAAGACAACTTATTTTTGCTCTCTGTTTTGCCATCTACTGCAAATATATTTGGCGAACCTACTAATCAGTGTTGACTGGTCTGCTGTGGGCTGTCTTATTTGTGTTTGACTATCTTGTCCGTTCTGATTTGTTGAATATAATTTTGTTTTGTTATAGCCTAAATTTCAGTGAAAATTCTTTACATGTCTGCTCACTCAAAATGAGATTTATTGAGGGTGATAGAAGAACACTTATAATGTGCAGTGTACTGAATGAAAATATGCTCATAATAATTGCACTTGTTTTACATCTGCATTGGTAAAAGGTTGCAAAGAGTTTGAATTAAGGAGAGAAAACTGCTGAAAAGAGGACGGAATGCAGATTATGAAAGGGTGGAGTAAATTTTCTTTTGCTTTGCTTTATTTCTTTCAAGACTGAGTATTTTGTCTCCAAGCTGCACAGTACTTAGGGAGTGGGTTTCTTCTGAACCCTTGTTTTTTATAAAGAAAACTAGTTCAGATATCAGTCAAGCTCCTGAGGTTTGAGCTTCAGAAAAATAGTTTTGCCTGCTCTTGTTTCCAGTCGTGTGTCGCTGCTCCCTGGACCATGAGTAGAAGAAGGGGCTATGGAGAGAGCAGTGCAACTGCAACAGCATCATGATGCTGCTGGGCAGTGCTAACGAGGAGAAGCTGTGCTACAGTCATGTCTCAGCCTCTGCCTTCCCTCCCCTACTGCTGCATTCCCGGCTCATTTGCTCTCTTATGGTTGTGATAGCTGAAGCAGAGACAGTCTCTTGCTATGTGAGGGTCTGGCACAATGAAATCTTGAAGTGGAGGTAGTGGTGTACAATAAGGGAAAAATAGAGAGTACAGGGGAGCTCTGTCATTGATTCCATCTGGCAGCCCTGGGGCTCAGAGTTTTTCATGATTTGGTAAGATCTTGTCGGTACTCGGAGGCCACGTAATAATGATAATTATGTTTTTCTGTGCCTTGCTGATATATTTTGGTGCATTTATCATTCTCTTCCTTCCCACTCACCCCCCCCCGCCCCTTTATGGCTACTGCATGCCTGTTACTTGTTACTCTTAAAAGTCTAGCAAATTTTCAGTATAGGTGGTAAATTGCAAGTGCCCTGCACTTTTGTAAATAATTCAAGTTAGGTAAAAAGAGTCTTAACTTTAAAAAAAAAACCCCCGAAACTACACCACAACCCCCCACAACCTCTCCCCAACAATATTCTTGCTACCTTGCTTTGATTTTTTATGTAGCACTACCTCAGTTAACCCTAAAACTTCACTGTAGCTCTGTCATCTACACAGAAGGGTGGTGGGGTGTGAAATGTGTCAAGCAAAACAGAAGCGTGTAGAATGGCCGCACTTAGTCACTTCAAAATCATCACCTTTCTCTCTAGCTGTTACATAGTGTTCAGTACCTGGCACCCTGCTGTGTCCTGCAGCAGTATCCCTTCCCATGTGTTTCCAGAGCACCATTCAGTGAGGGTTACTGCTGTAAAAAAACACCTATTTAGAGAAAATGGCGTATTTTCAGCATAATTCAGGAATTCAGAAAAAGTTGCTTCGTTTCTTCTCTTTATGAATTAGAAGTAGACAAAAAAACCTACTTATCTTCGACTAGGTTAGTTCACGGTAAATAGTCTCCTTCCTTCCAAGAATAATGTTATTATCAATATTCTCTAGAAGCAGGCTGGTTGTGGCTTCTCACTCTGCTCGGTATTGGGGCAGCCTCACCTCAAGTCCTGTGTGCAGTTTTGGGTGCCACAATATAAGAGAGACATTGAGCTGTTAGAGAGTGTCCAGAAGAGGGCCACAAGGATGGTGAAGGGCCCTGAGGGGAAGGAGCGGCTGAGGTGACTTGGTCTGTTCAGCCTGGAGGAGACTGAGGACAGACCTCATTGCAGTTACAACGTCTCGTGAGGGGAAGAGGAGGGGCAGGCACTGATCTCTTCTCTCTGGTGCCCAGTGACAGGACCCGAGGGAATGGCCTGAAGCTGCGTCAAGGCGAATTTAGGTTTGATATTAGGAAAATGTTCTTCACCTAGAGGATGGTCGGGCACTGGAACAGGCTCCCCAGGGAGGTGGGCACAGCACCAAGCCTGACAGAGTTCAAGAAGTGTTTGGACAGTGCTCAGGCACACAGTGTGACTCTTCCAACTCAGCATATTCTGTGATTCTGTGACTCGAGTCAGCCAGGCCTTGTATCTAAAATGCCTTGTATCTGGTAATCTGGTTAAGAAGTCAACAACCTGATGATATGTAAAGTAAAACCTGTAGAGACTGTGCTTTCATTTCTCAGTATACTAAAGTGAAAGAACAGAAGGCTTGAAGCCTAAAGCTTAATTAAACAAGTTGATTTTCAGCTAATGTACTGGAGAGAGGAATTGCTGTGTGTAAATGATAATAAGAGAGTTCCCTGTTAGAAAAACAAAACAGAAAACTTAGAGGAAAAAAAAACTTAAAGAAAAATAGCTGTCAAATTATTCTGAAAGCGTCTGGTTACACGTCAGTCAGAGGATGTTGCTGCTCATGGCAACAGCCTTTACTGACACAAGATTAGAAGCTGCTTTTTCAGCTGTCATCCAGGAGTGTACAAGTAATTGATTTTTAGGTTCAACTGCCAAACTAAAAATAACAATAATAATAAAAAATGACTTAGATTGGATAACATATATGACTTCCCCCTCATCCATACGGAAAACCAAAATTATTTTACATGAATAACATATTAAACTTTGGTTGTTTTTTTCATAACAGTGAAAAACCAAATTGATAGATTCTCCTTATAGGTGTATTAACTGGTTCCTGTTCTGTTATGGCAAAGATAGGGGGGTTTAAGCATTTCATACTGGATTTGAATATTTCATAATATTACTTAGCTATACTTTTTTCACATAAAAGGTCAAATTTTGAAAGCTGTGTATGCCTATGTACAGTATCATTCTCAAAGGAAACAACTTGAGCGTCTGATTACACGTTCATAAGATTCATAAGGGGAAAGACTGTGACGTGAAAGCTGCCTTTGATATTTGAATCCTCATTTTCCCTTAAAATAATCAAGTAATTGAAGCCTCTAATGTAACAAAACACAAGTGAAAGTGTACAACTCCCTTTCATCTCCCTGTAGGTAGGTAGGTCCGAGTACTATGTTGTGACAACACAGTGAAATCAAAAGTGACATTTGTCTTCAGGATGTATTAAGATGCTTTTTGGAACCAGCAGGGTGTTAGACCTTCACTCTCTCCAGACTGGCACCCCAGACTCATGAATCCCTGTGACTGAAGGTGCCACTTCAGTTGCTGATACTTCAGTTCATTAACCCCAGCCTTTCCAGTTGCTGGTACTGCAGACCTCCATATACACACATGAACATAGAAACAAGAATCCCTCACCCAGAAAAACAGAAAATAAATGTAATCTGATAAGAAAATAAGACAGACTCTGGCAATCAGGAGCAGGGTGTTGACAGAGAAGTGTACAGAGCACTGTTAACATTAGATTGGTCCCTTTTATTCCCTTATCCCCCTCTGTTTTCCCACAATTGTTCCCTTTCCAAATCACCTAGATCCATCCTTTTCCCTGCTTTCAACTAATCTCAAAAACATCTCTTAAGTCCCATGTGATCCCCAAATGTCCGCGTTATATAATAAGTGCACCCTGCCATTGCGTGTCTGTACTGTTTCATGTGTGTGCAGACCAGCCTTTATCACATAACCTACTGCCATTCTCTTGGCTTATTTTTTTTAGTCAGTTCATATATTTAGGGGGGTTATGATGCCTCAAGGCCCATGTGCATCTCTCTAACATGAAAGTCTGGAGAAAAAAAAAAAAAAATTTTGCTCAGTAGGACTGAGCTAAGTTCCAAGAAAACCATCTCTGGGATGGGTGCCAGTTTTCGCTTTCCTTGAGACTCTGGTCTAGGAAAGACTGATATCAAGAGGTGACTGAGTTTACTGGCAAATGGCAAATATTAATTTAATAGATTAATAAAATATTTTTCCAACCCCAAACTGGAATTTTGTTCACTTCTGAGCAAAATGTGAACACTTGCTATAAGTCTGATTTGTTGTTATTGTTAATTTTTAAACTCAGCTCTGTTATTCAGTTCTTAGTCCTTGTGACTTCTGGTTTCTGTCTATCAGTGGCAGATGCAAGAAAGCCCTTAGATAAATTGCCTCTCTTCTGACAGATCCATCTTCTAACAACTTTGCTCTACACCTTAGTATGACAGAACCTACATTAAACTTAGTTAATAGTAAAAAGGTTCTGGTACAGAGTTCTGATGAAAAGTAGATTCTCAGACATTGTTGCTAGAAGAATTTTTTTTTTATCCTCTAACAGGACATCAGTCACTCTGTGGCTTTGACTTAAGTTAGAGCCAAGGAAACCTGTTCTCTGCATCACACTGGGTTTCCATAAAATAATACTTGTGGAGCTCAGCTTCCCTAGTTACTTCTGTTTCCAGCAGTACTGGACACAAAAATGAATTTATTTTTGCAGCTACCAAAGTCACCATGCTGTAAGGTAATGGGAGTTGCCATGGAGTGAGCCTGTCTATTGACCTTTCTCCCTTCCAGCAGAATTCAGAGACTGCTGTTGGCTCTTGCTGTCACCAAGCAGGAGATATAAAACCAAGATATTAGTTCAGCAGTAACCTGGCTCAGGGTAAAGAGTCTTCCTATCCATTTTGGAAAACCTAAGTTTCCAGTTGTTATGCTCTTGGAAGTAGCTGTAGATGTTCTTTCTCTATCACAGCAGCCAACCTCTCTGTGCTCTGGCTGTGCTCCCAGCCTGGGTGGTTGTGGCTGCAGCCATCTGAGTTGCACATGGAGATGAGGTAATTTTCTGCTTCTCTGCCATCTGTACAGATATATCTGCAAGGAACAAAGACTAGCAAATACCAAAAAATCAGAAGATCAGGAAAGGAAGAGGAAAAATAAGCAGCAAATGTTAATCACTGGGATGGTACTAAAGCAGTGCTTAAGAATGCTTTTGGGCACATTAGGTTGATTTTTCTCTCAGGTTCACTTGGTCAGATTTGGAGGTAATGATTTTCACAACTTCTTACATGACTTCAGTATATGCCTTGCAATTTAAGGGAGAAAGGTCTTTTATCTTCCTATGTACCACAGCTGTGAGACTGGTTCCATAGTAGTCAGCTTACCTTTGTCTGAATAAGCCATGTGTGATAGCGCTGAGAGCTCTGTTCTTTTCCCTTGCCACATGGCAGTGTTCACACCTCAGCTGTTCCCTGCCTATACATATTCAGGAGGAAGTTGCAAGAACGTGTAGTTTTTCTTAATATGAAAAAATGTTTTCACTGTCCCTGTGTAAATTTGTACTTTTTTTATATAGCTGCAGTTGGATTTTTTTAATGTAATCACAGGAACCCAAGGGTAGGAGACTTCGGAAGAATGGAAACCATTGCTAGAATCTCAGTCAAATTCCTAATGACTTTTAGAAACATAAGGTGAAAGAGAGGCTGGTTTTTGCTAAGTGGACATATTTCAGTATGGATTTGACATAGGTGAGGGCAAGACTTATATGTAATGTGTTAATGACTCTCCTAGTGATGGAGATATTATTCAGGGCACAACTGCAATTTCAGATGCAAGTGTTCACTTTTGTAAGTCCTGTAAGTTTCCATTTGGTACAGTGTGTATAAAGCCTTTTGTGATAGGTGACAACCTGTGACTGAGCCTTTCTCAATAAAGGACAGTTTCTCTGAGGTGCTGGAAGATCTCATCTCCTTGCAGAGAAACTTCAGTAAGTTCCCAAGGTTTTCAACCCAAATTGCACAGGCTTCTCTTACACCTTGCCCCTCTTTGCTGCTTTTTTTTTTTCCCCCAGGATTATTTCTGCTCATCAACTAACATGAATTCACATTGGCTGCTGCTCAGTGCTTATCAAAATGGCCTTGTTCTGTAGAAACAGCACAGAGCAGAAATTCCAGTGCCTTTGCCTCTGAAGAAAAAGCTTGTATTGTGTAAACCTTTTCTTTATGTTCTATAGCAAATGGAGCCGTTAAATATGGTATTAACAGAGGCATAACAGATCATCTCCACAGAAGCTGAAAACTGTTTCAGAGAACCTTTCACAAGGCAGAGCTGAGGACTAATGTATGTAGTGCCATGAGAGCCCCCTGTTGCTAACAGGTATTTTTCAGCAGAGCCTGTCAGCAGCAGATGAGGCTCTCATCTGTCTGCTTTTACTGTATCTGGAAGGCAGAGCTCCAGGCAGCATGGTGTGGATGTGGAAGGGTACAGCTACTTCACAATGTGAAGCTTGGTGGGGTGTGTGCAGAATGAACAGAGAAGAAAAACCTGCTATGTGTATCTCCTTCTTTCCTCCTGCCCCATTCTATCTGAACATCTGCAGTCATAAATGCCATTTTTCCCTTGAAGGTCCTGTGAAAACACAGGCGTGGGGAGGGCTGGATATTTCTTTGCCCAGAGGAATTATTTTTTTTTTAAAAAACCTGTGCTGACAGGTATGTGGCACAGGACCATTGGGGCTTCTCTTTCCCCTCCACCTCAAGTTGTGGCAAGGCTTGTCCTTCATCTCAACACTTGAGCAGACAAGGACCCAAGTAGGCTCAGTGTTGCCACTGTGGCATGGCTCTCTAGATGACCTTTAAAGTTCCTCGATGTCTTAGCAGGCTGGCTGCTGGAGACCAGTGAGGCCCCCATATAAACTGAGAGTATTTCAGCTGTTCTAACAGGCAATTTCCATTAAATGCTCTGGATTTGATGAATCGCCCTCTCTTTACTTCCATCAAATGCTTTCTCCTCTGCTCTAGCTGGGGGCATTATGTTGTTCATAAAAGTACAAACCCTAAGAGCAGTCCTGTGACAGTGGGTTTGAGAGTGTAGTGTTTGCTGTTTCCTCTGTGGGTAAAGAGGGAAATCTTATTGAAATCCAAAAGTCTGTTCAGCTTCAGCTGCAGTGGCCCTGATTCGGCCTTCAGCCCTGCATCTGTAGCTTGTTTCTCTACTGGGCTGAAAAGTAAGGTGGTGTCACTTGTACAACGGGGAAATGGGAGCAGTTGAATGACTCTGATATAAATGTGTCTGCTCTCAGTGTAAGGCTCTGCAACATGGAAAACACTTGGGCTTTTTGACAAAGGTGGTTTTAAAAAACCTGGGCACTAAATAAAGATTACTAACAGGGGCCGTCTCTGAAAATGTTGTTTTTGTGAGGTCTTCTATTGTTACACCACTGGAATCACATACCTAGTCTTGTGTCCCAATCCTTATTTACAAGAAACTTAAGGGAGTTGGATATTCACTTTGCAGCTATTTCTGTTATCTCACCCAATTCTGTTATTTCAACTTCTTGGACTTCATTTAGTATTGTATTTCAGGTTCTTGTGCCTCTCTTTTGGTGCCAGGGCTAGATTTGCAAGTCAAAACTTTCCCTGACCTTTGGTCACCAACACTGGGCAGCTACCTAGCTATTGTGGACTACCTCAAACCTCTAATTTTAAGTTTCTAATTCATCCAATATGAGGGAAAAGTATGTTCCCTAGTATTGGGGTTAACTTGGTAGAATGATACCACATCCCTTGAAGTAGCTTACCATACCTGGTGGTGAATGGTGTGACTTGAGGGCAGCTCTACCAGGTTTTTTATTTTAGTGGTACGCATGCTTCTAAGTGTTCTGGGGATGAGTTCTCCCACTCTCTCCAACAGCAGTAAAGAAAAATGAAAGTCAGGGGAGGGTCTTTGGCAACTAAGTTACTGTGCCAGGCTGAAAGCCCAGCCCATTACATGTGAAAATCCATTAATCGTTTAAGTTTTGATTATATCTTTCTTTCAGACCCAGGACAACATAGTCATAGCAACGTAAATAGGTGGATGTACATTGGATCACATAATTTGCAGGGTGTCTCCAGCTGTGGAAGATTTTGTAAATGTGTGATTAATACCTTCAGTTATTATTTCTAATTGAACAGACACAGGAAGGGCCCTGATAAGCCCCCTGCACAGCTCTTGGGAGGGATGGGGAACTGGCGGGACCGAACCGAATTGCATTTTGTCTTTTGTAAGAATAGCATGTTGTTGAAGACTAGAAGAAAAATATGAGTGATTATTGAAATTCTGTTCCTGTAATCTGCTGAGTACTGATGTCTGAGAAGACAGAGGCTGTTTAGCAATTACGCCCTCGCGTTGTCATTAGTGTTAAGTAATGGGACTTTAATATATTTAGTTATTTAGATCATAATGGTCTATCAGCTTGATATCAAGTACTCAGCGTGAAGTCCTCAGCTTTAGTCCTACCTACTCCTCTTCATTTATCAACAAATAGAAGCCTGCAACAGGGTAAATACAGTACTTACTGCAGGACAGAGGCTGCTTGCAGCCTGTATGTTTTCAACCATTGATATATTGGACATGAGAAATGTTAAAAGACATGTTTACAGGCAAAAAAATGCAAGTTTTAGAAGAAAACTTCATTTTTTTCCATGCAAAAAGTAGCTTTGATCCAATTCCGGCACTTTTCTATTCGGAAACTCTGTATTAAAATTGTAGTTTTCCTGTATCTCACAAGGCACCCTTTTCCCCCTCTACCCTGTACTCACACACGCACACTAGTTTTTAAATCTGTAACCAATGTGTCCATTGAAAAAAAAAATCTTTTGAAGACCTCCAACTGAAGATATATTGGGTTTTTTGTAAGGTTTTTTATCTGTGTGCAATGGGGACATAATTTTTCAAGCATGTCTCTATGACTTGCTTATATTTGTAAAGCAATGGCAAGGCTGGAATTAGAAATCATGTCTGCTGAACCTCAGCTCTGCATTTCTAATGCAGCCAGCGCTTCTCCCAAGGTGGGTGCTTTTAAAACGATGGCACAATCACTGGAATCTGAGACGTTATGGAAAAGAAAAGCACAGTATTTTTGAAAAAACCTTGATAGAACACTGGGGCAGATGGCAGTGGGAGAGAGATGAAAGGCAGTCCCTTGTGCAAATAAAATACATTCTATTCTGTTCACTTTGGTTATGGAGCACATGGCACTGAATTTTATAACGCAGTGTTATCGCATAAAAAGTGTGTGACTAGATGTCTGTGTTGTTGCAGCTGTCTGCACTTAAAAAAGGCAACAACCTTTGTACCCTCTACCACCCATAGGAGTAGAAAGCCCCTGAAAAGGCCTTTATTAGCAGGAAGGTTTGGAGCTAGGGGCACTCAGTCCATTGGACTGCCAGCTATTGTTGTCAGCTCTACAACTTGCTTGTGACCTGCAGGTCTCCTTCAATGCTCCCTAGTTCCTAGTTCTTTATGCAACCAATTTAGACAGATCTGTCAGTTCAGAGAGAAGATTTTGAGAGCTGCTGCCACACATTGCCATGGGCAAATTTCAGACTGGGATATTTCTTTCATGGAGGATGTTTTTTAAAAACAAATGGGAGCAAAATGGGATCTAAATTTCTTCATGCAAACTGTTTGCTGCTGTACAGCTTCAGTGTAAAAGCCAGATGAGACCACACAAATGAGCACAACACAAGAAAGAGCCACAATCACGGAATCATAGGACCACAGAATGGTTTGGATTGGAAGGGACCTTAAAGATCATCTAGTTCCAACCCCCTGCCATGGACAGGGACACCTTCCAGGTGGAAAAAACCCTGAAAGAGTGTGCAGGAGGCAGGTGTTAAAAAAACATGGTCAAAAGCTCCGCCACAAGATCTTCCCAGGTATACTGGACATCATGGCTAAAGACTAGCTCGTGGAAAGTACAGAGTTACCTGGTTTTGTTACACGTAAGAGAAAGTGTTTTCTCACTGGTAGCAAGAGTGTGACTATCTCCCAGGAATTAAAGGAGTGTGGCTCTGCCTCTCTCTTGAGATTGATAGTGAGGGGAACAATGGGGCAACACACAACGCACTGCTAATCGCTATACAGGGTATCTCCTAACGCACACAGAGAGAGGAGAATACTTGAGATGTTCTTCCAAAACCCCACCTGCTCTGTGGCTAGCAGAAGTCTTTGATCTCTCTTCCCATTTTGAAGTCATTCATTACCAGAGTGGTATGAAAAAGTCAGTGGTTCACCAAAAAAATATCTGATTTCTTTGCTTTTAGGCAATTTGAGGCAAGTTCTTGAAAGACAAACCCTGGGAGGCAAGGGAGAAGAAAATGGTTTCTACTGTGAAGGAGGCTTATTAAAAATAGGGAACATGTAAAGAAAATTCACTCTCTAAATATCAGCTGTGCGTGTCCATATTGATTTCATGAATCTATCACCTTTTCTCACCTTTCTCTCCCCACTGATGAGGTCGCATCTAATAAGTTTCCTGCTGTGATCCCCACACTTGGTGAAAAATCTATGGGAAATCCATTCAAGTAGCAGTAGTTTGGCATAAAGGCCTTCTATTAATGAATTGACACCAGAAACACAGCTTTCATCTCCTGCAGGGTCACTGCTATAAGGAAGTACTTATGCTAAAGTCCTTCTTTTGTTCAGAAACATGGTCTTGACTGAGGTGCCAGACCCCTGGGAAATTACATTTCTGTGGAGCTCGAACATAATGAGCAACCGGAAAATCCTACTAGCTCAAAAGCCAGGTTGGTATATTCCTGCTGCACCAACACTCCCAGGTCAGCAGCATTCAGGCAGCATCCAGTGTGCTCACCTCTGCTGAGATAATTGCTAACCTCGGCAGTTTATTCCATGGTGTGGTGGCTTGACCCCGTCTGGACACCAGGTGCTTACCAAAGTCATGTTGTGGCTCCCCTCCTCACCCAGGCAGGTGAAAGAAAATATAAGGAAAGGCTTGTGGCTTGGGATAAGGACAGGAGAGATCAACTCACCGACTGCTGTCACAGGCAAAACAAATTGGACTTGGGGAAAAATTTATTAGCAATCAAATTAGAGTATGATAATGAGAAATAAAAACTAAATCTTAAAACACCTACACCCCCCCCCCCCCCCGCTCTACTCTCTCTCGTCCTTTAACACGTC